>JAPZDY010000005.1:9226597-9247026 GCA_029783645.1 Ctenochaetus hawaiiensis
TACTCTGTTTCATAGAAGAGTTTTGCAGTAATTTATTGCAACTAATTTTTGTATAGAAGGGGCAAAAACATTAAGGTGTAGAAAAAAGTCTAGAAACAAGCGCTGATACTGTTTTGCACCATAAAGAAGCAAGCTGTCAGGAATCTATATTGCTGGAATATTCATTTCACTCAACAGTCATTCTGTGTGGGCCTGAGAGGAATCACCCAAATGGGATTTGGGCCATCTAGTGGCAAAAAGTTGACATTATCTTATTTTAAAGGCGGAAGTATGTGTGAAATCAAGTTACCTACTGAGACCGCAAGTGAAACCTGATGTGGGGGAATTTTGCCTTAAAAATAATGCAATATGATGGTATACAGATTAAAACAGAGAAGAGTGAACTGATAATTAAAAATGTCTTCAATATTAATTTATATTGTTTCTGTGGACAATAAGATAGTAGATTAAAATACATTGACAGAAAAATGTTTTTTTTTAAATCTTTATATCCTTTTACCAAAAATGTAAAACAAATCATTTATTCTACCATCCCAGTGACAACAACAGCATCAATAACAATTACAATTAGAATATTTTTTTCATGTAATTTTTGCAAGGCACTTGTTATGTAAGAGACAAAATGCTTACTTATGGACCATAATATTGAAAACTACATTTTTTCTCTCCGTATTTTGGTGTGTTCATTGCTTTTAAAAACAAAAAAGAGTAGCCCTGAAATTCTATGCCAAAATACTATAGTAGTCACTCGACGGAATTTGCGCAATCTTCTTACAAATTACATATTTTGAAGGACGGCATTAGCGATATGCGGGTTGTTATTTTGAAGGATTTTAGCGGAAGTTGTACCTAATGTTTTAGCTAATTTTCTTGACTTGGTGTTAGCAACCAGGCTGAGGCTGCATGCATGCGGACAGCAATAAGAGCGCTAATGGCTTACAGTGCGAAGATCGGTCCGTCCATCCTGAGCAGCGACCTGTCCTGTCTGGGCAGCGAGTGTGTGCGGATGATGGAGTGCGGGGCAGATTACCTGCACCTCGACGTTATGGACGGGTCAGTTAGTTAGTTAGTTAGTAAGACAAGCTAACGTGCTAACGGCTAGCAAGCCGATTGGAAGTTCAGTGCCGGAGAGCTAAAGTTGGCTAACATCAACAAGCTATGCTAGCTTGGCAGAAGTTAAGCTGCCGAAGCCAGTATTTAGCGTTTTAAACCTGGATTAGTCTGGTGTAATTATTTCAGTGAAAAGGCTTTTAAAAACTCAATACAAAATGTTATTTTGGCTTCCAAGTCGTAACAGGTCCCTTCTTCCTTCTTCCTGCTAGTTTAGACATTTTTAAACAGCACTTATAGCTACTTAAGACGTGAGATTGCAGTTATTTGTGCAAGACAGGAAAATGTCATCACAGCTAGGAGTTAATTATCTGTTTTTGTCTCCTCTTAAAGACATTTTGTCCCTAACATCACATTTGGCCATCCCATGGTAGAGTGCCTGAGGAAGTCAGTGGGACAAGACCCGTTCTTTGGTGAGGGAAAATCCCACACATGCTGAACTTTAAAAAAGAAAATACTACATCCTGTTCTCACATTGAGTCGAATCATGAATGCCTCTGCTGTGTGGTGGAGGGCAGCAGTGTGACAGTGTCAATGTTACAGATATGCACATGATGGTGTCTCGGCCTGAACAGTGGGTGAAGCCAATGGCTGCTGCTGGGGCCAACCAGTACACATTTCACCTGGAAGCCACCACCAATCCTGGAAACCTTATCAAGGAGATAAGAGAGAGTGGTATGAAGGTAAGAAAATAATGCAATCAATAAAAAACAAGAATCAGAATGAGTCAAGAGTTTTAGGTTGTGCACAGTAGAATGTCGTTAATTAGTAACAGTAATGTGTAATAAAGCGACATTAGACTCATGTATATTATATATTCATATTTTTATTTGTACTAAATTGTGTCAGTAAGAAAATACGAGGTGTTGACAGCAGCTTCATGCAAAAAAGTGCTCAGATATATATGTATTCATGCTAACTGTGTAAGTTTTGTAGGTTGGTTTGGCTATAAAACCGGGTACCACTGTTGAAGAGTTAGCACCCTGGGCTAACCAGATTGACATGGCTCTGGTCATGACTGTTGAACCTGGCTTTGGAGGACAGAAGTTCATGGAGGACATGATGCCCAAGGTAACAACAAACCACAGGCAGGGAAAAAAAACTTGAACACAACCCTGATAATACAAACAAGGTGTCAGAATTTGCTGTGCAGTAAATCAACACACCTTTGATACTATTGGAGCAAACACAGAACATAATAGGCAGCTCTGTACCTCTATGTAACTCTGCGATCTTTCAGAAGCAATGAGGCACAATGAGATAGACAGTGAGCCATATTGGAGTACATACAGCATACTGATGTGTTGCTGTGCTGCAGTAAGACAGCAACAAGAGAGCAGAGATAAACTTAGAGGAATCTGCACTGCTGACATCACCAGTATGGCACTGTTTTGCTTTTCTGTAATAAGTACCATGCCTCAAAATTTGTCAAGAGAGGAGAAAATAGCAAACATGCAGTGCATTGACAAAGGCATGCAATTACAATTATGAAACACACATTTACAAGTTGACCTTTCTGACAAAAAGGAATAAACTGCTGGCAGCTGGTAATTTTCTTTTAGCCAGAGCAATTACACGTGCATACACCATTCATCGAATCTTGTCAGGGGAGGCCACTGAGCTCAGACAGCTGGTCGGTGATCTGCAACCAAGATGTGACATGCCAGGCAGAGCTTGCTTCAGCCAAAATAATTGGGGCAGAGATCAGACAAGGTGCATAAACAACAATTATATGTCTCAAAAAGGTCATTATTATCTGTTTCCCTGCATGTAAAATGAGAGATAAACTATATAACACACCTCTGCCAAACAGTAAAAATTCAAACCAAGATTACCCAAGAGCAAAGTAAAGTTTCACATTCCCAGTGATGTGAGACCGATGTTTTACACAAGTCTCTGCTAACCCGCAGAATTACACAAACGTGTATTACATAAATACTAAATGGAGATGAGTTTCAGTGCCCTTCTCTCTTCAGTGTCTCTAACAGATAGAAGTCCTTGTTCTCCAAAGCACAGCCAGTGTGTTTCCTCTGGGATTATTTTTCTGCAGCAGGGTTAAAGGGTTTGTTTGTAACTGGGTTGTGTACACGTCCGATCCATGTCCAACATTCCGCAACTTTTTGACTTGATTGTCCGTCTTAGATCAATAATAGAGAATACATTCCAGATGTTAATTTGATCAGTAAAATCTATCTAACCCAACATTAACTTATTAAATTTACCCCTTTTGTTCTGTTGAAAAGTATCCCATCCTCTGCCCAGTTTTTTTATTTTTACTGTGCCTGAGGAGAAAGTGCTGTACTCTTTCTGTTATTTGATTGCCATGATGAGCAATTGACATCCTGTCACTGTTTCAGTTGGTTATCCTTAAAGTGGAGAGATAGTAGACATTGGAGCAGACAGCTCTCTAGTGTTCTGTAATTGTGACTTCATGGCATTTTCTGAAGCTAGCGGCAACAATTAAGCAACAGGCCACCACTGCAAAATCTTTGTTGTCTGGCTGGTGTTCAAACTTGGTCTAGAGGAAGATTTCTGATTTCAGCTGCAGCACTGTGTCTCTTTTTGCAGCCCTATTAACATCTGAAAATCTTTTGCTATGCAGTTTTTGAGCTCTTTATTTTATGTCTGTATATGTGACCCAGGTGAGTTGGTTAAGAAGTCAGTTCCCTTCGTTAGACATAGAAGTAGATGGAGGAGTCGGCCCCGACACCATTCACAAGTGTGCAGAGGTAATGAACGCAAACACATGCGTAAGTCTCAATGGATTAGCACCTAAAATTCAAACTGGATCTTTTCTACTTTTGTAAGTGTTTGCTCATGTTTGCTTTAGGCAGGGGCCAACATGATCGTGTCAGGCAGCGCTGTGATAGGCAGTGACGACCCTCGTTCTGTCATCGCTCTCCTGCGCACCGCCGTGGCCGAAGCAATCCAGAAACGCTCACTGGACCGCTGAGATGTACGCTTCGTTGACACCCGTCCCAGCGACACAACTCGGCAGCTGGGGGACAGACATTTCTGGGGTAGAGTTCAGGGGTCACGGCCAGAACATGGGACTTCTGTGGAGGTGTGAGCTGATGGCCAAATCCAAGCTGCACAGTGCCTCTTCAAAACTTTTTTGAACTTTATCATGTCCTGCCACAATCTCCTCTCTGAACCGGTTACTCAAAGTGAGCCTCATCTCAGCCTGAGGACGTGACATGACTGGAGATGAGCTGACTGTAAACATTCCTGATTATTGTTTGATTAACACTGCAAGTTTTAATTCTAAATTAATTATGGAAATAAAAGGCCCGAGGAACACTGTGTTTAGTATGTCTACAGTTGTACAAGTTGTTTTTTCATCTCCATCTGAGATCATGTTTCATGTTCTGTGTTACAGTTTTTTGCTCTTTTTGCTGTTTCATTGAAATGAAGCATTTAAAAGCTCCACAACTGAGGAAAAATAATGTACACACAAAATTCCATAAGATTCAATTTTGCAGATTAAAAAGACTTCGATGAAGCAAGGGTGGATTCTTTGCAATTTGACCTTGAGTGCACTTCATATTAATTAATTTGGAAGAGAGTGTTTGTCAGGCATATTAAATTTTTGAGCTGCCCGTCAATGTTTAACCTTTAGATTGGTGAATGCATCACAGGCTACTGATAATTTTCATTAACGTGGTAATATGCCTGCTTGTCAGATCCCTTTCAGTGTCTTTAAAATGAGAAGCAGACAAGTTTTTTGATATTGAAAAAGCAAACCTGCATTTCTTTTTGTTCACTCTTACCATTTAAAACCAATTTAAAATGAAACCAAACAGTATACCTCAACTCTGTTACATTTCAAAGGCAAATGTACTTTTTACTCAGCTGCATTGGTTTTACATGTACTTGTTACATTCAGATTAAGACTAAAAATGTGAGATTTAAATTATGACACATTGTTGTGAATGAGACCTCCATCAGTATATAAAGTGTTAACATGAGCCTCACCTTGAGCAGTAATATCAGGAAAAAGGCCACTTACATATTCGCAGTAATAACGATAAAATCCATTAACATAATACTCCCAGGGCCAACTTTTTCTTCATAAGTGCTTTAAATTTATAATTATTTAAGTAAATATTAATTACATTATATTAAGCTCTTTATTCTTCAGCACTTAAGCCTTTGGGACTGTAATATTTATATATTAACAAGCTGTGTCATCGGCTCTTACTATGGTTTCCATTTTCATACACTAGGTGGCGAATTTGGACAAAAATCCCTCAATAGTTGGAGAGATTCCCGGTTAAGTGTAAGATATAATATAATTAAATTGTAAGCATATATTATTAATTTGCAAGCACGACCACGTATTTCACAGAGCTTAAGATAAGAAACAGAGTGCAGTAATCTCTAATGCATGCAGCATCCATATTGTGAACAACACTACTGAGTGCAGAGTGGCCCTCTGCTGAGGGAAAGCTTTTGGCAAAATGACTTGAAAGTTAAGTGAACCATCTGTCTATGTGCATACTGATAGTACTGTTTTAACCTCTGCCCCATAGAAACTCTTACAACTTAAGCATTTTAAATCAGTACATTTATTCAGTTGTTCTGTTCCTAGTCAAGTAAACCATGTGCAGTAGTTGTGCCATTGACCATTTAGTTTGAAATAGGGCCGAAGTTTGTGAGTGGCGTGTGTTTTCAGGAATCAATACTTAACATTGTTTTTGTGGAGCCTGACTAGACTGTTGAACCCTTTTCCTGAGGACACCCAAAAAGACCAAAGTCTACAGTGTCTCTCATCTTTTTGTCTGCTGAAAGAATACCTCCTTGTCAATGAGAATCACCCATGACATACTTCAAAAAACTGCAAGCAGCTCGCTCTCAATAATGCAGCACATGTCTTGGAGGCAATTCACAGACCCGTTGAAATATTGATGACTAAAATCTGTATTTTCATAACAACATCGCACGTAATGGCAGATAATGTTATCATTTCTGCTCATCACATTACTGTGTGTACATGAAGGTCCGTATAGAGCATCTACATGTGACGAGGGAGTTTGTGGCATAATAATGCATCATGAGGGAATCTCCTGCGACCGATTTCTGTTCTAATGGATGATGACAGCCGTTTTGTATGCCTGTGTCTCTGCCGCCTCCCAAAGACAGGGACACAATTCAGTGTGAGGGAGCAGTCAGCACCTACACATGCTCCACACTCCTTAAACCATGTGGCAGTCTCATAATCATTTAATTGACAGTTGCTCTCCCTAGATTATCTTGTTTACACACCATTTGTTGATGAAATTAGAAATTTTGAGGGAGAAACTCAGCAGCAAAGGCGGAGTTAGTATGCAGAGGATGGAGTATTAGAGACAAGCACGCTGGGCCGTAACTTATACATCAAAGTCACAAATTAGAGAATTTCAACTGTGGTGCCATGACAACCACATCAACAGGTGCTGACATCTGTGGTTAAAAGCAGTAATGGACGGGGTGGATGGCAAGGTTACGGAGAGTAGAATAGTCAGACATACGTCAGCGTTTGGCTTTTCCACCTGGTGAAGCATGAATCACTTAAGTCTGTGACAGCATGTCACGAGTGGCACACGCAGAAAAAAAGGTGCCAAGGTTTGAGAGAAGTGGAGTGACAGAGCAGATATTTCAAGTCCAAAAAAAAAAGATCTTACAGCAGAAATGAGCCCCACAGCATCATGTATAGCTTTTGATCTTCAGAGTGCTGCTGTGAGGGAGTGTCTCGGTCCCTGGCAGAGATGTGTGCAGACTTCAACAGCGTACCGCGGGGGTAAAACCACACAGTGAAGGCGGTCAGATCACCAAACAGCAGCAACCCCACCCCAAAAAAAAGGCTGTCTTGATGGACCGCAGGGGCTCCTACACACTACTTAACACCCACAGGAACATCATCACAACAGGGTGCAGCTATGCTTGGCTTGAGTAGGTGTAAAATCCACATGTAGACTTCACACCGGGGGTCTCAAGCATTCAGATTACCAGTATCTATAACCATATTTATGATCATGAGAGATTAATCACTGGATGAGGAAGCCTCGTATATTATGTGTTGTCAAATATTCAACAAGCTCGTCCACAGATACTGTTTGAAGTAGCTGCTCGTCCCAGAGGAACATGGTTTTTTACATTTCCACCCCCTCTCTTTTCCTTCTCGTGCACTTTCAGCTGCCATTTATTTTGTTCCATCTATTCCCCTGCTGCATTCTCTTTGCCTCCGTGACTCACCCTTCCCCCCTTTCTGGGATCATTATATTGTAGAATTATACAGGTTTTTTAATTTTTTTTTTTTTTTTGGCCTCTTCTCATCCTCAGCACTGAAGGCACATTAGTGAACTCGCTTTGCCTGCTCCTTCTCATTCATAATTACTCAGCATCCCACAGGAGAACAAGATGCACAACGCTGATTAGCTTGCTGTTGTTACCACCTTTACTTATGCAGAAAGGTCTCATCTGAGGGTGCATAGTCTTATTAACAATTAAAAAAGCATTTTGCTTGGAAAAATATTACAAAAGATCTCTATGCCCTGCAGCAAGGTGGGCTCCTCTACGCTATATATCTTACCTATGATGGGTAACTGAGCTCGGGGTCACAGGGCAGCTATTTACCTTTGCTGCTTTACAGCCCCCGTTTACTTAAGTGATAGTAAAACGCCTGGAGGAATACGCTCTAGAGGTTATATTATGAGCTTTTCTTTCCTAACAGGATGAAAATTAGCCATTTGCCTACACAGATCTCTTTTTATAGAGCCACAATTCTACTTGGCCGGTTGGGGATGGACTCAAAGAAATGAAAGTCAGTATTTGCATTTTTAAGATGGAAAATTGAGTCTTTCTAAGCTGGGTTTTTGACCATGCTGAGATGTAGCTCTAAGGGTTCCTCCATGGTGTAAAAAAGTGTAAAATTTGATTATTTTATAATTTCCAGGTATGAATGATTATAAAAAGGTGGAAAATAATGTTTGTTTACCTCTGTTCTGTTTTCTAAAATATAAAATTTTAAATTTATTTAAAAAAAAAAGATAATCCAGAAAAAAAGATAATCCAGGCAGAATGTTTTTTATGGTGTTTGCAAGCAAAAAAATTTCCCCACATTCCCATGCAGTGTGCAGAACAGCTTTGCCCTGATAAAACGCCTTCCTGCACCAAATGTGGACATCGGTTAGGGTTACCTTACAATACTTAACTACATTCTGCCAACTATTTGGCAACATAATAGCATCATCAGCATGTAGCGTACACTTTAACATTTGGATTTTAAAACATTCATTTACATCTTGAACACCTAACTAGGCTATCATATGTTAGCATGCTAACAAACTAGTCCAGTGAAGTTAACATACCTGTTAAACATTAGCGTTAAACATTAGCGTGAGAGCAACTGTTATTATGAGCATGTTAGCATATTGATGTGTGCAGTTTGCTTGTAGCAGTGCACTGCTTCACTTCAACATCACAGAGCAGCAGCGTACCGTTAACTCTCAGGCTTGGTTAAACTGCCTCAGGACTAGTATCTTCCCTTCCATCCGCTCCTTTTCACTGCAGCTACGTCTTGAACTACCTCTGGCAAACACACACTTCAATAGTCCCATACTGACCATGTTGGGGATTAGTCTTAACAGAAAAGCACAACATAAAATGGCTTTAGCCAAATTTCCCTAATAAATTTAGAAATTAAGCGAGGCCGTCACACCTATCAAGTATTTAAATATGCATTTAAATTCAAAATAAAACAAATAAAACAACAAATGCCTGGAACAGTTAATTAGCTCTACATCTGAATCTAGAGGCTTTCATGGGCCTCTGAGAATAGAGAGACTAAATGCAGTCGTCCCAGGGGAACATTGCCTAGTAGCAACCTTAGCATCAGTTTACTCCACCTTAGGCAGAGCCGGTGGGAGCACACGTACGGCTTTAGAGCTTATCAATTATGGATGGGCATGAGAATATTTTCAGTGTGCATTTTAGTTTGTGTGTTGTAAATTTGTGCATGTTTTCAATCCATAATAAATGATGTGGGACACCCAGTGTTTTTGTTGTTTGGATGTCAGTAGGTGTTTTGTGTGTTTTGTTCTGCATGCATATTATAAAAACTTAAGAATTTCCATTATGATAATTGGCAAACTTCACATTTCCCGGAGAACGATCTTAACTTACAGACCTTTATTACAAGCAGTGAGTCATTTTTTTCCAGCAAATCGCTCTGCCCAGGAGAAAACCGACTGCTGCTGATAGGTCAATAGAAAATTGTAGTGCCATTTTCAGCAGCACAGGTGATATTTCTGTTACTCCCTACTGTTTTAACTCACTTATGTTTTCCCTTAGCTTATAACATAGAGGAAAACCAGTGTACTAATTGAGAGGTGAATGTTAAACAGTTTCTGTAATTCGAAAGATTTCTAGCTGTTCTTATTGACTCAGCCTTATATCACAGTGAGTCACACCACTCAAAGCAGTGTGGGATACAAAGGTGAGTGCAACAAGCTGTGAACATGCCTAAAAAGACCAGTCACACTCTGCAAGCTGTTAATTCTGTAGCCCCTTATGTCTATGTTCTTAGAATAGAACAGCCCAACTTTCTTGCATAGAGATAGTGGATGCTGAACATTGTGTGCTGGTAAGTCAACATGTTTTTTGCACACATTCAATATTCTCCTCCAGTGTTCACACCTGTATGCTGCTGATCTGTACCAAGCAACAGATTTTTCTCTTTGTCCTTGTTATGATGCAACCAAGCTCACCTCATTCAGAGCACGAGAAGAAATATATTCTCTTTGCATTCTCTTCAGCGCTTCCTCTCTAACTGGTAATAAATCATAATCTATTTGCCTGAATGCTGCCTTGCTGCTCTGGATCGTTAAGTACTGTCTGTCCATGTGTGCCCTCTGGTGTTATGCATCCTCGGCGAGGAATGTGGTTTTCATGAGCATTGCTTACTTTTATGCAAAACAGATCTTTCCTCATAGGGTGTGTGCGCTTGAGAAAATGGAGAGAGAACAAAAATTGGGGAGAAAGTGGGACAGGAATACTGCTCACAGGGGGGGAGGATTCAGTATTTTTGCATTCTGTGAAGTTGTGACAGAGCTGGCTGACAATAACATCAGCAATATCAGTGTGCCTGCTATCAGCGCCAGAAGCATCAATAGATCTTTGAGCGTGGGGGCTCTTTCAGTCAAGACAGATTGTTTTGTTGAGAGTCGAACCAAAAGCTCTTGCAGGGGAACCTGCATGCATCACAGCACCAAGAAAACGATCCACTGACTCCACAGGCAAACACTATGATTTTTCTTGTCAAGAATGCTGTTTTCCCTTTATGTCACCATGATTTATGGAATGGGTGGCGGCATTTGTTTTTGACTTCATTGGATATGTGTGCATTAATATGAATTCATGGGAGAAGAAGTCGGACAGAAGTTAATGAATGGCAAGGACTGCTCAAAGATGGTTTACTGCTTCAGAGCTGTGGAAGAGTGAGCAAGACCATCTGCATCAGATGAGTTATGAATGGTGAGATGTCATTTGCTGTGGCTGTCAAAAGAAGGCCCCGGTTAACTTGCAGGAGGCCCTCTAAGCATCATTTATCCACTGACATGCTGACCCACTCTTTCTCTTTACCCAACTCAAAAACACTCACACACACACACACACACACATAGACCCAACTGAACATGCAGAGTAAATAAACTCTCGTGTTGTTGAGGGGTTCAGAGGTCGAAAACACACACAAACTCAACCTGCCCTTCTGCCTGCAGGGCATTAACCTTGACTTCATGGTTAAAGCAGGACTAGATGGCCGGGAAGGCTGCTGGTGGTTGTGAGAAAACTGGATCAATATGATGTTTTAATAACCTGCAGTGCCCTCCAGAATAACGGGTACTCGAAGTGAATATGAGGAAAACAGGCTGTAAATAGATCTCTTTGCTGCTTTTCCTCTTGGTCTGTCACTCAAAATATTCAAATATATAATATCTCAACTTTTTACTAACATGTCTGCCAGAATCACTGGCACCCAAAGACAATCTCATGATTAAATACTAAGTTCAGTATATTTTCAGTCACACTACATTTTTAATAGTCAGTAGTTAATAGTGACTTCCTGTTTCACTGGGGTATTAATATGAAACGACGCAGAATAAAATTCCCTCAGTCACCATCACTATGGGAAAAACCCAAGAGCACAGTGGCGAAGTTCAGTGGAAAGTTGTTGAGCTACATAAAAAAGGAAATGGGTATAAGAAAATTTCCAAAATAGAGCCATACTTAATTAATCCCTTGGGAATCTTCAGGTATCGAGTAGCTTTGACATATAAGTCTAGATTAACACAACAAACAAATAAACAATGAAAGTCGATTAAAATGGATTAAACATGAGAAAAGAGATTACTGAGAATAATCAGGGTCAGAGTACTTCATCATACTCATACACAACTTTGAAATTTTATGCTGTGTCAGCACTGGAAAAAGGTCTGGCTTTACCGGTGTCATTGTAGTTGAAATGAAAAAAAAATCACTCTGGCTTGCTTATTTGGCAAACTAGCTGGGGAACTTGTTTTGGTGGAAGATTAATGTTCAATCTGAGACAAGCAGTAGCATGTAAATGACTAAATGAAAGAAACGGTAACTGCTGCTAGCTTGTTTACCTTCTTACTGTTAGCAATCAGTTTAGGGCAACTTGCTGTTTCAGCATGTATGTTGCTAGCCAAAAGGTTGTAGTTTCATGTGGGACTCTGAAAACAGATAGTGGAAGAGGATTAGAATTTCTTCTGTAGTAGTCAACCAACAGCCAACGGCCTGGTAATCTGACTACTATTAGGGCGATAATGTAGAAGTTTGAGGCAATAGGAAATGTTAAAAATCAGCCCTGAAGAGGACGTGTGTGTATACTGACCCTGCACACTGTTGGGACGATAGTTTGACTGGAAAAATTGAAAATCTCAAGGACCTAAGCTGGAGTCTTGGGGTCAGGATGTCTCCAAAAGAACCTTAGACACCATCTAAACCACCAAAAATTGTTTGGGAGGGTTGCAACATTACCTAAAGCACCCAGAGTTTGTCAAACATTACTGGGACTTTTAGTGGGATCTGGGTATATGATCAGATCAGCCCAAAGTAGGTTTTTTGGCAACAAACATCAAAGGTGGGTTTAGGATAGACAGAAAGTCAGCTATACAGAAAAGCAACTGATACCCACAGTGAAATATAGTAGTGGACGTTTGAAGTTGTGGGGCTTTTTTTCTTTCAAAGGTTCTAGACATCTAGATACGTGATATCATTGACTCCACCTGCAGATATTTAATAAAAACCTAACAGCTTCTGCAAGAAAGTTTAAAGGCAGAATGAATTTGTAGTTTGTAAACACAACATTTAAAGTTTGCCTCCTCTCTCTGGCTCCTGTTTTTGTAGAGTTTGGGATCACACGCTGTGAGCTTTTATTGGCTGGGGGATACACATCCACTGCTCCACTTTTGACTCCCAGAAATGTTCCCTACACAACAAAATAAGGAAATACAAAGAGATGGCAAGGTCTCTGCAGATACAGACATCGCCACACACCGTAGCGGGTCATAAGTGATGATTGAGAAGGGTCCAGTCATGTTTTTTAAAAAATATTCCTACTTATTCTGCCATTTCAAATTGCCCTATTTGGAGGTTCCAGCAGGTTAAAAGTCCAATGCACACTTTATAATCGACATAAAAATAACTTACTGAAGAAAAAACAGAATGAAGGTTTTGCCATACACATCACAATCCTCAAATCTAAACCCAACAGGAAATCTGTCGGATGGTTTGAAGGGCTGATGCGCATTGACCTCAGATTCTGAAGGATCTGGAGAGATTCTGCGTGGAGGAATACTTTCAGGTCAATGCGTCCATCAGCCAGATGCCATGTATCCTAGCAAAGCTATTAAATAAGGAGTTGCCAATAATTGTGACACACGTTTTTTTAAAAAACATTTTCAGACTAAATATTTCAGGTTTCTTTAAATGTTGCTTAAATTCAAGTTTGATCACTCGGATTTTTGTGAATGTTTTTTAATGAAAGACCATGAGAATAAACAACAAAGACATTTTTTTCATCTTGGCTTGCTCAATTTAGATAAAGTAGGCCAATAATCCTGGAGGGCACTGATCTTCAAATACTGCAAAATGCATATATTTGAAAGAAAAAGAGAAAGATGCACTGAATGTTTTTTATTGCAATAAACTGACACTAGCAAAGTGCCTTCTTAATGGTCACGATGACAACTATTGGATAGAATAACAAAAGAAAAAAAAACATGGTCATATAAAAATACATCACTGAAAATAAAGCAACACTGGCTGAACCGAAAGCATCACCACAAACTATTTACACCTAAATTCTGGAGCCAGCACACAGCCAATACATGCAGCCCTCAAAACACAGCTACAACACAGTCTGAAAGAATCTTGGGAGGCAGCTATGGACGGTATTTATATGTATTATCATTACAAAAAACCACCGTTCACAGTTCGATTGTACAGCTCCAATGATGGCGGCAGCGCTGTGACATCACACAACATAACCATGGCCTGCACTTCCTGGCTCGAGTCTGGAGAGATGGGATGAATTTTGCATGAACTAAGTCAAGGGTAATGTGATTTACACACCGAAACTGAAGCAGCTGTTTAGTGGCCCCATTTAAACAACCTGCAACTCTAGAAATGTTCAATATTTATAAAAGGCAATCATTTCACCAACAAACAAGCTCCTGTAGTTTTCCTCAAGGAAAAAGTGAGATCAGCTCCCTAATAGCTTTAACAGCAAATGTAAATGCAAGTCTATAATATGCAACCATTACTGTCAAATCGCATAAGACATTTCCGACAGCTTCATCAATTATTCCTGGTGACATTGGGGCCTGGAAATGCACAGAAGTGCTTTCAAGCAATTTTGGTGTATATACTTTTGACTTGCACCAGCAAGTCACATCAAATAGCAACAGGAAGCTGAAGATGGTTTATAATGGAAAAAGAGAGGTAGTCCACACGCTGAGTATTGCAATTTAATGAGGCAACACTTCAACCACCAGGGTCTTCGTTAGGCAAACATCCCTGAGCGAGGAGAAGTGGTCTTATGCTGTATACAAAGATAAGGACAACTCTGCCCACAATAAGATCACAAAAACAACTACAGACTATTTACTTTTTTTCATGCAAAATACTTACCATGTTTCGATTGCAGTATGTTTGTCAAAATGTGTATTACACAGTGTATTAATAATTTGATTAAACTACAATCTTAGCCAACTTCAGGATAGTTGCTTTGAATTTACATATAAAGTTGATCATATTTTGCCTTACGGTAAGTTTATATGTGTCATATGTTTCTCTAGTTCTTCTAGCTAGTGTTGCCATTTTCTTTTTTCCTCCTAACACGGAAGTTAACCTGACAAAGATTTTGATGTCTGAATTGTCGCCTCACCTGCTTGTAAGCTTGCAATATTCAGGGTACTCATCTTTTTCCATAATGTGCGGCTTTTCTGAAGCACCTTGTACACTGCTGAGGTTGGATGTGCACACTTTCCTTTTTCTCTGCCAAATCACAGTATTTATCCACATCAATATCACTTTCATGAAAACACTCGCACACACAAGGTTAATAATGAGTACGCGGGCAGCTAATCAATGGACCTTTTTTTTTTCTCTTTTACGTTTAGCAGGACCTGAATTCACAGCTCATCTGACTGAATAGCACCAGCCTTACTCCACCTGGAATTGTGTGGTCCTCATACAATGGTCTGGTTACCTTGAAAAGCAGTGAAGGACATTTAAAACTCAGAACTTGGTGGCTTGTGTGAGTATCAGCTACGTACTGCTGGCAGGTTTTTTTTTTTGACATAAATCTGTTTAATGAAGTTCTGCGTAAAAGCAAAGCATTAAAAAGACAAATATAAGCAATATCAAACACAATCTCCACAATACCCATTCTTGAAGTAGATTATGTAACAGGGGGTCAAAGGGCATCTGGAATTGGCAGTCAGATAACGTAAATGACGAGGGCCCGGGGCTCCGTGTTGACTCTCGGCCAAGGAAGTCGAGGTGGGGTGTTGCAGGGGGGATGGGGGGGTGGTCGGGCACTGCTCTGTCACACAAACACAATGCTCAAAGAGTTCAAAGTTTACAAAACATCAAAATTCCTCCTGCAATATTGTCATGCAATATACAGTACATGTTGACACGATTGAGACAACGATGTCAAGTTTTTTGAAGAGTTTTTTTCATGTCCAGTCTGGCAGTGTAAGGGTTAGGACCGGCGGGATGTGGGGGTGGGGTGGGGAGGAGATTTCACACCTCTCCTAGCAGTTGCATTCCAGGGAAGGTGACACAGATTTTCAACCCTTCTGCCTTGCGTCAGGGGAGCCGTGAGTGAGACACCCTCAGCTAGAATCCATGATTAGAAGACGTTTCAACAGTTCAGCTTCGGCTGTCTTTGATCAAACATCCTACCTAGGTGTTACATCACATTTCACTAAATTAACGCGACTCAAGCAAAAAAGCATTAAGTGAATTCATTTTCGTGACTCGTCTGTTCAACTATTGTACATGTAAAGCCACAGTAATTTTTCATTATAGGTATAGATATACAGTGTTTTGACACTGACCAAACTTGACAATCTGGTATGAAATGCTACAGACTGCAATGCGCAGGACGAATCTAGCATTTCTACATCTACCACATTGCCAACACACAGGCTATTGACATAATCTGCTTGGTGCAGTTGCCTGGCAACACAAGCAGCACAGTTCTTAGAGAATTTCAAAGCAAAAAGAAAAAAATCTTACAAAGCTATGCAAAGTAGTATAAAACAATAAATAGAAAAATCTTTAAAATAAACACAAAGTCAAATCACTTGCCCATGCCCATCGAGTTGTTTTCTTACAATGTGCAGATAACATTTTTAGAGTGTTTCACTACACATCAACACATTGGTTATCTTCAGTGTGGCTCTTGGCAAATCAAAAGTCTTTTTTTTTTTTTAGCTAATATGCATCTTTTGAGCTTCTGGTATCTTTTAAAGACAGGATGGGGTGGTCATACTGGGCAACATAGAGAAATGTGCAAGAATTTTATTTCAGTCAATAACCTCCGCTGTGTAATTCAAGCAGGACAATCAAACTGATTTAACATGAGTGTAGAAATTGCCCTTTTTTTTTTTTGCCCACAAGGCCAATAAACCCGCAGCAGGAGGCGAGCAGACATATTAACAATCTGCCTTGAAACCAATCAGCTTTCCTTTCTCTCTATAAAACTTCAAACATGAGCTGCAGAGGACAGAGTGGAAATAAGGAGGTCTTGGCACTGGGAAAAAAAAAAAAAAAAAAAATCAAAGTACGTACAGTAAATCTTCAGCAGGAGAGGACTCTTCATTTATTCTCCATCATTTCAGCATTCCTCCCTCTCTTTTCCTTGCTGTCTCTTCTTTTCAGAGAGGAGCAGAATAGAAGAGAAGAGCGGAGCAGTCTCTCACTAAGGCCAGAGTGTCTGGCAGTGTTTAAGTGGTGCGCGAGGACCTGTTTCTGTCTGCCAAGGCAAATTCATTGTGGAGGCAGGTGGGCCAACACACATACACACATCCTCTCTCAGGACACAGACTTGTGTGTCCTTGTCTTTGTCTCTGTGCAGGCTGGCAACCAAGTCATCAGCTCCAGAGTCAGTGGGCGCAGAGAATCACTATGGCAACCAACATAGTGGGCCAGGCTGTGGCTGCTCTTGGATCAGTGCGGAGACTTTTTTTTGGCATTCACTCAGTGCCGGAGTTGATTATAGAGTTCCTCCTCTTAAATGTATTTCCCACATTGGTAAGTGATCTCGATGTGCGCAGTTTTTTTTTTGTTTGTTTTCTCCTTTGAAAAATAGACAAATATTCGGTCAAAATCAAAAAATCAAAAAATCAAAATGCAGCTATGAGATTTAGTTTCACAGAAAACGAGAAAATTAGAGAGGCTCTTGATACTCTCTAGACCACCAATTCACACTCGTACGATTAAATTGTGCTAACATGGCACATCCATTCTAGTCCACACACGCACACAAACATACACACACAAACACGCACACACACACGCATACACACACGCCAAGACATACACTGTTGTCAACATAAAACAGGCAGCCACCAGGGTAGGAAATCTTAAACTGATTGACTAATTCAACACAGCAGTGAACGACAGTAAGGTCTGAAGGTGGAGTCCAGAACTGCTCCCTGGCTTTGTGTTGGCTGGAATCCGCGACAGGCGCGAGGCAGGTGTGAGGGGCGGGGCCTTGCTTAGTCAACGGAGCCGGGGTGTAGGCTGAGCGCAGGCGGGTCCAGACAGGTGGGAGAGTAACTGAGGTGGGGTTCTTTAATCCATAGGAGGGGGGCGCCGTTCTTGCCTTCTTGGCTCTTGCTGTTGTTGCGGCTCTTGTAGCGCACCAACAGCACGGCGATGAGGAGGATGCCGAAGATGGGGAAGGGGTAGAAGAAGACGAAGTAGAAGAGGGAGTCGTTGGAGCACACCACTGACTGGAGGGTGGACACTGTTGATGGAAAAAAAAAAAAGACCAATCACACTATTTTACAGATGCAAATAAAAAAAGGTCTTTATTACCCTTTTAGCATGCAGAATAGATGATATTCATGGAGTTGTTGAAACTCATCAATGAGTCTTTTTGACATCTTGAGTTCAATTTACTGCTTTTGACACCATTGATCACTCGTCTTTAATGCTTAAGAGTTGGTGGCCATCTCTTGCGCTGCTTTTAACTTGCCTTGCTCTTATCTTCAAAATCAAGCTAAGCAAATCATACGAGGCAGTGATGGCTTATACTCATAGTATCTGAGAAGTCCTTAACTGGCTTGTACATACTACAGTAACATGTACTATAAATGAAAGGATATAAAAGGAGTGGGCATAATGACAATGTACATGCTTTGAGACCAAACATTTAATGTAGCAGTCATTAATTCTATCTTATGCCATCTGTGAGGAACATCTAAGATCTTCAGTTGCCAGTATAATATCAGAAGAAAGCCATTGATACAAGTGTATGAAGTTTTATCACAGGGTTATTTTCATCTACTCTCAGGGGGGGCTCAAAGGATTTGGTTAATTAAGGACATACCCCGTTGCTGCACATTGACGATAGTGAACCCGGAGTTGTTGGTGGTCAGGCGGTACCATGCGTTGCGTGGGTTAAGAAGCCACTCCTCCACATGGCAGTAGTATCGGCCTGCGTCTGTCGGCCGTGCCCCTTGAATGGTCAGGCTGTACTGGTCGGAGGTCATCCTCTCAAACTGGAGGCGGGAATTTGGTCCTGCCTCCTCTCTGGGGCTGCAGTTTCCGTTTCCGAACACGGCATCATGGCCGATGGAGAACACACACTCTCGCTCGCTCTCGTCCTCTCCAGGCTGGTCGTCCTCGTCCTCGTCCTCAGAGCGCTCCACATACCAGGACACGGAGAAGCGGGAGTCTCGGGAAGACTGGGATGGAATGCTGCAGCCCAACCGGATAGGACCAGACTCTTCCACTGTGATGTTTGACTCCATTTCTTCAACCTGCAACCGAATCTCTGCAGAGGTCGAAGGAAAAACACAAATGAGGGCAGAAAAAGTGGATACATGTTCAAACATACAGAATTCCTTGAGGTCAACAATAGAACAATGGACAATATGTATTCAAATATATATTAACTGCAGCTTTTTGAACTAGATTTGAGATAAATTAACGGATTCATGGATTCAAAAACATTTATTTATTGTCATTTCAAACAAAAAAAGTCAATAGTTTGCTTGTTCAGCTTTCACAAATGCAAGAATGACTGATTTTACAAAAATATTCAAAATATCTTGATAAGATTAAAGGAGAAAATGAGGAAATTAATCATAAATAAAGAATCCCAATAGTTGAATACCTATCTAAAACTTTAGCTTCCCACCAAAAACCAGCGATTGAATTCGCAAACGGGGATTGCAAACTTTCAAAATGTGCACACAAAAGACACAAATAAATAAATTCCCACAGTGCTGCCCATGGCTCTCAACAGTAGTTCAGCTTTCCAGCAAGGTTAGATCAGACCCCAAGGCTAGCATGTCTGTTTGTCTGTCTGTACGGGTATGCTACAGTCCTTCAGGGGTTGTAAAATGACCCAGTTCCAGTGCAGTCTTTAGAAAAACGGCAGTAAAGACCTGTCTTGCCTGGGCTCCTCTCACACACAGTTTTGATCGGCCTTCTTGTTAATGCAAAATGAGAAGCAGAAAGGACAGCAGGAGTGCAGCAATAAAAAAAAAAAAAAAGAAAGAAAAAAATCAGAGTGCTGGCACACGTCTCTCCCCCATCTTTTCTCCCGACAAGCAGATTTCTGGATGACTTCCTGGGTGAATGCATTTTTTAGCACCTTAATGAATATCCATGATGTTTATAGAGCATATTCTATTCATCTTATGTAGACATTTGTGTTTCATTAAAAGTAAAAACCTATGTGGCTCTGAATAATATATACTTATAGTGTCAAACAACCACCCAGGTCCCTGTTGCACTTTGACATGCAGCCAAGTGTCAACTTCTTAAATCAAAGGTTACACTAAAAGCATGAGAGCAATCAAAGCCTTACACAAATAAAAGCTTAATGTAAGATGCACACATTCACAGACCTGTGCATCTGTATGTGTGCTGTAGCTCAATTAACTTCATGAGCGGTGTCAGCCTCTCTGTCTACATGAAATACATGCGTTTTCTTTGCCCTGTTGGCTTCTGACCAGACGTTTTTATTCAGACAGATGCCACAGCAGGGACCTCACTCTGCATTATAAACAGGACACCTGGCAGAAGAACGCCGCTTTCAGTGAAGTCACCTTCAGCTGGTGTGTCGCATAGATGGATGGGGTTGTTGTTATTTACATATGTGCATTCAGGGGCTTGGAGTTGGATTGTGAATGAGGGAAAACAAGATTGTGTTAGAGAGTATGAGTCCAGGGGGAACTGAGTCTGAAAGAGAAAACACATAAAGTTGAGTGTTTTTAAGATGTCTCTCTTGAGGTTTGATGTCAGGGCTTTGGTTGGCAGTAGGTACATTGTGGCTTCGAGCACCTTGGTCGTTTTTGAGTACTGGACAAGGGGATTAGGTTCTCAGTCTGAGCCAAGCTCTGCCCTCTGGCATGGCGTATGACAGTTGGCATGAATTCAACCCATTTTTCTGCCACCTGAGCTCTGCCCGGGGCAGGTGTGAGGTCATGAGGAGTGAAAAGTCCTTGATATCTTCAGCAGAGCATGTGTGGGAGTAGGAGTCAAGGTGAGGGTGGTTTGGAGTTGGG
>JAPZDY010000005.1:9249068-9263961 GCA_029783645.1 Ctenochaetus hawaiiensis
ATTGCCACAAAAAATTCTAATGATTTCCAGCCTTTGACAGGTTATCAACACAAACAGCTTTTGTTAACAAGTTCTCATCTACATTTCATTTTCCTCTCTATGCTTCTCCTGCATCCTTTAACAACCCTCTGCCTCCCCTTTTTTATGTACCCTCCCAGCTCACGCTAAGCTTTAGTATGACTGACTGACTGATTGACTGCCTACGGTTACAGCCATCTGCCCAGAAAACCTCACCCTCACCCACAGACTGCTGAATGTGCTCAAAAGATCTCTTTTTGAGTTCATGCATAATTACACTCTATACATGCAGAATGCACGTGTGGTTGCAAACATCAAAAATGCATGGCTACGAGGCATCAACAGACCACCCTGTTGTGCAACGGCATTGCAAGTTATAGCATCTGAAATTTGTCATCATCATTGCCTCTGAACCCACTAGAGACTTGGGAGGAAGCCTCACAATCTTCCCATCCGGAATCATTGCCGAGCCCTGCGGAATCCTGGCAATCACTTTTTTTTTTTTTTTTTTTTTTGTAGGAGAATTACCTCCGAACCTCCTGAAGTGGAACCATGCCGGATTGGATTGGCACAGGACAAAGCAATTCTCTGCCGTTCCCATTTGAAGTTTGAATCCGCAGCCAAGAGAAAAACTGGGGGCTGAAAGCCGGATGCTGTACATCAGTGTTTACAGAAATGCCTTTTCAAAGCTAAAATAGGCTAATTATTCAAGCCCTATTAGGTAGCATCATGAGCTTTTTACAAGTTATTATAACTAAGTACTCACTCAAGCAGAGACAGAGGGACTAATAAAATCAAAGTGCAATGACCAGAAAGGAGGAAGTGAAATAAATGGAAGAGAAATGTTGCCTTTTTTATGTCCCAAAACAACCTTTAAGTCTGCGCTCCCCTCCAGAATCCTCTTGCTATGACATGTCTTAGTAAGAGAACAGCGACTTCACAGACCAGACTGTCACATCCTCAGACACGTGCCATGCCAACTGAGGGTGAGCTTTCTTCTTTCAACTCAAGCACAGCCATCTTACCCCAGTTACATCAATGCATCTGATAACATAAAAGAGGCAAAAAAAAAATTCTATATGTTGTTCTATATGTTGCTCATACAGTATACAGTGTTTTTCTACATGTGCTATTGACGAAGGCAGATTTGATATGTTGTATGAAGAGACTCAGTTGAATTGCACATCACTACCAAAGCTGCTCATTATGTATGTGCATCCTTTAACACAAGGAGTAAAGCTGTGCCTCTATACATAAGCACAGCTGTCAATACTTATTTAAAGTATGATCGCATGTTCTTTACCACTGTGTTTCTTTCACGAGCCTGCAGAAATTAATACAAATCCGTAATTGGAAACACTTGTCTAAGCCGCTCTACATTAGTGCATGTGCCAGTCAAACCTGGCCTCACAGGCTCATTTTAAATGCACCAGCCTTTAAAGTGTTTTGGTTTCTTATTCATTTATTTTCACCGCAGGTAAGAAAAAAAAAAAAAAGAGGCAAAAACTGTCTGTATAATCAGGCAGATTATTAAAACTCATAATTTTGAAGTTAACCTTAAGCATGAATGTTGACAGCCTGTCCTGCATTTCACCTGCCTCAGTGGTTTCCAGGGCAACCCTGTCTCCAATAACAACATGGTATGTTTGAGATACTTTTAAGGACCTCAGTGATCTTATCTTCCAGTGCAAAAAAAAAAAAAGAAATAGACAGACTCAATTAAACAAAGCCTGGGCTTTTTGTTTACATCGCCAGTGCATGATTACATTACATTTAATTAAAAGTCTGCTTCTTGCTCTGAAAAAAGTATGTGAGATATACTTTATTGGATGAAATGGAGATGAAATGATATGAGCTGTAACACAGACAGTGTCTCTTACTGAACTGCTATCTCAGCTCCAGTGGAAGATACTTGTGTTTTCAGCAGTTTGCCGGGCTTGTCGCGTCATTTCAGCACACACAAATCAACAAAGTGCACTCGCTAATTGGCTCATTGAACCCTTGTCTCATGTGTGCCCAATTTGTCTCGTTTAATAGCTACAGGAGCTGCAGAGTTGACACAAAGCTGTCTCTCCCCCCCACCCCCCCTTGTATTTATCGGTGGAGGTGAGCACAAAAAGGCTACAAACAACAGACCAGGTTTGATAAGGAAGAGAGACAGCAAAGTGAACCCCAAACCCCCAAAAGCCGCGCTACACAACTGTTGTTTATAAAGCAGAGCAGATAAAAACAAGTTTGAATCCAGGGGGAGGAGAAGTGCACGGCTAAGGATGCCACTGTGGCATGTCGGCACACACACTTACCGCAGCTCACACACACACACACACACACACACACACACATGCTTGTAACAAAAGTTTAGGGTAACTTCAAAGGAGCTTGGGAACTGCTTGGCCGAGTGTTCTGAGGAGGAGAATACAGCCAGAGATTGTAAATCAAAGAGTGTTATCCTTTATTCTTTGGCTAGAGAGGAAATTCAATTCATTTTCCATCTCTGTGTTATGCTGATGCTCCAGGTAAAGTCTTTTAATAAAAGAGCGGCTCTTAACGTCAGGGTGGAAATGTCCGCCTCAGCTCTCTTATTTTCCCCTTCATCGCAGCCTTTGTTTTGACCAGCCATCACCTCATCCCTCTCTGCATTAGCATGATCTGCATCTCTCCTGATCACACGCTGTCTAATCACCTGACGCTAGCATGAATATTCAACAGTCTCACCTGTTGGTTCATGAATATTAATGAGGCCTACATGAAGAGCATGGAACACCGGGGGTGGCTGGTGGGGTCTCTGACTAACATTTTGTCTCTTTTTGAATAAAACCTAATATGTACTTAATGATCACTGAGCTGACAACCTATCCACTGGGCCACAGATGTAATGCATCCACTTAGTTGAAGGAGACCAGAGTGGCCAAGAGAAAGAAACATAAAGAGATGAGAGGGATGAATAAAAAGCAGAAAATTAGACCCAAAGCGAGGGTCGGGACTCTTTTAAAGAAGACAGGACGGGAGAAAAAGTAGGAGAGTTTAGGGATGTATATCGCCAAACTGAATGGATATTCACGAGCTCCACACACCACACACCTACAGAGAGCGGGGGAGTGAGAGCGAGTGTGCAGAGGAAGGAAGGAAAAGAGCCTGGAGAAGATGAGAGAGATGTAAAAGACAGAAAGTGTGAACATGCTCCTGGGGGGATTTCAGAAAGCAGCAGGCAGTCTCTCAAGCTCCACTCCGGAGGACTTATAGTCTTAATGGCTGCCTGCTCCGCCTTTAGCGTTAGCATTAGCACAGCCATGGGCTAATCCACGGCCAGGACCCCGAGCATGTCAGGACTGAGGGCTTTAGACAAACTCTGATCCCCTGCAGAACAGCTCACTTTGGCTTGCTGCTCCCCAAAAACCTCTGTGACTACACACACAAATAAAAAACAAAACACACAAACACAAGCTCACACAATTCTGCACACTTGGGCCCCTCTGGACCTCTGCCACAGGGGGCACAGATCAGAGTGAGCTGCTGCTAGTCAGAGGCAATGAGGAATGGGGTTCCCCTGATTGAAAAGTAACTCCTCTGCAGAACTGGGAGCCTAATTTCTATGCTAATGACTGCAATGTATCTATGATCCCATTGTGTCAGAGGGATATTACCACTCCTCATTCCACCCCTTTCCAACTCCCACTACAATATCATTAAGACCGTGCTAATTACAGGGATCTGTGCAAGTCCTGGCAGTCTTGAACACAACCAGACAGAGCCACACACACACACACACGCACACACAACCTACCCCCTTTTTCCTCCAGCATCAGTATGAACACACTAATGCACCTACTGCACTTTCCCCTCATCCTGCCCGCCTGTCTGAGGGAGTGACTGCTGGATGCAGGCTGGCTCGACAGGAAATGGATGTGTAAGAGGAAGGGGGGGTGAGACAGGGGTCATGACAGGGGAACTCTGGGAGATTAATAGCTCACAAGAAGCTGGCACAGAATGGAGAGCATAAAGACATATCAGACTGCACTGTGCGCCTGTGTGCGTGCCTGTGCATGCGTGTGTGCTTGAAAAAGGTCTGCCAATAAGCATAAAACACATTATGCTCATTAAACTACAGAGAACAGTGGTCATTCACTTAGTGCCGGCTGGTGTGTGTGCGCCTGTGTGTGCATCTGTGTGTTCTATGGTCAGTAGGCAGCAATGCTGAGCCTCTCCTGCTCCACTCCTACTATTAGCCCCTGATTTACATGAGGAGCAGCAGCACTGTAGCTAGCTCTGAGTTACGACTTCAATTACAGCAGCAGCAGGACACACAGGCGCGCATGTGCACGCATACACACACACACACACACACACACACACACACACAGGTGCTTAAGAGAGATGAAGGACACAACACAGGGAATCTCATTGTGTCTGCAGATTTGGTTGAACAAGGAAATGAGGCCCAGATTGAATTGGATTTGACAGAAAAATGTGCCTGTGCTCTTGCATGAGAGCGAGCGAAAGGGCATGCTCTCGCGAGGAAGAAGACACAGGGAAGGAGCCTGACCTTGAATGTCTGAAACAGGCGTGATTAATCACAAGTCTTTTATGAAATTATTTTCTGTTTCAGTGCACCCCTCACAGGCTTCTCATTTATCACCCATTATGACCCTGTGTGTTCTTATGCGTGCGTGCAACAGACTAAGAGTGCACTGATTATTTGTTTATGCACTGTACAAACTGTAGGAGAGGTGGGTTGTGTGTTGCACACACACACACACACATCCAGCATGTACACACAGAGTGCTGCCTCAGGTGAGCTTGTGGCCAAACTCAGATTATATCCACTGCAGCCGAAAACCGGGGCACTGGAAAGATTTACAGCCCTGACACCAACAATAACACTGTACTAAAGCTGCTATTGTGTGCAAACAAGCACCGCTTCCACATCCTTATCATTTATGAAATACTAAAATGGCGAAGTAGCTATTTGAAGAAAAATGTAAACATAATGGAGAGAATTATGAGGAGGAGGGAAGCCTGGAATTATAAAATATTGAAAAACTGGGGGCGTGCGTGGAGGGAAACATGCAGCTAAGTGCGAGTGAAGGGGAAAGAAGACATTAAAAGAGACTTATGGGAAGAGTGAGAACAGACTGTAGAAAGACAGAGATGGAGCTGGAGTGAGAAAGGAAGACATGAGTGTGATAGGCCGGGCCCTAATGAAGATAGACAGCTGCTATCCATGCCCTGATAAGCAAGAATCTCCAATAACCTCAGCGACGCCATCGCTATCAATAATGGCTGGGTGGCAAGCACTTCACTGGCATGAAAGGAGAGCATGTGCGGCATCTGTGAGTGCCAGCCCATATTAAATGGGAATATACCCTCAAGAGCTATCAGAGAAACAGAGAGACAGAGACAGAGAGAGAGAGAGAGAACGCACGAGGCAGGACAAGATAAAGTAAGAGAAAGTAGGGAGCATATATCCTCTAACTCAAAGCACAGTCACAGGAGAGCAAAAAAAAAGAGAAAAGAGGATAAGAAAAAGCAAAAAAAAAAGCATCCAATCCTTCGTCGTGATGTTTGATAATGTGAGTGAAAGGTAGCCAGGAGAGCGTAGGTGTTTGAGGAGAGATGGGAGAAACTCTAAGTGGGACACCCCTCCTCCCTTCCTCCCCTCCATCATCACCATCATCATTCCAGCTCAGCCAATAACCAGACGGTCTTAATATCCCGCTCCTCGTGCCAGAGACACACACACACATGCACGCAAAAGTGCACATGCACACACTCGAATGATGAGAAAAACGTATTGAACTCCCAAAACCATCATTAATCTAAACTCCAGCTCCATTAGGGAAGATTCAGCATAATTAGTTTTGCGTGTTTTTTGTGTGTGTGTGTGTGTGTTAGAGAGATGAAGAGTGTATTTTCTTATGTGCCTGTGTGTGTGTGTGTGTGTGTGCGTGTGTGTGTGTGTGTGTAGTTTAAGTTATGAGTAGATGATATTAGATTGTGTTGTAGAGACTGAGGCTTCCCTGGTGATCTGCCATGCTGAACATGTGTTTGCCAATATTACATTTCAGAAAGAAACAAAGAGAAAACTCAATCAGGTGAGATCTAATATAACTGTATATAGAACTGCATACCGTGTATTTTGTGTGTGTTGTGTGTGTGTGTGTTTGTGTGTGTTTGTGTTTGTATGGTTCCTCTGTTGTGAGGGCTAATATTGAATCCTGTTCTACCATGAGATAATTACACTTTTGCTCTGGGAGGTAACCCCCCAGTGTGCGACCATGTACTGCCCGCTCGTGTGTACACGATGATGATGTGTGTACTCCTGTGTGTGCAGTGTTCTCTGCACGAAGCCTGTGGTGGATAATTTAAGCCGAGCTGCAGCACAAGGTTGCCCTCGTAAGGAACATAAAAAATATGTGTGTGAGCGTGAGTTTGTGTGTGTGTGTGATATGGCCCATGGGACTTGGATACAGGCAGTGTGCTGCTAATACAATCTGGAACAGGAAGTAGGCCTGGCCTGGGCTTCATATACCTTGTTGGAGACGTCACACTGACCGGCTGACTGCCTCTGTGTGGGTTCGGTCTAGCTTTTATCTACATCCAACTTTTTTTGCTTAGCTGCTGATCTAAGATGCACGGATGCTGGATCAAGGGCGCCATTTCCGATGCCGGTTTTCACTCTCCGCTTTTGAAGTTCGACAATGATTTAATGAGGAGCGTCAATCTGCATTTGCAAGCCTTCTTATGTTAGGCGCATGTACGCGTCTCGCTTCTGAATGCAAGATGGTGGTGTAATGGACCATTAGAAAGCTGGAAAACAGTGCTGTTGTTGTGTCGCACTGTAACAGGGGTGATGTGGGCTTCTGTCTGTATGCATAGTAAGCATGTGAAAGCTCTCAGAGGTGCATCAGAACAGCCATGGTTGGAGGGGCATTCATGCAAGAACCCAAGCATGTGCTCAAGTATGTATGTGCACACAAAATGCTGGTGCGACTGCTCATACATATTGTGCAGGTACCTATGGAAGCGTGATTTTAAGTCTCTCAATTATGAATCTGGTCAGATGCTGTGTTTGCTCACACCTCATTACACACACTCCCCTTTATCCTACTTCTTTGAGAGAGGCACTGAAAATGCCAGCCGCTCATTTAGCCAGGAGTGGATAACATTTAGGGAAACAGAGAGAGGGAAAAGCAGATGGGGAGGAGAGGCGTGAGGCAAAGAGACACATCCTACCTTCTGACAAATGAATCATCAGTCTAAATGAGGGTCTGACTGCACAAACCCCCCTTTCTAAAAAAAGGAGGTGGAGGAGACGAATACAGCATGACCAGGGACTGAGCCGGGCCTCGGCAACCAATGAGATAAAGGAATTACTCACTCGCCTTCCCCCTGTGAGATAGTGCCCTTACACACGGAATGATGGGACCGTTATGGTTACTGATTGGCTTTCAGTCTGCAACTGATCACATCGTCACAGTTACTGATGGTATTACCAAGGTAACTGATCACTTTGTCATGGAGATGCTGAAAGAAAATAGAGTAGGAGGAGGACCCAGTATTTATTCTCCCTGCA
This sequence comes from Ctenochaetus hawaiiensis, assembly GCA_029783645.1. NCBI lineage: Eukaryota > Metazoa > Chordata > Actinopteri > Acanthuriformes > Acanthuridae > Ctenochaetus > Ctenochaetus hawaiiensis. The sequence continues at coordinate 9,256,660 of JAPZDY010000005.1, forward strand.
AAATGTCTGTCTATCGGGTGTGTGTGTGTGTGTGTGTGGTTCAGATTTTTCTGGTTTATGGATAAACAACGTAAACTGCATGCGGGGGCAGAGGGGGAGGCAAACGAGCTTTCAGAATGATAAGTCGATTTACAAATAACTCCAGAAGGGCCCGGGGATGCTGTGTGTTCTGCGTGAACGGTTAAGGTCAGAGCACATTCAGCCAAGCAAGTGAAGCACTGTCACTGAGCTGCCGAGCTTCTGCATGTGTGTGTGTGTGTGTGTAAGCGGGTGTGTGCGTAGGTCTGTTTACATCAGTTTGTATTCTGGTGTGTATCTAAATCGATAACAGCGGGGAACGAGAGACTATCCATACTGTACATGCCACGACATTCCACTGGCTCACTTTGAAAGTGTTATTGATCACCGCAGTCTGAACTCAATACAGCATCTTACTTATCCTCACCTGAACATGGGAGAGACCTGCGGACGTGCACGTATCTGTTCCCTCTCTGCTCGTAAAAATAAAGTGACTGGCACAAACATGTGGCATTTCAGAACTTGAAAACCTACCTCATATCCCACCCACACACCTTGCTCATACTAATCTGCAAACAAACTGTTCTTACTGAAAACAGTTTACAGGAAGTGTTCCCAAGCTTTTTTATTGATATCTTTTAGATAATAATATGTTTCACTAAGTGGGCAACGTCTTTTCCTGAGGTCCTAAAAAAGTGCTGCAAGCATCAAAACTAAGAATAAGCAGATATCTTAAAAAAACAAGGAAATTAATGAGAAAAAAACATGAAATATACATAAAATAAAATGTCTCTGTAGTTCTGTCTTTTGGCATGTGTCAGAGAGGATTAGCAATTTTATAACATTTTGTTTTATTGATGTTTTCCAAAGCATCTCAACTTTTTTGGAATCAGATTTGTCTTCATCTCACTAAATCAGGCAAATCTGCTTCAGGTACCACAATGCTTGGCCAGTCAGTTGGTTTTTTTTTTTTATTAGCAGGATGAGTTTTTGCCTCGGGCACCTTTACCTGAATAAATGAAGTATCATACTGTAGAGGCGCAACAGACTGGGCTAAATTGGGCCGATGTGTGTTTTGTGAGTCCGTGTGTGTTTATCTTTTTGTGTTCAGCCACTAATTGGGCCACATCTGACTGGGTTTTTCTGTTTGTGTGTGTGTATGTGTGTGTGTGTGTGTGTGTGTTGAGAGCACAGAGGGCCAATGAGGGCGGCATAGACAGTTTAATGCCTCCGCTGGGGAAAAAGGTTCAAGGACAGATCGCTCCTTTATCACTCTTTCTCACTCTCTCTGTCTCCATCCTTCGTCTCCCTCTCATCTACCTCTTTCACTCCAATTTCTCTTCCTGTGGGATATTTAGCAATCCATCCACTGCGCTCCATTAAAAGGCCCCTATCCCACCCTGCACACGCAGACATACACGCGTGTCCTCACACACTCCAATTAGTGGCTAAACCAGAGACTAAGGGCAATTAGAGCAGGCAGATATCCTCTAAGCTCTGCTGAATTCACTTGATGTGTATGTGTGGGACTGTGTGTCTGAATCTGTGTTTATCACTGTTTGTGTGCTGGTCTGTGTTTGTTCCAATTAGGTGTGTGTCTGCCTGGCGAGCTGCCATGATGCTTTACCTGGCTGTAGGACACTGATGCCGAGCAGGTTGGAAGTGCGGTTGGCCACTCTGCTCCAGCTGTTGTTGTAGTTTCTCCTCCACAGGACAGCAGTACACTGGTATTTGCCCGCCTCGCGACGTCCCGCTCGGGTCACTGACAACCGGAAGTTGGTGTTAGAGTGGGAGCGGTCCACTATGGTGCGAGTACCCAGCCCGAGGTGCTGTTCCCCCCACTGCAGCGTGCCCTCGCGGGTGAAAGTCACTAGGTCTTTGAACTCCCCCTGATCCTCGTCGCCGGCTTCTGCACCCGCTGGCATAAAACGCCAGGTGACGGAGGTGGGGACACGAGGGTTGTGGCGAGGCTTGACCAGGCACAGGAGGTCAAAGGAGTCTCCGAAAGTGACGGATGGCGTCCGCGATGAGGCTGACACCATGAAGGAGGACTCTGGATGGAGACAATTAAGGAGAAAGAATGTTAGAAAGTAGATTGTGTAATGACATTTTTATTTGACGCTTGATGCAAAACCCTTGAAACTTAAGAGCCCTGCTGATTGCTGATTGCAGCACAACACAGCCTGAGTGTGTGATGGAGTCTGCTCTGTTAACGCCTAAAGCTCGGCAAACAAAGAAGGGGTTCAAAATTGTTTTCCAGGAATGGAACTTTCCTCTTAAGCATGCCTTTCAAAAGAAAACAAAGCCTGCTGGACCACAAAATGCACAAACTTAATGGTAAAGCAGTTCTCAATCTCCACAAGCATTTTCTTCCACTATTACGGTGAAAAATCTGCCATTTCTTTTATGCAAGTGTGTGTATTTATGTACTATCCTGTGCTTGTGTCTAGGTATAAGTTTGTGCTTTACTGCGAGAGCAGCTCTTCAGAATGAATGGGTGATGCAACAAAGAAAACCCAGGGGAGAGATTTCCTCTAAGCGCCGATGTTCGATCTCCGCCCAGCTCCTTGCCAAGTCTAAACTATCCTCATTAAGCTAAAAACATCCACCCAACTCCATATATTATTGCCAAGATACATCTACACTGGAAAGAGAGGGAGTTGAGAGAGAGAGTGGGAAGAATAGATCAAGAAAAATCCCTTTTTTTTCCTCCATGGTCTTTAGTAACCTGGGCCTGCTGCGCCTATGTCAGGGCATTTCAATAAAAGTGAATGATGGAGATGGTTATGCATAGAAAAAAGAAAGAAAGAGGGGGCTGGAATTGAGAAATGTTGATAAAGCCCCTTTTTTTTTGCCTGATCGGATACTTCACTTCCTTATGACTTTGCAGATTTCTCTATTATGCTCTTGTAAACAGTCCGGTCACTTTCTCTCTGTCCCTCACCCTCACTCTTCCTCTGACAGCCATAACCCCCAGTGTCCTTCGGGGGGGGGGGGGGGTGTAATCGATGGCTTTCTGTCCAGACTTGGCTGCTGCTGGGACAGCCGCCTGGGGCCATAACTCTCTAATAGACAATAACTCTCCCCTCTCACTCTATCTCTCATCTCCCTGAGCCCCTCCTCCATCTGTCCATCCATCCATCCACCCATGTCCCTCAGTCTCTGCCTGACAGAAAAAGAGGATTTCACGCCTAGCCTCTTTTTTCCCCATACAACTCTGTCTTTTTTGTTTGTGTGAATAAACATGATTGTGTTTGTTTCATTTACTGTATAGACTGCCTGTGGTTAAGTGGAAGACTGTGTCTTTGTGTGTGTGAGCGTGTGTGTGTGTGTGTGTATGGGCTGCCTCACTCAGTCACACTTGCCACCTCAGACATCCTTAGGGCCTCTTAAGCCAATCAGCTGGAAAGAGGACTCTCCACCAAGTACCTTTGTCTTCACGGTGGCAACAAAAACACAAGGCTCCCGAAGGACATCCCTCTCCCATCCCCTCCAGGGCTTGTCAGTAAGCACCAGGAGTCCATAAAGGAGGAGGGGGATGAACTAAATTAAGGCACAGGGACCATATATAATATCTTGAGCTTCAGCCTGTAGACAGGTTCACTTAAAGGTTGTGCCATTGTCAAGCCTAGTCTGAGCTCAGATTGAAACTGGACCACAATCTCTCTTTTCTTTATTTATTAGGTTCACGGACTAAAGAAGCAGGGCAAGAGTAATAGATGAAAAGAAAGTTGAAACACAGATATAAGTGCTCTGCCCGCAGATCTAGATCCAATAAAACTGCAGTTAGAAGCTAAAGTAAGAAAAATGGGGTTTAAAACTAATCTGAGATGAGGTAAAACTCACACACCGACCGTCACACAACAGCGCACATTTAAAAACCCCTTTGATCAACAGGCGCGGAGGAAAGGGGAGAGGAGATGTCGAGGAGTGTAGCTGAAGAGAAGCGAGCGGCTTCGGACTTCTCTTCCCTGATTTGCATAATGCGTCCCTTGTTCCTCAAACTAATGTTTCTGTTGTTGCTCAAACTTAACAAATGGCCACTTAAAAACTGACATCTCTTCTCTGCAGCACCGCTGTGTGCTGCTGCAGGGAGCTAATCCGTTGGCTGTGTGTGTGTGTGTGTACGTGTGTGTGTGCGTATGTGTGTGAATTGAACGGAGGGCTCCTGGCCTGCCAGCTCCTCGCTGCTCCGCTTCAGTGGCTTCCTCAGTCTGTACCAAGGATGTTCGGCTTAACTCGGTACTGACAGAGGAGACCCACAGACTGTGAAACACATTGCCGCTGCATTTCCATTCTAATAATTCTGACTAATCCATATGGCTGTGTGTGTGTGTGCATCAGTGATGGGTGTCGGGGTAGCGCTGCTCGTGACGTGTGGCAGGTGGTGTGTAAGTGTGTGTGTCATAATAGCGCATTCCCCTAAGCGATGCATGAATAAACCATGGTGTATTCTACTATGTGGACTGCATGTTCTGTCCGTGCCATTCATCAGTCTTTAACGAATCACAAACCGTGTGTCTCCGTTTGACTTTGTGGTGTGAATGCGTGCTGACACGCTGTCTCGTAAGAGGGTTTACACGCCTTGTCACACAGAGACAGATTCTATATTAAGTCGGGGCTGCCAGGGATACACGCATGCATGCAACATTTTAAGTGCATCTACGTCATAATGTTTTTGTGTAAATAACTGACAGATGCGGCACATTTTCTATGAACCTTGTGTGGAAATAACATTGCAGCAGATTAAAAAAAAAATCGATCCATCTAAACAAGATATCTAAACCTGTAAAGTGCAAAAAACTGAAACAAAACAAAAAGGCCCTAAACTATCTGCAGAAAGTGTTTGTTTTTATCCTTTTATGTCCAATTTTTGATTGTGGCTTAGTCACTGCTCTTTGTGCACAAGAGGACATTGAGATTCAGTTTCAACAAAACAAAAAAAACACTACATTTACTGGATGAAAGCTGCCAAGCTGTGTGTGAACCAATGTCCCGTTGTGTGACCCTGCTGTCTATCTTTTTTTGCCATAGCCTAATGCCATAGATGCTACAAAAATATAAACCCAGCATGTTTTTTTTACAAGTTGATGTAAGAGATATAAGGCTTTTTAAGTGCACTCAAAAAGCGCTTTTTTCTCTCAACTTTTGAGCACAAATTTGCCTAAATTCGCATTTGCAAGCACTTCTCCTTTGCCAACACCTGGCAGGTGTAACACATCAAGAGGATAATTAACCAACATGATTATTGAACAGGTGTGCCTTCGGCTGGTCACAGTAAAAGGCTCTTCCGTTAGACCTGAGTGGATCTTCGATTAGACACCATCAGAACACGATAACAGCTGCAGACGACTGCTAACGTTACGCAAGTGAGTGATGAAGGTAAAACAGTCGATTTAATCTCAATCTTTTCATCTGAGTCAACAGCAATTCTTATTTAGTGATGTGAGTCCTTTGCCTTGCATGATCTTGTGAAATTTCTGCAATCAAACGGGGCTTCAAATTGAATTTTAAAACTGGAAAAGTTGACCCAAATACTCAAAGATGTTTAAAAGCAGAAAGTTTTTAACTTTTACAAAACTGCACCACTACACACTCTTACAGAGGGATCAAAATAATGCTTTGAGTTATTACATCTTCAGTAACATTGTTATTACAGCATTAGTCAGCACATTTAATAACATCATTGCTTAAGTTATATTATTAGGTTTTCATACATTTTTGAGCAAATAATGTGCAAATTCATTTTTATATTACTGAACACTGAAAAGTAATACAGTATATTTATTGTGTGTCACTCTGGCCTATAGGGGGGGCTGCAGCTCCCACAGCATGCCCTGTTCCCCCTCACTGTGCCTTGCTGACTTGGCGGAATCTGAATATACACCATACTGAAGTCAGATTAGACTGCAGTAACTTACCAACAGTCTTGACGGTGATTGTCTTGGTCGCTGACTTCTCTCCTATCTTCTCCCAGTTTGGCTCTGGTTCAGCGTCGGTCTGAAGCCACTCAGTTGCAGTGCAGCGGTACTGACCCTCATCCCCAGGTAAGGCATTGTACAGGGACAGAGAGAACATGTCATCCTGCGTTTTCTCCACACGGATCTCCCCGTAGCTGGAGCGCTCTCTGTAGGCGGGGCTGTGCCACACGGTGCCATCCCGATCCATGGAGGCCACCTCCTGGACCGGCCCACTCGCCTGCTTTTCAATCCACTGCCAGACGACCGACAGGGGGCCTGCGGTGGACTGGACTGAGCAGGTCAACTGGATTACATCACCCTCCAGGACCTCAGAGGAGTTACTGGATAACGCCACTGTGATGTTGCTCTCTGAGAGGAAAAATAAGAGAAAGGGAGAGAGAGAGAGAGACATGGAGGTGAGCATGAAACAGGAATTGTGAGGAAGTTAAGAAAAAGTTTGCCAAAATTTCAACTTCACAGGCTGAATCATGGAGAAAACAAGATTCACATTTTCTAGGTTAAAACATTTACAGTGTACAGGTGGCCAGGGGCAATAAAACATATCGCTGAGCCTGTTCCTGTGGGTATAACACAGTCCTGTGCGAGTGTGTTGCATGCCCGTGTTTGTGTTTTTGTGTATGTGAGACGACGACCTTGCGGTTTGGCTTAACTGGCCTCAGGCACATCAGAGTGACAGCCAGAAGAAGAACAAGAAGAAGAAGAGGCCCTGGTGAGAGTCTGTGCACAGGCTGAGATTCTCTTTCTGAACCCTGTGTGGCTTGTTGACCAAGTCCAGGAGGGATCAGGAGAGACGGCTAAGATCACACGGCTCAGCAGCACTTCAGAAGAGCAGGAGGATAAAAGTCTTTACTGGCTCTTCTGCTCTGTTTTTCTGCTTTATCTCCACTCTCATCACTTCCACGTCCATCAAACATCATGGAGCTCTGCTTGACCCAAAAGCTCTCTTTGCTCTACGAGAGCCAGTGCTGGTGTCTTTCGGGTGGGTGTGGTTTAAGGTTTCTCGCTCCTTTTTTTTTTTTTCCTAAGGCCAAGCTCTGCTGATTCCCTATCAGCTCGCCAGCACTTCTAATAAGCATGAGGTCTCTGTGAATACGCAATCGACTCGCTGCTTGCATCCATCACACTCAAATGAACAAAAGCAAAACCCTTCATCCTTTTTCTCTTCTTTTTTTGGTCTTTTTCTGTGACTGCTGCATAGGTTTTTTTTCCCCCCACAACTCTGTCTATTCTATGTATCCTATCACAGTAAGACGTGAAGGGAGGATTGTTAGACAGCTTTGCAAGAAGACACACACACACACAC
>JAPZDY010000005.1:9307710-9322149 GCA_029783645.1 Ctenochaetus hawaiiensis
ACAAAACATGAGATAAAATCTCAGGTGTGTGCAGGCACAGCCATGCAGCCCCAGCAGGGAGTTTGGATGTGAGAGTCCTGACAGTTAACCAGAGGTGGTGGAGCTGCTGCTCACTGTTGCTGCTGCAGCAAAGTCAAAATCTGACACAAAGCAGATGCTGCCTGTGCTCCAGCTCCAGCTCCAGCTTCAGCCACTCTCCTGATTCACTGTGGCAGGCAGGAAGCCTCCCCCAAGAACTTTGCTTCAACTTCACACAGTCACTCAACTCCCCATGTGAACTGACAAGAGAGTTCGGCTCAGATCTGGGTCACAGGGGAGGATCATCATTTACCAAAATAAAAAAAATAAAAAAAATAGACACTGGGTGAGAGAACAAGCTGTGATTATTCACAACTAATTTTGGATTTTCATTTACTGCTATCAGCTAGCAATAAAGCTCACACTCACATTTCTCTTGATCTCATTCTTGAGCTCCATTGGTGGAAAAGTTGCTTTACTCCTTTATGCTTAATTTTCACCTCTGAGAAGGAAAACCAGATATCGGGGGCAGCGGGGTTGTTGTAACACTGCAGCGGTGGTTGGGCATTACTTTATGTAGCTGACTGTGAAATCTGTTTTTTAAAGGGCAAAAACTTGCCCCGGGGGTAGTGGACACTGATAACCAGCATTCAACACGCCTTTAGTTGCACCTCATGCAACAAAGTCCAAAAGCAGAAAAACATCCCAGTGCTGGCACAATCGCAAACACCCCTCGTCTAGTCCTATTGATCCATTACAAATAACACATCTCATCCTGACACTCAACTACAAATTGCCTTCATTTTCGTTACACATCTCAACGTTAATGAAACTTGCCACACCACCGGTGGATGATAGCCAAACTGACAATCTTGTTTCTGCTCTTCTATTGTGGTTTTTTTTTGTCAGTTGAGCCAACAATGTTATGATATGAAAAAACAATAGCACAAAAGGCGTCTTGTCATGGGTTTACACAAAAGCGTGGGACTGGTGCTTATGATGCAAACAAGTGCGCACAGAAAATAACAAGGGCAAACAACAGCACCACAAACAGACAGCTGCACAAGCCCGTATTTCCCCTAACACAGAGGAGGTGGCAGGCAACAGGCAAAACTAATGAGTCACAAGCCTTGGAAGAGTCACACACGCACACGACAAACTTTTCCATAAAACATACATCCGCTATACAAACAGCTAGACAGTGACTTATTGCAACTGGCCTTACTGTCTAGACAGTATTCTCGTCCAGTGTCAGCTGAGGCTTACAAACATATGGAAAACATTCCAAATGTGGAAACAGCTGAATCAAGAAGCCAAGCAAAAAGAGACATTGGTTGACCACACACGAGCTAAAATCCCAGTCATTCTCGGGTCAGGGGCTTCCAGCTGTCATTCTTATTTGGGAAGAGGGAGAGGCTGGGGTGGCCATCGGGTGTGACACTGCGAACCTTAAACCCTGACGATGTTTGAAATGCCTGTGAGTTGAACTTAACATTCCACAAAAAGTTTTGACCATGAAAAGTCAAAAACAATTATAAATGCAGATCATTAGAATTTTTCAAATGCCACCACTTTTACCTTTTCAGTCTCTAAGTAAAAGGACAAAACTTTATCTTTATGCTGACAAGGACACTTAAACTTACAAAAAACTAGAATGCAGTAAGTGAAGTTAAGACACAAAAGTCACTTTTCAATGTCAGATTTTTAGTTTCTTTCACTGCTAATTATAAAAATGTCTTTCATTAAAAATGCACGTTTTAATGAGCGTGTCAGAAATGGAAAATGACTCTCTTCTATCTCTGACTCTTTACTAGTATTTGTGACAACTATCAAAATACCATGCCAACAACCAAATCTATACTGAAGCGGCTTTATGTGCTGCGTTTCTTTAACTGCTTTTGAAATAAAAAGTTATGCTTTAAATGGAAATGAGTTCTTAAGAACTGTCATGTTGTTTAATTGGGCCAATTATGGATGGCCAGCTTTCTACTCTTAGTCTGCTGACAATTATAGAGTTTGATGGTTGGACTAACTACTTAAAATGCTTCTCTTCTCGATCAACGGCACTGTAGTTAGCTGCGATAATGGTTGTTGCTTCAGTGTCTTCTCTGACTTTATATTACTTATCAAAATAGCATCAAAAATCTGACTAAACAGATAAGGATGACTGAAAAGAAACACGAAAACATCTAGTGCACACATGGAGGTGGAAAAGAACTGTAGGCGGCTGAAGGATCATACCACTGTTTTATGCAGGGTCTCTTCCTTGACTAAAAAGCATATACATGTTATATTACAGCTGACCCTTTTCCATAAGGGTCAGAAGCAATATGAAGTATACATGCATTCACTGCTTTTCATCCAATTCTGTCTTGAGCTCAGTGTACTATAACTATAAACATTAGGTTTGAACCATATTGTTTTATTTACAGTTTCACTGGAGTTCACTGTGGTAATTTTAACTCTGGTAATTTAATCGATGCATGTTTTAAAGCTGTCGCAATATTTCCATATGCTGCAGAAATAAATGAAAACCAGTGAGAAACAGAAAAATATTGCTAAAATAATGAATGCTACGACAGGATTTAAAAATGCTAGGAGTTGAAACATGCAAAAACATTGGTATAGTCCGTTAATATTATGACATAATAATGCATCTGTGAGCTAATTATTTGCTGTTTTGTACCTTTTAAGTGAGAGGCCACGCCCACTGCCACACCCCACTTTCAGCCGACCCTTATAAAAAATTTAACACATATTTCCTATTGCTGCGACTGAGCATCTGATGTAGGATTGCGCAAATTCATTCATAACATGTTCAGATATTGTGAGAACAGAGCAAATACAGCACCTGTCCTACTGAGCTGGCAGAGCTCATCAAGATATGTACAAATGTGTGAATAACTGCAGGCGGCAGAATGTGCATCTTGTCAGACATAAGCTTGAAGATTTTCTTCTGTATAATGTGAAGCTGCTCTGAGACCAGTTGATAAACAGGACCAGTGGCAGCTCGTCTGAACCTGGGCGACTGCGGGCTGCTCTCCTGTCAGCCCGGTAAATGGAAACCACTCAGGCATTTCACAGTTAAACCAGCCTGCCTGCACATATTACATTTCAATTTAGTTATATAAACTGGGATGTCTTGAGCACTTCAGGTTGGCTCCCCATTTCAAACACACTTTTCCACAAACAGAAGAAGGACCAACCCCCTCCACCCTTAAAAAAAAAGCAAACTGTGGCCCACCACACAGAAAAAGGCTTGACACTGTTCTCACTCTCTGTGGGGAAGAAGGAAGACATCCTGTTTGTAAAGCTAATAAACATTCATTCCTTCAGGCATTTCTTTTTTTATGCTTTATATCATAAACCCCTGTGCCACGAATAAGCACACACACTCACTCACACCTGGTTGCAAACTCAGCAGCATAAATAACCCCGATATAGGATTTGGCTGCCAAAACATTGTATAAGAAGCACCTCTGGGTTTAACAATGACTGATACAGTCTCCATCTCACACACAGCTGTCATCCAACTTTATTTTCTTCCTCCTTTTTTTTCTGAAAAACAAATGCAAGTGCAAACGCGTGCGACGGCGGCTCACGCATGTGGCAAAATCAGACAGCTGATCACACACAAAAGACCGAAACGAGCACATCTCACTTAACACAGATGTTTACATGCAGACTATGAGAGGGTAAACAATTGATGTGGCAAAATACTGCCATGCAATCTGTTGCGATGTGCTATTAATACACCAGCACCAATTCTGCATCACTGAAACATAGCTTATTTTTGCTCATGACACTCTAAACCCATAACCAACCCTTTGCCACAGTAAAATGATGGATTCACAATATAATGAGGAGACAAACTGGTAAATGTTGCTGTATACGTTAAAGACAAGCTGTGATTCATGCAATGTTTCATGCACCTGAGGTCAAGTTTTATAAACTGTAAACTGAAAGCTTTTTTGTCAAGTTAACTAATGTGATTGGCCCTTTGAGAGACATAATTTTGCTATATGCGGGTTGCAGCTTAAGCTTAATTTCAGCTTTGTTTATCCACTGACTGCTTTGTTTGATCAAGGCTATAAAGATGAACATACGTCACCGTTTTTTCCAGAGCCTGATGTGTGTGTTTTTTTAATGGCTTGCTTCGTCTCTAGCTGTCCAGTCAAAAGATTCAGTTTACTATCAGAAAAGATTCAGAAGACTAGAAAATACTCACATTTGAAAATCTGTGCCTAGAGAACTGTGCCAGTTTTGCTTATGAAATGACTTACAAATGACAAGCAAAGTTGATGCCATTTAATTTCTACTCACTCACTCATTTTACAGCTCTGGAGGATATATCTGCAACATTTTTATATAAAGCAAAAATGCTAGCCTGATATCACCAAAGATGTTGGCAACATGTTAGATGGAGCATCACATTTTATCATTAGTTCTCTCTGATTTGTGCCATTTCACAAGAACATGTATCATAAAACAAAAAACTACTCTTTCCCAACAACTCAAATGGTTTTCACCACTTCAACCTGCTTCTCGTTTGACCATATGATTCATGATTATTATGTAATATGAAAAACCTGCCTCATCCAGCCTACACTGTGGGTCTGATCTGTACTGTGACTGTGTGCAGTCTTCTTTACTGAGCACAGAACAAAACACCTCACATTTCCATCGGGGGAAAAGTCATTCACAGCTACCCAACCCAGTGAAAGTGACTTCTGATGCGCTGAAGCAAGGCGCAGAATGGTAATCCTCTTGGCCAAGTGGGGGCCTCCAGCGGGCCGACTTCCACTCCCACTCCTGCCCCCCTCCTTGGTCCCCCCGGCAGCGCTGACAGGCCTCCCCATCCAGGAACAGAAAAGCCATCTGGTGTTTGTTTGGGACAGTTCACAGGCAGGATGTACTGCGTTGTGTTGTATCTGTGTGTCAGCAGTCATGTCTTGTGTTGAGTGTGTTCATGTGTCACTGAGTGTCATCGGCCGTGCATGCTTGAACTCGCATTCGTCTGCAAAATCCAATAAATTGCAGATAGGCCTGAGTGTGAAATGTGTGAGAACTGAGCACAGGGTGGCTTTACCTCCAGGGATTACTTACTGTACAACAAAAGCTTGTACCGGGTGCCTTCACACCCACTGGATGACTTTGTGCCCTGGGGTGTTGTTGATGTGTGATCCAGGTGTGTCTATGATCTGTGTGTGTGTGTAACCATACACTGCTTTAAGCTATGTGTACATTCACACGTGTGTGTGTGGGTGGCTTAATTACAGACAATGGCAGTTGTCTATATAATCAGCATTTGAATGCAGGAGGTCAGACTCCATAGGGTTAATCTGTGACTAAAGCCCAAATATGACATTAACCTAGTTCAGTACACACGCGCGCGCGCACACAAACCCACACAAACACACAGCTGTTCACAGGCATCTGTCATTATTGCAGTGACGATCGATGTAGCCTACTTCCACCTGACTCATGATGACTAGTAGCCCAGTTGCCCCCACAACTAACTGGCACATTGTGTCATACAGGTGTGCCGTGGCTGATCCACAGCAGACCCACCGCGTGCATCTGAAACAGAAGAGGGAACGTTGACGGCACAAATGAAGACTGGAAGCTTCCTCTGACTTACCAAGCAGCGCACAGGCAAGAAGGAGCGCACCGGTTGCCATTGTGTGTGTGTGTGTGTATTGTCCCGCTGAATCACTTCCAATATTCCCCCTTAGATGAGATGATGATGTCTGCTCGGATTTTGACAAATTTGGTTCAACTGCTGCTCCTGAATAAGAAAAAAAGGAAGAGGAGGAGATGGAGGAAGAGGAGGAGGGAGGTCTACGATTCCCGAGCGACAAAAGCGGCCGGTGATTGTGTTGAGAGTCAAATCCACAGCCGGTGAGTCCGGCGGGTTGCCAGTGTCCGACTCACCTCTCCGGTGTCCTCCTGCTTCGAAAAAAAAAGAAAAAAAGAAAAAATCCAAAACCCTCGGGTGTCGCTCTCTCCCTCACCTATCTGCTTTTATTGCTGACGACGTGTGTGAATGCCAGGCGCCTGGGCGACCCAACCCACTCCCCGTTTACTACGCATCCGAGACTGCGGAGGCGATTCACGCTCGCAGCCCCTTTGGTAAAATACAGAAAGTCCAGCGTGAGTTGCGCGTATTTGAAACCCTGCTTATAGACAGGGGGACTAAATGAGTACAGTGGATCGCGGAGTCCTGAGCGATATGGATCCAGCCTTTGAAAAAAAAAGTCCTTGCTATAATATGTTTCCCTCCCGTCACCGATGTGGAGGAGCAAATCGCAGTCCAAGCAGGCTCTGGCTTTCTCCACGGAAATCCCGAAGACTCTAATCAATCTCCCACTATCGCTCCGCAGAAAGCCCAATGGGCGGGCGCTCTAGATGAGGCAGACAAGGCTTTTGTGCTCTGACACAATACATCAGATTAATCAATGAATACTTTCACTCCAAACACCGGGTTCTCAATTGTATCATCAATATGCTGCACCTGAGCCGGTGGGTCCTAATTCAAAATAATGTCCACACCAAAAAAAAAACTTCTATCACTATAATAGTTCTTCTTATTAATAATCAGTTTGGTGCTAAAAATGCGATTCCATGATCAAACAGTCCAGTCCGGCTAATCTTCAAGGTTATTTCCTTGTTTCCTGTTTTCCAGCGAGACACTTTTGTTGGCCTGGCAGATTTGAAAACTCAACAGCGTGCTGTCTGCCCCCACCCTCTGAAAGAGACCACGCCCCGGCCGTGTGGCACCTCCACCGTCCACTGTGGGGGTGAGGACACATTTGCATTTCATGAATCCAAATTCTAGGCCGGGACACTGTCTGAATAGGTTAAGCGAAGTGGAGGGTAACTAAGCCTCTAAAGCTAGCAGCCTCCTCAGCTTGTTAGTTGTTGTTTTGTTTTTTTTTTTTGTTTTTTTTTAGGAGGGTGGAGTTTAACCACCTTTTTGAGACTGACATGAATGTCATGACACTGCATATTAGGTGAGTGATGATGGGCTCTTTGAATAAAAAAAAAAAAAAAAAAGAAATTAATCCTGGTTTTAAAAACGAGACTGTTCATCTTGCCATTTATTTGTCTTTCTCCTGCTGATCGCAAGTCACCTACTCACGCATAATTCACCCAGCAGTCTGTGTGTTATTGCACAACATCACCCCCCCCATCCCCCATACACACAACAATCAACATAATGAGATGCCGCTCAGCTTGGGAACTTTAGGAAATATCAGAACAAACACACCCCCCTCTAACACATTACAGTTTATAGTTAAGAGATTGCAAGTTGTGAACTCCACTCCTCTTTGATTCGGATCAGAAGTAGCTAAGCCAAACATTATTTTGACATATGCTCAGATTTATTTATTGGCATGACTCTGCTGCTGCAATATTAGCAGGATCTCAGAATAGACAGGGTGAATGGAAGTTTGCAGGGAAACAGAAAATAGCACAATGAAACGGCTTTGGTGTGAAGCTGCGAAAGAGCGATGCTGTCTGGAAAGGACAGGAATAGAGATTCCAAAAAGCTCTGACTTAGTGAAACCCAAAGCTCCCTCCTGTGTAATACATAAATAAATGAGCAAGCCTTTGCATGTGCATACAAAAAGTAATTGCAACGGACCCATCTGGTATTTTCTCCATCAACTGGGAATTGCAAGTTCCGAACACAGCCTGAATGCAACATGAATACCATTTTTTTTGGAAGTGGTAAAAATGATTCTTCTCCCTTTGCTGGTCTCATGGATTCCAGCTCAGATAAAACATCCTGAACCAACAGTTAAATGGATCTGAGCCCTGAGGCACCAAGAGAGATATTTACAGAATGCAGTTTGTTAATAAACCGTAACCTCGCATCTGAATAAGGGTTTAACCAAACAGTTTAATAGGGAAAAAGGATCTTTTTGTCCCTCCTTCTGTCTTAAACTGTGTCATGGTATTAGCAGAAAAGAGAGACAGCTTTTAGTATGTTTATAAAGAGAAAACAAAGGCTTTAGCAGACATTTCTGCCAACAAAAAGTAAGCCAGAATGGGATTAGACATCGGTATGAAGCACGTGGGCTATTGGTTTCAGCTTCTCCAAAGATCATCCAGGTCCAACTCTGCTGAATTAATACAGAGCCAAACAGAGCTGCCGGAGCCATGTGCATTACACCTGGTCTACATATTGCAGCACCTAAATTTAGCTCAGTTCTCCACAGACTCCTCATTGCATGGAGCAGTGATGGCACAGTTTGCAAGGGCGGGCAGCTAAAAGGCAGCAGCAGCAACTTCACTTGAGCCACACATCGTGTTCACACTGAAGATGAGTTCACCTTTGACCCCTCACACCAGTTTTGGAGATTGTCCAAAAATGTGTGTAAATGTGTGTGTGTGTGTTTGCTTTGAGAGGAAAAGGCTTCGAAGGAATGTTTGCAAGCATGGTGGATGCTGGGGATCACAATAGGTCTCCATGGAAACAGAAGAGTCTGCTTTGTGTGCACTTCATAACAGGGTCCATCAAGTAGATAAAGTCTTGATAGCCAAAGCGTTATATATTTTTTTTTTGTTAGACTCTTGCATAGCTGTTCAGCACTGTTTGGCGAACAAGGCCCACTTGTTTTTCTTCTAATCTTAATATTTCATACCCTTACAGCACTATCTGTTGAGCTCATGTCAGAGAGGTTACACAGGATGGCTGTAAGAGGCTCGATGTGGAGAACACATAGATTTTTTTTTTTTCACTTATTACATCATATACGCATTTTAATAGTGAGTCTTCAAAGTGTGTGAATGATTTATCGGATTTCTCTGTGCATTTTACTTGACTCTCACATGAATTTGTCAGTTTTACATGGAAGAGTGTATAGAGGCAGTTCACACGCAAAAACATGCACATATATTATCTGATACATGCATTCATAAATGTGCACATACTGGCGCAAGCATTACTTCAAATTACAGAGGGATGTTCCTCATAGAGTCAAGTTGACACATGAACTGCACAAACATGGAAGCGCAGATGAGCTCACTTTGTTAATGAATCCCAACAGCAGGCTGTGGTGCCCGGAGAATACAATGATCTCTGTTTCATAAATGGTCTCTGAAACAAAAGAGAAATTTATGAATAAATGAACAAAAGCTCTTTGTTTTGATTGAGAGGGAAGGGGAAATAACCCAGACAGGAGAAAATGGAGGAAAAATAAGTAGAGAGAGTGTGAAATTTCATCGTGAAACAAAAGTTATGTTGCAATATGTGGTTCACCTGAATTAAACATGAGTTCAGTCAGGGTTATGAGGTAAGAAAAGATTTGGACATTACTTAAGAAATGAGCGCTATTATGCAAAACTACTTCATAAGCTATCAGCAAATATTCACAACCAAACATTTTTCTAAGCCATAAATATATGACAGGTTGTTATACTGTGATCCTATGCAGCTTTTGCAAGAGAGTGCATGTAGAGTGTTATTTTTGCAGGTACCAACCTGACATATTATATGTACTATGGGTTTTGACAGACAGCAGGCAGAAGGCCACACTCCAGCTGGGACTAACCAGATTCGAGAGTGCCACTCTTCTATGTAGGATTTAATGTCAGCTGAATCACAACACAGTCAAAGTAATACAGTCCAATTTCTCACGCCAGACTTCACATCTGCTCGCAAGATTATGCCATGCCTTGTCAGATAACCTTTGATTATCTGCTGCCGGTGAAGCGCAGACAAATATGTAATTTTGTGTCATCCACAAGCTGTTTTTTGTAAGCTTAAAGTCAAGCTCAGTTATCTAAACTTACAGCCGCACACATCAAACTAGCTGTGTACATTCATAGCCACAGTCACAGGGTTTATTTTACATTGCATTAGCCTGCCGGGAGCACAAATCACTACATTTTCTAGCAGGTTAATTATTCATCACTGGGGCTTTTAATGTAGAGTATTAATATGGAATGACTGTCAAGCCACCAATTTTTCCCATCTCTCTGTCTGTCTCCTTTTCCTTCCTTCTCTCACCTTTCACATCTTTTTTCACTCCCATTTCTCACCATCTTCATGTCACAGGCTCTTCGAACTTCATGTCTTCTTTTGTTTCAGTGCAAAAGTTCCTATTTCTGCGTTTGCTTCATGACTACATGTACCAGTACTTATAAAGAAACTTATATATGGGTTCCCCTTTGAATGGGCATGTAATTTTGTAATTTTTCAAAACTTTCTTTGCAGTAGATGCATTTACATGCATGTAAGTATATGCACAGGATTTCCACAACATACAGTACACACAGGTTTTGCTGCAATTATGTCCCACACTAATTGCTACACTCTTTTCCTTTCCCC
Organism: Ctenochaetus hawaiiensis; assembly: GCA_029783645.1. Taxonomy (NCBI): domain Eukaryota; kingdom Metazoa; phylum Chordata; class Actinopteri; order Acanthuriformes; family Acanthuridae; genus Ctenochaetus; species Ctenochaetus hawaiiensis. The sequence continues at coordinate 9,318,068 of JAPZDY010000005.1, forward strand.
TGCGCAGGTGGTTGTAATAACTGTTATATATATTTATTTCCCTTGTTTTCGCTCAAAAACAAGTGGGTGCAAGAAATATCCTATATTTATTGAATTGCAAATGATCACTGTAGCCGAATGTAACAATTACAGGCCTTTGAATGAAGCGATCTCAATAACAGCAGGTCCTTTCACTCGCTCCAGGTAAGCTTACTGTAGATAACTTTACACTGTGTAGCACCAGTAGCATTAATACACACACTGTAAGCAGCAGAGTCACCAGCACACAGTGTATAACAGTGCGTGTTAAGATACAATTGTGATGTTTCTGTCAGCATTGTGGATAAAATCCTCCTGTGTCATGGAGAAGGACACCTGTGTACACTTGTTCTTTTGTTGTGTGCAGCAGAACTAATTTTCTGGGATCTTAATTAAAAACAATTTTAATACGTGCCATGGGTCTGAGCTGCCTTTATCCTTCATCTCTCCACTTTTCTTTCTATCCGTCTTTCTCTTTCTTTCTCATCTTGATTATGTGGGTGTTGGCCAATGTGCAAACACAGCTGAATGCCATACATTATTCATTTGTAGCATACTGGTCAAAGTGACACACACGCACACTCACAGAGATGTTGTACTCACAGGGAATAGCTATTGATGGTAAGGGCATGAAGGTGAGCTTCGACACACTGCAAAGATTGTTTAACTTTACGCCCCCTTAAAAAAAAAACACACACATTGCACAACACACACACACACACATTTCGTCCTCGTCCCTCACAGGTACAGGCTTGTCCTTTTTTTTTTTTTTCTTTTTGCTGTTGGGTAACAACAAAGCAGATGCTATCTATCAACTCCAGGCTGAAAATCACAATTTGCCTGTTCGTGGTCACGCTTACTGGAGCTTTTGCATTGTGTATGCATAACAAGGTAACACATCTTCACAGCACACCCCTCTGTAAAATCTGACATGACTCATGACTGCAAGAGGAAGTATGTGGGCAAAAAAAAGGCATTTGGAGGCACAGTTAATACACCACCAGATTACTGAATCACAGCATTATCCAAGCTGGTGACAAAAGCCGGGCGCTGCATGTGAAATGTTTAGTCATTTTAATTAATACATGATAGTACGTATTATACTGAGTGCTGATGTTTGCTTGTTTTCAATTGTATCCTTTCTTTTTACATTGTATCAGTACATAATTTCATCAATTTAAGTAATAAACTGAGAAATAAGAAATCACTGTTGTTGGTTGTTGGTAAAGTGCAAGTACATTTCACTGCACAGTGCAGTCTGGAGAAATTACAGGGTAGAGGTTTTGCGTAATTGCGGCATTTAAAGGGATTTTGGCCACCAGAAGATCTCACGTTCACTTTAAGGAAAGCGTCTGTTACTCTCCCTTCAGACCAACACAACAAAAACCACTAAACATGTATTATCCAGCAACTCTTTTCCCCGAACAATGTCGAACACAGATCTGACTTTGTATAAAAAGCATCAAACAACAATTATGGGATTACCATGTGCTTTTATTATTGGATTACTTTAGCCTCAAGGGTAGATTTTGGTGTCAACTTCTGCCCTTCTAAGTAGCTATTTTGGCTGCTCAAATTGACATTATTATAGGCTTTTGCTTTTTGAAAAAGATGATCAAAAGAAAAGAAATCACCAGAAAACTGAAATGAATAAGCAAATAAAAATGAACAACCCTTTCATTTTATACCTCTTGACATATGCTGTCTGATGTTGTAGAACAACCAGTATTAATTAACTGAAGATTTATTGACCTGTTTTTCAAAATGGGTCCTATATAGCCAGCTTTTGAGGTTTAGCAGTAATGTATTGACCCACAACTATTGGTCTAACTCAAGGCTGTTTAAAATTTTTTGCATCAGACGTGGTGTTTGTATAAAAGAAGGTTTGGTTTTATTTGACAGAGGGAACATTAAGAAGTGATTATTTCATAACAAACTGCCTACCTCAACATACTATCCATCAGGGTGCAAGGCACAGAAACACACTTGATAAATCTCAAATCCAATGCAAAGCTGACAGATAAAACTTTAACCTTCAGGGCTGGAAAACAAACACTGTAAAGTAGTTCTTGATCTGAAGAAATTTTTCTGAATTTTACAGGAGTCAAGAGCGGCCAAGTCACAGCCTTCTCTTTTCATTCTGTCATTTGTAGTAACTGGATAAATTAATGCATTATCACCAGATAACAAGCCGTTATCCCATGATAGTGAGAAGATTATTTGTCATGATCTTGAGAAACCAGAATGAAAAAATTTAGAGGCTACCATTGCAGCTTTCAGCTTCTCTAGAATAGCTTGGACTATGAACTTTCTTGCTGGGGATTTGATGAGAAAGATACTCTCATGTCTGTACGCAAAATGAGAGGCTACTTTGAGCAGACAGTTAGCATTGTTAGCATCACAACTGGAAATATGGGACTACAACAATTAGACTTTTGTTTAGAAAAAAAAACCAATTCAATATTAAAAAAGCAATTTTGTAGAGGTTTTCTGATTGGTCTTTCTTTGAGGCCTTTTATTAATCTATTATAATGACAGAATGCTTAAAATTTATATCATTCAATTAATTGTCATGCTCTCCAAGTAAGGAAACAAGGAGAAAATTCCATTCAAATCCATTTAATTTATCTGTCGTTTACACTTAAAATGACTTCCATTTCCTTTTAGATCATTATATTCGCTTAGACACGCCCACCTGTTTTATTATTGTGCCTAGAATCCTCTAAAGAATTCTGGAGACATTTTAGGTTTAATAGTGCTACGGCTAGTCATGTGAGACAGCAAGGTTGATACCCACATGTAAAGAGCTGAGGCAGTTGGACTACCTTAGTGTTTTATTGATAGAATAGCTTACTGGAAGCTACAGGTAGGCAGACAGGCAGGTAAGTCCAGATCCAGGAACAGATAACAGATGGTTGAAAACAAAAGAACAAAGCAGGAAATTAACAAAGCATCAAGGATGACCGGACAGGTGAGCAGGTGGGCGGGGAATATCAGGTAAATGCAGGGCTGATGAGACAGAAGTAGGAAGAGTTGAGGTTGATGGGTGGGGCAGTCAGGTGATGGCAAAAGAAGGGAAAATTTGAGGGTAACTGGTAAACAGGAGAGTGAGAGAGAGACAAAAACACCATTGAACTGAAATAATTTGCCTCATTTGCTCAGATTGATCATTTCTTATAATGACTTGAGGACCTCTTTGCCGATTTCCCTCAAATATACTTGTTCTTGATTGTATTTTACCTTCCTTTTAGTTTAAAGGTAGAATCAGTGCTTTGATATAATGTTATTTTGTGTGGCAGTGATAATTTACTTCACTTCTCATTAATTTTGTGCAGGAAACACTTGCCACAGTGATGTCTGTGTATGTGTGTGTGTGTGCTTTGAGAGTGTTTGAGAGGCCTCATGTTTGTATTCTTGTCGATGTTCCTTGTTTAATTATTTTGTGTCGTTTGGATTGTTTGACTCATTATCGTTACTATTTTTTTTGTTTTGTTTAAACATCTGTTAATTTTTTTATATTTTTGTGCCTGACAACCCTCTTGAAAGCTAGATGGCATTTCTCAAGGGCTTTATCTCAGCAATCACTAATTTAAATTTGAATAAAAACACGTCTGTCCTATTTTCCTTGAGTGCATTCCTACACCTCTGCAAATCTGAAAAATTACAAAAATTGCTAGACCTTGTGAACTTGCGTGGTTGTGTTTCTGCAACAGCAGTGAGAAAACTGCATGACATCATCACCGATGGTGAAATCCAAGATAAGCAGGGAGCACCACAGTCTCCAGGTCACAAGTATTTAATCCTGTTAAAGGTCACATTGAGGTGTATTGATGGCAATGACACACAATAAGTCGCACAATAAATACAGTTTACAACAGGCCACTCAGATGAGAGTCTCTAAATGTAGAAGTTTCTTGTAGCCTATTTGTCTGTCTGTCTGTCTGTCTGCCTGCCTGTCTGTCTATGTATGTATGTATGTTTGTATGTAAGTATCTATCTATCTATCTATCTATCTATCTATCTATCTATCTATCTATCTATCTATCTATCTATCTATCTATCTA
>JAPZDY010000005.1:9322249-9333959 GCA_029783645.1 Ctenochaetus hawaiiensis
TCTATCTATCTATCTATCTATCTATCTATCTATCTATCTATCTATCTATCTATCTATCTATCTATCTATCTATTTTATGTTTATTTGCCTGAGTTCTTACACATAAAACTGACAATAGAAGATAATATTTCATTATTTTGATTTGGATCAAGGAAATCTGTACACTGATAGTCAAAGCCCTCAGATAGGAGTGGACTGATAAAGATAACTGAGCTGCTTGCGTGTGTGTGTGTGTTGTTTTGAAGAGGCAAAGCCCAGGGCCTCTTAAATGATCGGGTCAGTCTGATCTTATCTCTGCTGTTTGCCAAAAAGAAGAAACATGAGCCGCCTGCCTACTGCGGGGCTGAGTCATGCACTTCACTTTCTTAAACAAACACACTTGCATATTCATCTGCGCAGACGCACACAAAGAGACACACACATACACCTGCTATGAAAACAGTCTCTGGTTCAAACACTATCTCATGCTCGCATTCCCATGCAAAACACTTTCCCTTACATGTCTTTGAGCTTGCTCTCCTTTTTTCATCTCACCAGCATTAAGCAGTCACACTTATACAGGCTTTTCCTCTAAGATTCATAAACAGAGGTACACGGCGCTCTGTCTTTGCTCCTGGTGAGTGAAAGTCCTGCTGGAAGCAAGCTGTTCTACTAAGGGATAAAGCTTCAAATTTCAACATGCAGCCATGTGAGTACCTGCAGAAGTGCAGGCTCATACAAGCATTAGTTGACTGTGTGCACAAAATCCGAGCTTGCCCAGACAAACTTTGACACATCACAAAAAATCTAAGGCCTTTGTAGTTTAAGCACTTGTGTAACAGAGCACCCTCAATCCTGTGAATCATAACATACAACATTTTGCAAGTGCTGACATTCTCATCTTGCATCATAAGAGCCAGAAATAATCCTTTTGGGTCTTTATTGATTTTTGGGTTTGACCTTTAGCACTGAAAGCTGTTTAAAGAAAATAATTAGAGTTCATCATGTTGCTTTACGGTAATAAGACTTTCAGTTGCAACAAAATATTTTAAGGATCATTTTCAGTCAATAGGATATTTGGAGTCAACAGCATGAAATCATGCGATATTGGTTTAAGGATATTAAATGTTCCTGGAGATATAATTCATGGACTTGCAAATGCTACAGAAAGTTCAGGGAATTCATTAAACAGATTGCAGTTGCCAGATAGGACTTGGATTGCATGGCTGATGAGCATTAGCCTCACCCACGATTCAAAACAATCAGAAGTGGATTAATATTCATAAAACCACTTTTGTCTCTTAGTTTTTGTCAGAGAAAAACACTGTAGACTCACAGTTTAACCCCTGTGGCAACAACAAACTCGCTTCACATGCAATCGTTTCTCAACATTGCAAATACACTCATGAATTAGTCAAATGCAAACATCTGCAAAAAAAAAAAAAAAAAAAAAAGACACTGTATTAGCCCAGTTGGCTAATGTCCCATATGCTTTACTGTAAACATGTTGTGAGCAGCTCGCATGCAATAAAGATAACATTGCAGCTATCTTCCTCTCACTCCCCCAGGACTCCATATCTTCACTTCTCTTGGTCTGTATTCTTCTGTAAGTCCATGTTTGGGGTGGGGGTGAATAGTTTTCCTCCCGCTGAACCAGGCAGGGCTGTTAGCAAAAGTGTTTTAATTGATTATGAAGTAGTAGCTGTTGGGAATGCCTCTCACTGTTAAAACATGCTTGACACACAGAAATCCAAACAGCTTATTACCACATCAAAGGGGCAACCACCCTCTTGCCATTTGTGTAAACCGAACCGCCAATTTTGATGACACGGAGCATTTTGCAAAAATGTTAATTCATGTACTCCCCTTCAGCTGTGTTAGGGTCATCTTATTGAGTATTCTCAGGGTATTTAAGCCATTATACCACTGAGGGGGGATTATTGCTCCATGCTTTTCACATACAGTGAGGTTGGAGGGGAGCATTTATACATTATACATAGTAGGATGTGGAGCAAAAACCAAACCATATGTCTCTTTATGAAATGTATTTGCATGATTGAAATGTGTTGGTGAAGTAATGGGGTTTGTTTATCCTCAGAGGTGTTTATGTCAGTGACACGCTCTCATTGTACAGGATCAGTCATATGCTCTCTGCAGCTCTCATATCAGACAGTCTACAGCACAGTGTGAAGCTCATCTCCAGGATGAAGAAGCTGCTTACCTACAGAAATGCCAATTACTGCACACTGCATTGTGACGCCTAATGGGCCTGCTGTGGCAGAGGGACTTGAAGATGGAATGATTTGTAAGCTAATAAAACATGCATGTCAACGTCAAAGTCCACTTCCACCTAACAGGTTTAAAGGTCACTATGTTATTTATGATCAAGATTCATGATTGTAGAAATGTCCTTACTTAGCCCACATATGGAGCTAAATATACTATATGGCTCATTAAAAAGAAAGCATCTGCAGTTAAATGACTGTAAACCAGGAGCTGAACTCATATATGCTACTACTCTTTCACACAGAAGAGTGAGTCTGTGCATGAATAACATGCTAGCAGGCTACACACGGGTCCACTGCTTGAGGCCTGAGAAGGGGTTTACCTTTCTTGTTGTTAGCAACAGAACTGGCTATTGCTGTTCTTATTAGATCAATAAATGTAAAGAAAATACTTATTTTCTTCTACATCTTCTTGTTTTTAGTATTTTTAGGTGAGTAAAGTGGGTGATCTGCTGCTCTAAAGAATAATACTTTAAGGTTAGAAAAGAGGAAGACAGCTGCTGAAATGTTCTCCTAAACTGTGGTACATGCTGCACTCATGGCTACACCTTCAACTGTGATACTCTCAATCAGCTGCAAAAAAAGAAAGAGAGAGAAAAAGGGAGAAAGAAAAGAAAAGAAAGAAAAAGAAAACCACAGGCTTTTACATTGCTGATTGCATTGTGGCTAAAGTTGCAAAGTGACTCAAACTCAGATTACACCCGTAATTCTCTGCCCTATTTAAATCACTGTGCTATTTTCCTATAAAAATGGGGCAGGAAATACTGATTCAAATTAACATTCACAATCTGATTTAAAGCATTATTCACAACAGACGGTATATACAGTATATAGCCTCTCCACCAGCACTACATCTGTAGCATGCAATTCAGATGCTGCAAATGAGCACCAAATAGCCATTTTGTGCTTGTGCCTGACAAGTACTTTTACAATTCAAGGCTGCAAACCATAAATGAACTCAAAAGAGCAGCTTCTGTGATGGCTGCATAGGTACTGTATGTAATTAGGCAGAGACTGGCATATTATGAATAAAAGAAAACGTCACATAAAATTCTCATGGGACCTCTCATTACCTCCATTATGACATTGAGTCCGCCGGTGCTCCGGACTATAAAAGAATGATGTACCCTTACCTACACACACAGACGTGGACCAGACCATTTCTGTGCCCTCAAGGCCTTCTGTGACACACTATAAGACCCTGATGATGTGTGACAGGACTGCCCGCCTCAGTGTCACATCAGCCAGCTGCTCAGAAAGAGAGAAGCCGTGTGAGTGTTTGAGTGTGTGTATGTGTGTGAAAGAGAGAGATTTCTAGTCCTTAAGCTTCATATTTCTCTATATACTAACCTGATATGACCAGCGGGCCACGATGGAAAAGATACAAGTGTCACAGAAAATGCAGTAAAAAGGATCATAAAATTAATATAATAATGGAGATCAGTGTCAGTCATAACTGGTTCCTCTATGATTATGTTTTTTTCTCTTTACTTTTACTGTTAATGCTCTCAAGGAGTCGGTTACCATGGTAGTCACAGGGTGATTTAAAAGACGAGGATGATCCTTAGATCCTCTAATTGAAATGATTACGTACACATTTACCATCAGTACACCAGTGTACAATTGCTGTCAAAATAAATAAGGAAAAGAAGTGCAGATTATGAAATTTAAAAGAAGATATTTGCTGTTCTTAGGGAAGTAAAACATGACAGTGAATGAAAATGTTTGCATTAATGTGGATGTTTAGTACTTAGGACGGCTATATGCATGCAACTGTGCAAACGCATCATCAAAAGACATATTTATGTGTGTGGTTGCTAATGTATACAAACATGAGTGTTGTAAATGTGCCAGGCCCTTGGTCGAATCGTGCAGTGTTTGTCAGCTAATTAGCAACAAGAGTTAGTGCGACAGCAGTTGGGGGAGCGCCTCACACGCTGAGAAAAGCTGATGGGAGCTGATGGGCGCAGCGGAGCGTCGTTGCTGGTGACTGAGGAAGAGGAGGGGCGGTGACAGCATCTAAACAACTGTTAATGAAGACATCAGCTCACTAGCATAGCTATCTTAGTCACATGCGAGGCAGCCGTCAAAACTGGCATCATGGCGTGAAGATATTGCTCAGACAGCACAGAAGAACTGTCAGATGCACACATGTCGGTGCAGAGAACTGAAATATTTGTGCCTGTGAACACACAATTATCTCACCCAAGTAGGGGCGGTGGTGTCCCGGTGGCATCGCACAGCTAGTCAAATGTACAGATCCAAACTAAAGAAAATGGCAAATACAATCAGATTGTCTGCGTTTGTTTGATGAATCTGTCTGATTCAGGCTGGACCTCATCTTAGTCTTTCTTACTGTATTTGCCTGCATTATTTTGGTATGCAGGCAAATACAGTAATCTATAAAGACTGGAGGGGGCTTAAGGCAGCAAATGCAACTCAGAGCCCTTATTCATTTTAATTTCAGGTTGCTCTCATTGTGTTTATAGTGTAACCATGACAATCTGAAGGCTACAGTACTCTGAAGACAATATATATATCTTAAATGTGACTCTCACAGTGGTGTGTGTGAACATAATGGAAGAAATAAATCATATATGTGGCAAGAGAGAAAAGTTTTAAGTTCTAAAAAGAAGACAAACTTGGGATGAAAGTAAGACTGGCAATAAGAAACATATAGGGTAAATAGAGATATAATAAAAAGGCATACGAGGCTGCAAAGACAGACACTGCATGGTCTTATGCGATTTTTTGCTAGTAGAAACCAGCTACAGCAATCTCTTTCTTGGTCTCATTCCATTGGCTTAAATCAAACCGACCATGGCATTTCTCCCCTCTCTGCCCTCTAGGAAAACATTTTGGATGTGAGACCCTGATGGGCAGCGAGTGTGAGGAAAGCCTTCAGTGCCAGGGGCTGATATATTGGCTGATTAGCAGCATGCGTGGCCTCTGCTGATAGAGTTCCCAGATAGCTGCGGCTATATTTGTTGCCCTGCTCTGAGATACCGATGAACGAATGGTCTGGAAGCGGCTGACATTTTTCTCTGCTCTCATTCCTCGTCTAAACCGCCCGTTCTCTGCAGCAGCTCTGTCAGTAGCAGAATCAGATAACAGTGTTGAAACAGCTTAACTGTTGTTTTCCCATTTTCTCAGCTGAGAAAGTTCACGTCAACAACTTCAGCCAGAAATCACAGTTGTGCTAAATTAAAAATTCCTGCTCTAGCTGACATCCCCGACTCCATGCGACTTCTGCTTGGTAATGCTTGACTCTGATTGCCTCTGCCAGCACGTCACCTGCGTGCCAAATAGATGCGTGGCAGCTCTCACTGCATTAGTTGTATATGTCATCAGTTATTCACATTGGGCACATGTTGCTGTCACTGGAGTTTCTTTGATATAAATTCCTAATGATTTATTAAAGAGTGTTTTTGAATACTACTAGTATGAATGATGACAGTTATGCTAACGATCATGAGTAGCTGCAAGGCTCACACAACAGGAAAGCAGCTGCCTCATAGTGGAAGCCCCTGCAGTCCTGTGAAGAAGCATCAGCAGTGTGTTTGTTCATTTTATCTGTTTGGAAAGTGTGTTGAATTTAATCCCAATATGAAAAATCTATTTCTTGTTTGTCAGTGAGATGGAAATGTCTTTGTTGTCTTGTTAAATTGAATGGTCTGCGGAGAGAAGGCGCGACAAAAGGGGAAATGCGCTCAATCAAGAGTCAGTTAAGATTCATTGTATTATTCATGTGCCTACCTTCACCGTTTTGTTTCAAGGAAAAACAACAAAAAAAAGGAAGATTGATCTCATTTTGACACATGAATCAATACATCCTTCATGGTGCTGTTGTAGTAATATCGGATCCTGTCTTCATTTCTTCCATTTGTTGTCTGTCTTCTGTCAGGGGAGAGACAGCACACTGCATGTAGTGTGTGATTAAAGCTAGCAGTGACAGTGGATGCACATGTTGACAGATTCAAATATGAAAGACACGTGCAGTTTGGTGAGTAACATTATCATAACAACAACAGCTCAGATGAAGGTGTAGATCTATGCAGCTCCTGGCATGAGGGAGTACAGCTGTGAAAGAAAAAAAAATTGGAGCTCTCTCTGAGTTTCTTGAGAGCTCCCTTGACAGGGAGCAGAACAGGCTATTACTTCATATTGCACCATTTAAGCTGTTTTTATTTTGGACTCCAGCTCCTTACCAGCCGGCGCTGTCTCAGGGGATAACAATCAGGCCTCGACAAGAAAAGGCAGACAGCTCTTAACAGTTTAGAGACTTGTATACAGTTTGTGTGACTATTCAGTCGGGTGTTGGATAAATGAGGTAAATCTCTGTTTGCCTTTGCATGAAGACGTTGTGGCTGTCGCTCATGCTGAGTTTAGCTCGACTTTACTCTAATGATGCTATTCTAGGTGGCAGTGTGGTGACTGAGGTGTCGCCTTCACACCTCTGAGACATCACGCTGACTTCCAGCCTCTTCACCTGAATGTTTCTGTCCGACTCTGAAGGCATTTCTGCTCCATTTTCTCACACAAAAAGACAAAATTCTCACCAAGTTCCGGCCACCAAGAGAGCTCCTATTGCGACAAGTGAAGGCAGAAACAGAAAATCTACATTTTCAAAGCTTTAGATTCCCAGACTGGGTGCTGCTGTGACTCTGTAACACCCAGACTTACCCTTTTCTGTGTTTACCAGTTGGGTTCTACATACCTCTGTCCTAACAATAACAATAGCTCCCTCTAGTGCTGACAGATGGTAAGGTCTGGTGAAAGGGAGCAAGTAAAAACACATGATTTATGTTTTGTTGGAGAACAGAAGGCAGATCTGTCAGGCCTGTGTCCTCTCCCTGTGAGAAAAGGGAATATCAAAGGCAAATCAGGGCCATGCTGGTGTCGAGAGGAGTTGAGAGTATCAGCAAAGAGATTCAGTGAGCTGAGGTGAGAGGAGGCGAAAAAGTGCTTTAGAGAAGACTTTCGAATTTCAGGAGAGCTCTTACGTAATTTGTGCAGATGGTAGTCTGAGTGTCTCTCTCCCCTCGTGTCGCCCCTACCTCTGCCAGGATACATTATCATCTTGTTCAGGACAAATTTTGATCACTTGTGCCACCTTTTTTTGTGTTTTAGTGAGAAAAAGCTTTGTCGGTGCATAGTTAAATGCACACAGATACCTCAAATAGACATGTTGACATCTGCTAATATGCTAATACTTTGGCAGAGAATGATATTTTCCAATTTTAACATTTTATTTTCCTTGTGTTAGCATGCCAACAATTGATATTTGGCACTAATGGGGAAGTCTTTTCTTGCAGGTTTTAGTACCGGATAAATTGATACCTTAAACTGATAATGGCATCAGAGTTATTGCAGCTGGTTTAAAGGATGACATCAATTTCTGTACCAAATTTTTTTTTAAGTCTGTTGTTTTTTTATGCGAAACTTCTTCTGCTGCTGTCTTGGCCAGGACTCTCATATAAGAGAGATTTTGAACCTGTTAGAATATTCCTGAAAAAATAAAGGTTAACTAAAATGACAAACTACCCAATAGTTCAGACGTTTAAAACTGTACCAAGACTGTCAACCTCATGGTGGCAGTAGAGGAAAAGTCAGGGGATTACAAACGTTGAGAGATTCATTTCCGTGAGCTTAGAATGTCTGTACATAATGTTCATGCAAATCCATCTCGTAGGTGCTCAAATATGTCACTCACTAAATGAAAAATGGTACCTCCTAGTGGCGCTAGAGGAAAGTCAAAATACACCAAAGCCATTAGCATTTATCTTCTGGGCCTCATGATGCCTAAACTGAATATTATGGAAATTAATCTTCAGTTTAAAAAAAAAAAAAAAACAGCTTTGCAAACATTTAACCAAAAAGACTAAAATGTCACCTTCAGGTTGGCACAAGAGAAAGTGAAAGTGTGGTGATCATCAATGTGAAACTATTAATGATGACGCCACACTATTAAGGCGTGTCAATAAACCAGACAGACAGCATGTCATTCATTTATTTTCAGATGGGTAGCCCTCTTTCAGTATCCTTTACCGGTAAACGTGTGCGTTTACAACAATCATGTTCCAGTACTTCAAGTAAATGCAGTCTGAGATGTTATGAAACAATGGCTCCTTTTTTTCAATAAATCTAGTGCATTCATGGCACATGAAGGGCAGGGTATCAAGCTGATGCCAAATCAGATCTGGAATGAGATCACAGCTCTACAGATAACCAGCATCCAGCTACATGCTGGCAAACTGGGAGTCAAAATATCTTCTAATATCTGTGAGTTTTTGGAAACTTAGTCAGAGAGGCTTTAAAAACAGACGTTCCATTTGCACTTCATGAACTGCGTCAAATGTTAAAACAAGGACAACAAGAACTTATAAAATGACTGTATGTTAATGTTCAGGCTGTATTATGGCAAAGAGCATGACGATGGAGCTCCAGCATGGCTGCTGGTCTGCACACCAGTTTGGCCCCTTGTTACAGTTATTCTTTGCTGCACAGACACAAGCATTGATTTGCCTCCCAAATTCAGTGTTTCTTTGTTTGCACTGACAGGCATTGCCATGGAAACACAAGAGAGTAGAATTACAGTAAAGTTAAGAGGGAGGCTGTAAGAGGGAGCCGGTCCACCAGACTGTGAAGAGCTGGTATAATTCAAAACCAAAGAAGACAGTGCTACATCATCTCTCTGGGGCTGCCTTAAAGTTCAGCGGTGTACTTTTAGTCTCTCTCTCATCTTTCGGAAGAGCTGCTGTTAGTTTTACCTTAAGCTGTACATACACACACGAGTCCCTCTCTGTATGGGAGTAATCCGATGTTAGGCTTGTTTCCGAAAATGTGAAAGCAAGAAATGGATTCTATTCTCGTCTCTTACACAGATGCAGTGTTAAACATTGATAGTGCTGTAGAAGGAGGAGAGGAAGGGGGGCGTGGGGGGAAAGACAGGGGCACTACTTTTTTTTCTCTCATAGTTGACTCGATTACTCTGCCATGTCGTTTTTTTGTTGAATAGAAGTTAGATTTTTATTATGGCAGAGATTTAGAATGTCTCATACATGAAGCATATTTGCAAACATACTGTGCAGACAAACTGCAACCTGTTTAAATGCTTTAAAGGTGCTTTTTCACCTTGGGTTTACAAACTATTTTACACAGTTGGGACACCAAAATTTAAAATAAGATGTCAAGCCACTTCCAATCAGTGACTGAAGTCTGCAACTTATTGACACTAACAGACTTCCAGTGGTGCTCAGTCAGGCCTGTACTGCAGTCAGCTCAAGTTATTGCAAACTTAAGTGAGTTTTTGTCTTTCGTCTGGTCTTCTAGATTTGAAAGAAATGCTCAGTTGTTTTTAGGTATTACACTTAGTGAACTAAAAAACATTCCTTTAACCCCTGTATTATTTATGATCTAGTCATCAGAAACATTGCATAACCTTTTCAAAGACTTATGCTTCATTAGACAGATGTAACCTTTTAAAGAACACTGTGTCTTTGTCTGCACAGTGCCTTAACTCTCTTATCAGCAGATTTGTAGACCACACGGTCATCCTGTGCTCTTGCAGAACCATAGAGCACTTCCTGATTGATTCACCGTGGTGGTACATATGACGAAAAGTTTCGAATCTTACCACATTCTGTGCTCCTATAAACGTGTCGTGCTTTGAGTTCCTCTCATCAAAGACACAGTCTCAACCCGCCCCGTATATTGCCACATAAAAAGGAATCTGTCAGTGAGAGTATGCTGCTCTGTAGGTGTGAAGTCAGAGAGTTGATCTTCTGCTTAGCTTAACTGTCCATTGCAAGCAGTAAGAAGCTGGTGATTATGCAAAGAAGTTCTAGCTGTAAAATGAAAAGTCCCTGTTTAATTTTAAAGATTTAATGAATTTCATTAATTCATAAAGGCACAAATTCTTCCCGGCCGCATAGTTAAACCTTTTAAACAGTTATTTTTATGGAAAATTATCAACAGATTCATTTAAACAAGAGGTATAAAAGTGTGAATAAAAATGAATAAAAAATATGTAAAATGGAACAGTTTGAAATTATAAAACACTGTTATGTATTTAACATGACACATAAAAATACATGAGAATATTTTTCCTCTGCTCTTCTGGTCTGTGAGGTTCATTCCACTACACTGGATTTGCTGTTCAGAGGGTGCTCCTCCGTCCACAGAGATTTCTCCGACTTCTTGCCTCCCTTTGTCCGATTGATCCTCACCAACAGTACGAATATGACCAACAGTGCAAAGATGGCAACAACTACAAGAATCACTATCCACAGAACTGATTTGCATTCTGGCCCAGTGATGGCTTTAAAATCTCCTACAAAGAAACAAGACAAAAAAACAAAAGAAAAACATGTTACTTGTGTCCACATTAACCTGACCTTCAGCTGCTGATTTTTGTTGCGAGAAGTGCTAATCACCTACCTTCTGCACGGACAACAACAGCCATTTTTCCTGATTTGTCCACTGCAGCCTTCCTCCAGCCGTAAGACAGAGATGGGAGCCACTCTTCTACCTCACAGAAATACAGACCACAGTCTTCAGGATGTGGCTTTAAGACCGTAAGGCTGAAACTGTTGGGTGAGGGGTGGCTAAATCTTAGTTTATCACCCTTTACCAACCAGTCTTGAAAGGTGGAGTTTCGGTAAGCTGTGAAGATGGGCTGTTGTTTAGATTTTGGGTCTTTCTGCCAAAACCACGTGACCTGGAACTTGGATTCTTGGCTGGATTGTTCAGTGATGTTACAGGGGATGGTGAAATTCTGGGATGTGCTCACATTCAACTCCAGTTCGTCCTTTACAATAGACAGGCCATTTTCTGTTCAAGACAAGAAAAAGCTTTTAATTCAAATTTAAATAAACGAGGCAAATTAATTCATTTTACTTTTAATTAAATTGTTCAAACAATGGAAAAAGTACAACACAACAACAAAAATCATGCTGAAAGACCAAAACAAATAACTTTAATGCAGATAGCAGGGGTAAAAAAAACAAAATCAGCAACACCACAGAACAGAACATATGACAGCAACATTAGAGAAGTGGTTAATCTGCTTAGAAAAAATGCTTACATGTGTGGTCAGAGTCAGGAAAGTGCATGCTGACAAGAACACACACTCATATGGTATTGGTAACATGATTGCATATGTTATATAAGCTTTAAAGGAATGCTGCCACATTTTTTGGATGTACGTGTGATCGCTTCCTTATAGTGAGTTAGATAAAAAAGACTGATTCCGCTCTCATGTTTGAACTGTAAATATAATGAAAAATAAAATGTATATATTTCTTGTGCTAAGCTAAGCTAATCTGCTGTTCACAGTTGTTTCACAAGTTCCTCACAGGCGTGAAAGTGGTGTCACTCCTTTTGTCTGACTCTTGTAAGGGAAGTCAAAAAGCACACTTCTCAAAGTGTTAGACTTTTTTTAAACA
>JAPZDY010000005.1:9354261-9399372 GCA_029783645.1 Ctenochaetus hawaiiensis
TATATATATTTTTTTTTTTTATATGAGCATCTTTTTCCTGGAATTTTAAAAAGAAAAAATATGACAGCGGCAAGCCTATTAAAGTAAGAGCACTTGTTTTCTTTTCCACATTATATAGTTACATTACACTGGAGTGTAATGTTCCTTCAGATACAGGCCCAATTACACTGTTCTCCTAAGTTTGTTAAGGTCTTTTTTGGCCTTCTTGCAGTAGGAGAGCAGGAAGAAAAAAAGAAAAGGAGAATGGGCCACCCTCCAGAACTGCCTTTTATACCAGGTTGATTAGCATGCTGGGTTGTTTAAATTGCCTCCTGGAGGGCTGACGTGAAATCGAACAATATCCTCTGGCTTTCCAGTCTAGCCCCATAGCTTCTCATTTATTTTTATGCAGAGTTAGGACAGACCTTGGCATGGCTCCACCGAGGAAGCTGAGCCAGGGGAGGCCAGGTCTGGGTAGGTCAGGACAAATCAATTAATATCAGCTCAATAAAGGTTCCTGGCTCTTTCTAGGCCATGCTTTACTGTGACAGTCCCACCTGGGCGCCCACCATAATTATGTGGATAAATAAGAGTAGCTGAGACATTATAATGAAATAATATCCCTTTCCTATCTCTATAAAAGACCTCTATTAAGGCCTGATTTGTCTTTGGAGCCTGCTTTTATGTGATGTGATAATAGAGCATTGTTTGTCATTGTTATTATTAAACCATATTAAGCAATGTTTTCCTCTTGGGTGATGATGTTTATGACTGTATATTTGGTTTCCATCTCAACCTCTGTGCTCTTATATTTCTGCTAACATTTGGTCATCATGTAAAATGTGTGTGCCAGAGGCAAAAAAAGATTATTATACCCATGGTAGCAACCAACATAGTGCACTTATTGATATACTGCTTACTATACCCCTATTAATGCTACAAATGGGACAAATAAAAAAAAAGTATATTGTTAGAGATTGAAAGCTGTTTGACTGTCCTCTCTGAACCAAAAATGATCTCAGTTGTTAAAAATAAATCAAGTAACCTGATCACATCATTGTTGTGAATAATACAGCTATCATGCTGTCAGAATGCCAATTATAAGGAACTTAATTAGAGGATGTTTTCTGCCATTTCAGTTGTGTTGGAACAACACAGGGTTCATTAAACGCACCACTGTTTCCATGTTCATATTTGGTGACCACAATATAAACACTGGTTAAGAGACCTCCGGGCTGTATGAAGGTGTGCAAAGTGGCAGCCGTGTTTGCGTGAGTCTTATCATGGTTTCCTTAAGATCAGGACAGCTTAGAGCTAATTACAGAGTCTCAGACGTTTCCTTGCAGCCTGACTCGAGTTTGGGGTTCCTTCAGGTCTCTGTGTCCCCAAACTTTCTCTGCCACACAAACATCTTGGGAATGATTTCCTTCAGAAACATCCTTTGTTAAGTCAAGTAAATGTTTTTTTTTCTTTATGGCCAGAAAAAATCTTTGAGTATTTGCATGTTTTCATCATGGTTTCTTTTGGGCATTTGCTTTGGAAACAGCATTATGGTAGAGACACATAATCTGCTCTAATTTGTACATTTTATCTAAACAGTATGTGCACATGACTAAATATGAAGCAAACAATACTCGGTATAAGTAAAAAAAAGCCCTACCTCTTTTGTCAGCATTAAAAAACAACAGCACGACTGTAGTAGTATTTATGGGGTTGTCAGTATTTGTTTTCTGGTGCACCACATTGGTCCAGAGTCCAGACTGCCATGAAATGTTGTACAGACCTTCACAGTCACCACAAAGCTGAATCTCCTCAGTAATCCCCTGACTTTTCCTCCAGCATCACCAGCAGGTTGACATTTATGTTTTTTTAGAAATATATTCAATTGGATGGATTGCTTTGAAATTTTGTTCAGACCACTGAATTTAAAAAGATGGATGACATGACAGCTCCTCGAAAGTGAAGCCAAAATATCTCTGTTGCCTCCTGGTGTTTGGCTGCAGTATTGGTCATAAATTCTGCCCATGCATGTAAGCAGATGGGACATGGGTCAAGATAGTTTCTGTTTTTTCAGGCAGTTCTTTCATTAGTCATTTGATGCTTAAAGGTGAAGTCCTTTTGATAACTATTTTAAACCTTTGATTGAGGCATACTGCTGCCTTGCTGCTGACTCTTGCTTTAAATGATGTTACCAGTGCAAGAAGGCAGTACCTGTACCAGGAATAATTTGGCTTTAATTTTGGACAGTTCAAGGAAGTGGAAACAGGTTGTCCATCTTTTTTTTACAGTTATTGTCCAAACATTCATCAACACTTACTTACCTAACTTATGAAACTGATCGTATCCCCAATGGCCTCTGACTACTTTATGTTTAGTGCTAATTAGCAAACAAATGTAGGCATGCTAACATGCTAAATCAAAAGAGAAAAATGGGGACAAACATAAGCATGTTAGCAATTTCATTATAATATGTTAGCAAGGTTACTTAGCCTTTACCTCAGAACACTATTCCACCTACATGTAGTTGCAGCCTCACAAAACTGCAGATATTAGTTGTTTTTTTCTTTTTTGTTCTTCAAGTTTCAAGTTCTTTATTGATAAATGCAAAACACATACAATGATTAAGTCATTGGCATTGAAGTTCCACCTCTATTTTTCACAAAAATCAGTCGTTTAAAATTGATAGCCCAAAGTCCTACAGAGTATGGAGTCATTTGAGACAAATACACTGGATGGAGACACATTTGTATCTTTGATTTTTGTGTGCTCTTGCAATAAGCACCACTCATCATCTGGTTTCACACTCTTGTGCCTGAAACAACCAGCACCATATGACGCAATTTGTCAAACACACATTGTTGAGTACTCTTGACTTTGCATCAGCAAAACTGTCACAAAAGCTTAAATTTTCCACTTGTTCCCATTTTTAAACTTCTCAGTAACCATTTGTAACTAATTTTGGAATGGAAAAAAGTATGACTAGCTCTTTTCATCAATTGGAAATAGATCATTTCAGCACCATGGACAGACAGTTTCTGAGAACCAGCAGAGAATCGCTTTGGTTCTGTTTTCTGCTGTCATGTGCATGTGTTTCTGTAAATACTTTTCCCAACAGTCGAGCTGCTCACTTCAGAGCTTTGTCAGGTCTTTATTCAAACAAGCTGCATGTCAAAGTGCCACGCTGACATATCTGTGCTCATGCACTTGCAGAACCTGACACAATTCTCTTGTGGCAAAATGGAAAACACTTGCAGCGTGTACTGCCAGCCTCATGTTGTCTGATGGGAAGATTAAAGCCAATCCAAACAAAATACACTCTTGTCAACTATGAGTTGGTCAATGTTGAGACCACCAGAGGGGAACAACTCGCTCGACTGTGTCATCAGATCACATTATCATTGATCTCAGTCTCCTGCTCTCCTCTGTCTGTCTTCGTCTTCCTGTTTCTGCCTCGTGTGCTTTGTGACATTTCTCATTGCTCACTGTTGCCTCTCATCTTTCAAGTGTGATAAGTTATTACGATGACTTCACCAGAATAATATGCAGCATCTGACTGCACATAGATGCACTTTTGAACTGTTTTTGTTTTGGCCTTTCTTACTTCTTATTCTTAGCAATCTCCATTGATAATAAGTGGAAAAAATGCGATGGGGTCACGGCTCCAGGTAACTGTTGCCAGATTGCTGGTGTATTTTCGGCTGTTTTATCTTCACACTAAAACAATGGCACAGCTCGCCATCACAAACCACCTGTATTCATGTGATTTCAGCGACAGCAAGGAGCATGTTCACAGCATTTATCAAAACAACGTGGAGATAAAATTAAAAGCTTTTGAACATTAAGAAACAGGTAGAGAGGAAGTGTTTGGCCTCTTCTTTATATTTGAACTGTACTTTTGTTTGCTGGAATCCTCACTGACTGAACAGATCCTCACTGGAAGATTAAAAACTGACCCTTAAAAGATAGACATTCCCCTTTCAGTTGCTATTATGCAAAGAAAAATCATGAGAGTGGTATGTTTTCCAGTTAAAGCACATGCACAAATGACAGTAAATGCAGTCATAATGAATTTCTCCCCTCAGTGCAAAAAAAAAATAGTGAAAATGGCAAGTGAATAATCTCGTTAAATGTGTTTGTTTTAGCAAAACAGAACCAGAATTTTGTGGACAATGGCGGCTATTTAAGATTTTTATGAAAATGAGATGTTACCAAAACAAGATGTACAACACTCCATCCGGCTCTGTTGTGGTTGATGTGGAGTCTGAACATGTCCAAATGCTCTCCATATGTCTGGCAACTCCACTGACCCCTGTTACTCAAACATTGCCACGGTGGATGTGTTCCACGCTCGGCCTATGTGCAATAATGTTGTTGTTTTACTTAACACGAATATCACAGCAATAAAATATCCAGTGAAAGCTAACAAGGAGGGATAGATAAACTACCATGGCATGTCTAAATTTAGAGTGGAGGAAGCTTGCCACTGATTCAAATATTATAGCCAGCAGATGACTTTTTATGTACTCCATAATGATGCATAGGTATATGGAAAACAAAACTCCTGCTGTTAAAGCCCACTCGGTGAGACAGAGGGTTACTGTATGTGAAAGCGAGTGTTACAGCCAGATTTTATGACTGTTTATTTGTGTCTGTTCAGCTTGATGGCAGCATGTCACTTCTGTTTCCCAGCTCTGTCTGTGGGGGAGTGATTCATGTGGACAGCACCACAGATTGTGCTGGTGATTACCCAAAATAGCCCTGGCATGCATCATTGTACAAGCATAGAGGGGTGCATGTATGTCATTGTACACGCATAAATATTTGTTCATGTGTATATGTGTACATGAAACATGTCTGTTCTGGGGTGTGTGTGTTTGTTTCTGCCTCCATGTGCTTGTAGTCTGGGATCTGGCGAGTTCCTCTCCACCCATGGTGGGCCTCTCTCAGCCAGATGGATGGTCTCAGCCAGTGTCAGAGAGGTGACAGCTGGATGGCCTGGCCTCTCCTGGCCAAGGGTCTGGATCCTGTCCACTGACAACTCCTGACAGCTCCTGATGGGCGACACGTCTAAAGGTCCCCCCCACCCATGAGCTTGCATCATGGAAACTCCTGGTTGACTGAGAAATCAATGTTGTCTCACAGCATGTTTTAATGAAATGTAAATGATATGAGCCACACCCCGGTGAGATGACGCCTGAACTCATAAGTGCTCTAAAGGAAGTAGCCACCCTACCGATGATTGAATAATTAGGCCTTTCAATGGCTGTAAAACTTGTTTTACAGAAGAAAGGAGCGACTGCTGCTCCACTTCAAACTGACTTAAGACAGCAAATCATGTTTCATATGGAAAAGCTATAAGAACTCATGTACCATGTCACAAACCTCATTAGGCGAGCTACGCATGCTGTCGCAAAGTCTCTCATGAAAGTCATAAATTAGATTAAGCTACCTCTTTTGGCTCACATATACCTCGGTTATCCCTCCTGGCTCTCTTGTTCTGCTGCTCTTGTTCTCATTTAACCTCAACATTACAGTCAACTCGTTAGAGAGACTGCAGGTCTGAGCTGCAGCAACCTGGGGAGTGGCGCTGGATCAGGGGACCGCGTACAAGGACTTTGTAATGTGTGTGAGTCATTATTTTTCGGCTCCCATGCAGCATGCTGCAGGCTTCAGCAGGACAGAGATGGGGCTATGCTGAATCGAGTCTGCCGGGTTGTGTGTTAATGAGACAGCTCTACAGGGATGAGAAGAACACACACAGAGCAACTCAGGAGACGTCTGCTGGCCTCCCAAAGGTAATTCCCTTAAATGAAAAGCAGACTGCATGCTAGTCATTGTTGCATCAAGGGGGTGAGGATGAATAGTGATGGGGTTGTATTTCAACACACCTCCCCATGCTCTTATTACGGGGCTGAGATGAGTGGAGGCAGGGGTACCTTGTTCAGACACTCCCTGCCGATGCTCTTTCTTACCCAATTATCCTTGACTAGAATGACTTGTGTAACACTGGCTGTGTCACGCAGCTTTGGAATGGATGTTTTATCCTATCAAGGCCTTTTTCATTTTTCAGATTAAGACTCTCTCTTGTATCCAACCAAGGACGCCAACAGGACTGAGGTACATCTGGGAGACATTAGAGACACATGGAAGAGGCTCATTTAAGGCTCTTGTTAGCTCACCTGGCGCTTAAAGTAGGACCATTAATATTGATCTACTTCAAATAAGAACAACCTCGGTTCACACGTGTCTGTTGGAGGAGAAAGACACAGTGTCCCTCAGTGTGCACCAGCATGTCAATTCCAGACTTGCGTCAGCCATCGCTATCAAACTGGCCCAAGCTGTGATTCGGAGCTAATAGGCTTTCCAGATGTTCTCCCATGTATTTCATTGAATCCAACACCTCTGCAGGCCACTGTCCAGCCATAAATCACAGGCTGCCTGCTGCATGAGGAGAATGAGGGTATGTGGCTTGATGCACAAGTCGCATGCTTGATTCATGAGCTCACTGTGAATATCTTCAGGACACAAGCGAAACAATTAACTGTTACCTTAACCCCGAGGCCACAAATTCTCTTAAAGGGATTAGGTATCCCCTTTATAAGCTCTGAAGCCCTAGCTCAAAGCCTTGGGGACAGCAGAGCTTTATAAGAGTGATTTGGTTTTATGTGGTATTCTTGGATGACAGTCCACCACAAGTCACTGTGCAGTGTTAGCAACAGTTCACAGCTTTATTTGGTTCTGCAGGCGAGCCTCAGTTCCAACTGTCTGAGATTAGTCGAGTTGAACAGATGTCTGATAAAATGTTCTGCTCTCATCCATCTAACGTAAATGTACTGTGTGACCAAGGTAGTTATTAATCTCTGTAAAGCATCAGGCAATGTTTTCCTTCCGATAGCTGAGCCAGGATAAGACTCTGGTAAGAATTACATCTATGCATCATTTGGGCTTTACATTTATCCATAAACACACTTGCATCTATCCTCTGGCGCCAAATTGAACTCCCCAAAGTCCAGTTTGTTGATCTTCCTTAGGCATTCTGTCTAACCAGCATCCTACCCATAAGATGCATTCATTCATCGAAATGTTATGAATCCATAAAAAGAACAAATTACACAAATTCAAGATGGCTGTATTTCAAAGTTTTCTTCCAACTGCCTTTTGGTTACTGAGGTCTTTGGAAAAATCATGCTATTTTAAATCTTTCTCCTTCCTGAAAGGATGTCACCTCTATCCCACTTTTTAGCCTTTACAAAAGGCCATTGGCACGTCTGAAGTCTTTTAATGTGCAATCCATCTGCTCTTTGGCTTATATAGAGGAAATGAGCAGATCTATAATCTTTACCTACACTGGCAAGTTGATCTGACGTGGTGACGAAAATAATCGATCTGATTTTAGGGTTTTTCTTTCCAAGAGATTTCTGCTTGGCTTACATATCTCAGTGCAGTCAGCGGGTGAAAAAAAACATTCATAAAGCTGTTTGCTTCCACTGTCTGAGCTCTCCGACGTCATGAATCATCAAACATTTCAAAAAAGTTTTTGAAAAAATGCCGCGACAGATGCAGAAGTTCATGATTCGTCACTCACACACTGTTAGACATTTTCCAAATAATTCCCCACCCTTCATGTGTGATGGTGTGTGAATTTGAAGTCATGTTTAACTGTGTGAGTATTTTCACGCCAGTGTTTTACCTTTGCATTTAAAAAGACCTCTGAATTCTTTTGCTCCTGTTATTCAAGTCTACAAATATGCTAAAGAAAAGTGTTTTTCTTCCTTGACATGATTTTGTGGTCAAGACTTACTAAAGAAAGTGGAATCATACATACAATGTAAGGGGTAGGAGTGCAAAAACTTTTTGGTATATAAAGTTTTAAAATATTGAAGATTCATGTCTTGTGTGGAGTGAAAGTCCTTCTAATAACAACATGCTAGTTTGAAACTTCTGATTTTTTAAATCATGTTGCCCTTTTTAAAACTCATGAACTGTCTTAGCTGGTAATGACCTCAGAGTTAATCAGTTGTTAAGAATCATCTGTGGCCACTGTCCAATCAAAATCTCTAAATTATGGAAGCAGGAAGTCAGTTGAAGCCATAGTGTGACATTCAAAATATTTTAAAGGTGCAGTTAATGATATATTAAACTAAACTTTATCCTTCATGATTTTGCTCTTTTTATAAGCAGTTTCTATGAAAAATTCAGGCAGTTGTACTCAAATGGTGAAGAATGAAATATTGGATTATAGTAGCTAGCATAATCTTGCTGATGTTGCTAGGTCAAAGAAGTTATGTTGTGTTACAAGTTTACAGTACTACATAGCAGCATTAATTAAGCACAGGGTCTGTTATGTTTACCATTTTTCATATGACCTTTTTCACTTAACACTGTCAACATGACACTCACCCTACTAATTAACAAGCTAACGTTAGCTTTGAAACGGTCTAATTAGCTGCAACAGCTGGCAGTCTGTACGTCTAAATATTAAATAACTGCTTTTTTTTCCCAGAAAAACTAGCTTCCACACTGCAACCTGTTTTAGTTTACTGACGCATAAATCCCTTCTTATTAAGCTTGAGTTATATCAAGACTCAATTTGTTCTTCCAGAGAGCTGGTGCAGCAGATCTCCACTGTGACAGCTAGAAGCCTGGCACTTTGGCCTCCAGAGAGCTGCCTCATTCTTAGCCAATATTAAAGCCCAGAGCAGCTGCACTGACTGTCATAAGATTATCCTGTTATTTATTCTACACAGATTACTTGCATATGTTCGACGCTGCCTCGCTCTCCAGGTTAAAACTCCCATCCAAGCCCGAGGAGGTATGTAGAGAGGACAGTTGGCACAGTGATAGATCTAACCTCAGCTGCAGCCACTGCAGTGTTGTCTCTGGTTTCCAATCTGCATCTCCCGGCAAGGTCCAGACCCCGAGAGAAATGAGTTCCAGAGATATCCATGTAATCCATGTATCCCTAACGCTCTGCAGATTCTTGGCCTGTTTGTGATCACACCTTTAGATTTAAATTAAATTCAAATCACAAGTAACTGGAGTGAGCACCTTCACATGGCAAACCATTATAATCAGTGTCATTTGTCCAACTTGAGCTGCCTGGTGTGATGGAAAGCAAAGAACTTGACGAATTGGTTTGTTTCCATATCAAAGGAGAACTTATAGCTTGAGGATCACTGTACAACGGCAACATGTGGTGCCTGACTGACTGATAAATGAAGAACCTAAT
The DNA here is from genome assembly GCA_029783645.1 of Ctenochaetus hawaiiensis. Lineage (NCBI taxonomy): Eukaryota > Metazoa > Chordata > Actinopteri > Acanthuriformes > Acanthuridae > Ctenochaetus > Ctenochaetus hawaiiensis. The sequence goes on from JAPZDY010000005.1 coordinate 9,363,470, forward strand.
CAGAGGAAGAACTCCTGTGGTGCTACAAGGCGGCTGGGGCTCGGGGTCCGGATGTCATGTCACAAGGTTTGCACATGGACCTGTCAGGATGCTCAGTGGTCGGGGTAGACGCTGGTCAGGCTAATGTTATGCCCTACCCAGAAGCCTTAATATGAGAAGATGAAACCCGCAACAGCTACGCTCTTTAATCACAGGCCTTGTATCTGTCAGCACGCAAACTGCTAAGGACATGACATGCAAACGAAGGTGAATCTAAACAAATATAGGTCATAATCTGGATTCCATTACAGTACATACTGTGCCATCATGCCTCGGTCATTGTTTAGTATCTGGGCTCTGCTGTTCCTCCACTTACGTAGCTTTGGCTTGAGTGGACGATCTATTTGTAAAAACCTTTTAATACACTGTCCTAAGGTCATTTGTAGGAAATAAATCATAATAACTTTGGTTCTGTACCAACTGAAAGGTAGCAAATGTCAATGACACCATGAACAAAAGCGCAGACTGGGAACATGTAATAACAAACGCACTTTTATTTCACTTCCGACCTGCGTTCCAGGAAAAATTTATGACATTTCAGGTCACTGGCACAGTCTGTTGGTGAACTTTTCATATTTAATAAAATATGTTGATAGCAATAGCCATTCAGGGAAAAAGATCCAGCACAGATTTCACTGTTAAACTCTGGGCTGTTCTACTGGGAACGTTATATCCACGTGTTCCTTTCCTTGACATTCTCCGTTGCTTTTTAACAAGCTGGCGGAGACACATAAAGCCCCCTCCGTCTATCCAGAGAACAAGGTTGATGCAACTCTTTTGAGCAGGTTCTCAGAGGAATTCTCCTCCCCCAAATGCAAATACAGACTGCAGACTGGAGGGAAAAAAAAAATATCATAAGTAGCCATCATTTCATGCATGGTGGCTTAAAAAAGATTTTAGAAGTCTACAAACTGGGTGGATTCAGACAAATTTGTTGTTATATAAACCAACTATCCACTAAATAGATTATTATTCGTATTACACAGTATCAAGTATCAACAAATCCAATAAAGTTTCCTTTGTTCTCTAACTCATTTCCTTGTTGTATCATAATTTATAAACTGTACAGACTAGGACGTAATGATTCAGATAAACACTATGACGATTTTCTTTTGTTTTGAAATGTGGATGTATTATAAATGGGCTCCTGACAAACAAACGTATGCTTGGCTTCTCCCAGACATCCTCAGAGGCTCGCATAGCTTACACAGAAACAATGCCACAGCAGTCATGAAAGGGAATTGCAAATCCTCTGGATGTCATGTGCTTTCACCATGTCCATCAGCTTCAAGGAGCTGCTTTAAAGGCGGTGGGCAAAATATACATATCCCTGGATTTGACATGGAATTATTTGAAACCTCCGCGGGGGCATAAATCCACCCTATTGTAATCCTGCGGTGACTTGTAAACAGTCTGCTGCTCACATGACATACCTCATACCCACAGAGGGAATTATTTACCCTCTTTCTTGTCTTACAATACGGCAATTATGTGGCATAATTCCAATGTAAAAATCATTAGACTGTGGTTTTCTGTGGTGCTGTTTTTTCACAGGGTCGATGCTTGAAGGAACCCAATTGAAATCTGATTATAACCCTATGGTGTCCCCTATGCCAGAGTCAGAGATGATGCAAAACAACTAAAGGGAGACATCAAAACCCTCAAAGATACAAAAACTAATTAAGAAAAAAAATATGTGAAAAGAGACAAAAACCTATAATAGATGCCTAACATGACTAACATGACATAAAGCGACAAAAAAGACCACAAGCCACATAAAGATGCAAAATAACAATGTAACTACTGATAAATAAATTAAGGATAAATAAATTGTCTATTGTCCATAATCTGAACAAAACAAATTGCAAAAATATGGAAAAGATAAACAAAAAGTCTGAAAAAATTTAAAATGACTCTAGAGATGTGAAATGGCTGGAAAAACAAAATGCCTATGGACACAAAAACCACTTTCTAATAGATGGAAAAGACCAACATCATCATAGAAAATGTACAGTTTTTCTTTGCCATGAAAACAGGTTTTGAGTCATAACACGTTTTCAGTAATTTCACAAACCGTGATTCAGTCTGGCCTCTCCATTCAAACCATCTAAACCCGCCCTCAGTCTCTCACAGAAACATGTGTTCAGTGCTGCTTTGAGAGGTGATTGCATGCTGTGTGGTGTCCAGACTCCTTGGCCCCGACCTTGGCTCCATTCATTTGAATCAGAAAGAGCTTTTCTCTGGATGGTGTTGTAGTCACAGAGGAGCTGGACTCAACTCTCCTCTCTCTCTCCTTGGCCTTACCAATAACTCTGCGCCAAGGGACAAATATTCTTTTTTACTGCAAACCTTATATAAGCTCATGCTAGGATAAATGATTTTCTTGCAAAAGTTAACGTATGCCCGACTTTTATGATTTGATCTGAAGCACATGTGGAGCACACCTACGATTACAAAGCCGTTGCTGTAAAGTGAAACAATGAGTAATCTCTTCTTGTGTGTGGAAACAAAGATATGTCATCTTTTCAGTGACTCACCGAATTAATTCTTGTAATCAGCTCTGTTAAATGTCAAATGCCTCGATTTCCACAACAGGAAAGTACGTCTGTTGTTCAAAACTGACGAAAGCACAATGTCACTCCAGGCATGCCCTGTTTTTTTTGTTTTTTTGAGAGAGTCCAAGGCTCAGATCAGCTGCATTGTACACTTCTTCCTCAGTATATTGTGCAGGCGTCATAGCACAGGCCCCTCTGCCCTCATAAACACATCCAGGAGGGAGTGATTATTTCTCAAGATGTGGAGATGGAGGACTTGCCAGTTCATGCCTCTTTATGAATGTTTTGGCATGAAGGCCTGTTCCGCTTCCCAAATGCTTTTGTTCCTCTTGTTAGAAGAGATGCTTGGCCCGACTGCCCTGTGGGCCATGTGTCTGTGTCACCTTGAGCTCAGCAGCACTGGGGTTTTCTCTGTTTGCGCCTCCCTCTAATGAAATGCACCATATCAAGTGTCTTCAAATTAGTAACAGTATTGCAGGTCTTAACGCATGGCATCTCCTTTAATCCACACTGACACGGCCGTGCCCACATTCTCTTGTGTTGCAGCACCAGGAATGCATTTTCATCTAATATGGGGCTTCTCAGTCATGTTCATGCATTTTTGAGGAGACCAATTTGTCCCCAGATTGTGAAATTTGAAGATGTAATAAATCAGGAGTGTGGGCTTTGGAAAAGGATTAAAAAAAAATATGTGCTCAGTCATACGAAAGTTTTTTATTTTTCCTTTCTTGGATAGAGCCTCTGAATGGAGGCCAAGAAGCAAGTTTGTCATTAAAGAGGCAAAGATAAGCTTCAGTTCTTAAAGCAGCAACATCTCACTTAACCCTCTTTCCTTCAGTTCTGTATTAAGTAATCAAATCTTATTTGATCATTAAATGCATCTCCCTATGCTTCCCACACAACACGAGAAAAATGTCATATCTTTTTATGATGCTTTTTTTCCTGCATCTCCATCATTCAAGTCCTTATTCTAGTGAAAACGAATGGAAACTGCAGCTGGAATTAAACGATAACTGGGCAAACTCCATCTGCTGATGAAGATCATATGACATGGTTGAAACCTCCAAAACAGCTCTCAACATTAAATGAACCATGTGGGGATTGTTTTCTCAAACTCTAAATAACATCAGGGAACAGCTTATGACTTTAAATATAAGATTTTTTTTCCCATACATAAAATTGAAGAAAAACATTAACACTATAAGGTGAAAAACAAATAAGAAATCCATCAAACTGAGATATTTATTTTAAATAGCCTGGTGTTTACTTCAACCCATGTGCCTGCTTTACTTACCATACTGCTGTAGGCATGGACACTATCAAAGTATCAAAGTAAAGCAGTGTATTAAGAAATTTCATAGTTATGACTTAAAGTACAGTTAACAATACAGATGCTCCTCTTTCTATCAAACTAATACAGAGATGATGTATTGAGATAATGTTTTTAATAGCAAGCACCACCAGAGGTCTATCTCTATTGGTGGAACAGGCAGCTGAGCTATGAAAAGTTGGTGATTGTGGACGTTGGAAATAACATCTCAGGACTGATAAAAAGAAAAAAATGCCTCTGCTTCTTTTTGTGAGGATTATGGGTTTAGTCCCAATGAAAACCAGGGGCCAATCAACAGAGACAAAGCTGTGTGCACTATTTGCCTCAAGAAAGTTGTGGCTGAAATGTTTAACAAGTAAAACATTCAGCCATGGAGGTAGAATTAATTAAAGAAGGGCACTTATTTCATATTTATTCGTTAATCTAAGGACAAGTGGGCTAAATGCATCTCTTTTTTTTTACACAAATACTTTCATATACCACAGACATGGCAAAATATCAGGAAGGTATGAAGGTAAAAAAAAAAAAAGATACCACCCAGGCCTATATTGTAGTAAAGCGTCTACAGAGTCTGGAATCAACATGACTGAATAATGAAATCATCAACTTATCTCCTGAATACCTTTCATTTTAATTATATTGTAGAAATACTACTGGCTCTTTTCCCAGACCGACACGCACAGAATCAGTCACACAAGATGGGGCTTGGCAAATGTTTATTTTCCCAAATACTCAACGGGACCCTGGGGATATTATGCTTCATTCCACTTTGTCTCTCACTTCAAAGACACTGCTGGGAATCAACTGACACATTTCACTGAGCTCACTTGTCCTCTGAACAACTATAAGACACAGAAAATAACATGCTATAACATTTTTGTAAATAATCTTTAGTTTTTAAAAGGGATGTTCTATCAAAATGAATAGAACAAGAAAACAATGATTAAAAACATGAGCACCACTACTTAGGGATCCTTTTTTTTTTCCTCCCATGGCCGAGCCTTATCCCTCAGCATCAACAACAGGGAGGAATGTGCTGGCTTCATACCTACAATGCACATAACTTAAAATGTGTAGACAAATTACACAGGATGGCAAAGGAAAAAAAAAATTAGACGACAGAAATGTGAGCTGTGTATTCAGCAGCGTGCTGTTTGACTCTCTGGCTTTATAACAGGGCTTTTATTATTGTGCTGCTTCCCGGTACTCCTCAAACAAACTCTCACACCCGCTTAATTAAATCCTCGATTGAAAATGTGTTTGTGGAAAGAAAGGAGATATTCCGTGCAGAAAAACACTTTTGCAGACAATTCAGGGCCCTTTGTTTTCCCAAAGACGGCTGCACTCACTCCAACCCAGATTGTTTCTGTGTTTGTTGGCTTACAAGTGGGTGAATTTATTTCCAACAGGCCTTTTTTTTTCCTTTTTGGTGTCTTGCAAGGCTGTCTTGGATTTTTTACACTGCTGTAAGCTGACAATCAAAAAGAGACCCAGGTCATACAAGGAAATAAAGCACTTAGGGCGTCCAGGATCTTACAACACCGAGGAGACATTCTTCTTCCTCTGGTCAGGGGGTGTTTCTCTGGAAAAGGCTGGATTCTTGGTTTGTTGTGGTTTTTGTGGCTTTCTTTCACCACCTGTGATGATTCATGTATTCAAAATGGCAGTTTCTGGGGTTAAGATAAAATTTGTCATTTCTACAACTTTGCATGGAATAAAAAATATAGTGTGTTTTTGCTGATGAGTCACCTTAAACTTGCACATTAATCACAGGACACCTGCCGGACATAACTGTCTGATTTCTTCAAAATGCTTCTCTCGTCTTTCTAGCAACATACTGTATCTGTATGAGTTTACATGTAGCTTTCAAGCAGCTGTTAATGATTTGGATGTCATCACATGCTAATGCAGACTAATATAATTGTTTAAAGCCACATGATATGAAGTTGAAAAGCATTCCTCCTGTATTATCATACTGGGGGGTTGTTCCAAGAGTGAAAAAGCTGCAGACTAAATCACGCATAATGCTGCTCCCTTTCATGGTTTGGGATTATGTTTGCAAAGTCGACTGGGGAGTCCACGGTGGTCTCTGATGTAGTGGCCAGAGGTACTGCTAGGATCTCGAGACACTGGGGGCCTGGCCCAGCCCAGAAATATTTGGTTTTCACCCAAATATTGCACAATTTTAAAGTTATTTCAGAGTAAAATTAATTTAAGATGTGAGACTGTGTTTTTTTAGCTGCAGAGATGCACATGTTTCATACTTATCCTTTACGGGCAAATTGAATTATCAGTTATTATGTTAACTGTAGACTTGCTAGACCTGTCCTCAAAGTGACTGCTGTCACGCACCAGTAAGCCTTGAAATAAGTCTTAATTCTGTCATTTACCTGGTTTGTATGAAAAGATGAGCCTCATACATACTTGCCAACATAGATGATCTCAGTTTTGACAAAAATGTTTAAAAAATCACTCAGCTAGATTAGTTAGCTAAAAACTCCTTTCCTTCACTGACCTGAGCTCACAAGAACTGCAAGAACTTGCAAGAACTATTTTACTTCGTCTCTGATCATCCTACTCAGCCTCTGATTGGTCACTTTGCCTTTGATTAGATTACCCTGGTAATTTTACTCTAATCCTAACCAATCACGATCCTCACACTTAACTTAACCTTATGAGGTACCCAATCAAAGGCAGACTAGATTTGGGCTTGCCAGGAAAAGCAGTGGGATCCAAAGCAAAGTGAAAGTGGCACTTGCATATCTTGATTTATTTGTTACTAAGCAACAGAAGATAATTCATCCTTTTTCTCCTTGAAAAATCTTTTAATATCAATGGCCTTTTAGCATTGCATCAGTGAAGTAGCTAGCTAGCTTGCTAACATAGAAGCCAATACTGACAAACCTGGGCTCTCTCGTCCTTAGTTTCCCCCCTCTCCTTTAAATCATACTTTGTATCAGGCACTGTAATTTGGCCAACAATATTTAAGACAAGTATTGATCCAAATAGCATAAGAATCAAATCTTGTTTTGTTTGTTTGTTTACTTTAATAAGAAAAAAATCTTTTGAGACCAGAGCTGGTCTAAATAGGGGCTTTAGCTTATCAACCACACAGGTGGAAGTAGCAACAGGTCTGTTGTGACTGACAATTTCAAGTGGGATTTGGTGAGACCAGAAGCCAGTGAGTGCATTACGAGAGGTGACATGGCGCCAAAGGCAACACCTGTCATGTGAGTTGCATGTTTCAAACAAAGGAGCACTACAGTCACTCTCAATCTGTGCTCTGCAATTTCATTGTAAATCTTGAAAAATCTAAATCTGTCACGCATGTTTCTCCTGATCTTTATTTACCAAAACAATGAGATGATGTAAAATTTGTCTTTCCAATCCATGCATTAAGGCTTGTCTCTAGGGGCCAAAAACCCTCCATCATGTGGAGCCCAGAGGAGCAGACAGCAGGAATGCAGGAGTGATGGTAGCTCTGAGAGTGTATTTACTGTAATGAGAAGCAGACACAAGAAACTCGGAGCTGCTATTGTTGTGCACAGGTTTGCCTTGGATTCCTGTCTCTCCCCTGCAGGCTACAGACCCATGAATATTTAAATAGGAAAGGGACTTCCTCTAAACATCAATCAAAACCCTATCTATTCAATTACTGGCCTCAGATCTGAGATGTTCAACAAACAGCAGCTTCTGATGAGAAGAAATTCTGCCTGTGGCAATGCCAGCCGTGTGGACAATGAGTCAATTAAAAACAGCCCCTCAATAGCTGGCAGACCTTCAAAAGAGGAGAGTCATTGGGTATTTATTCAGTGACATTGCACTTGGAGGAAATTCATAAGACGTTTTAGTCAGTTGAAAGAGGATCAGAATACAGAACAAAAAAAAAATGCAGTAAAGAAATATAATCCCCTTTTCTTGCAAAACAACTTACCCAGAATGAAAGTTTAATTCAATTCAATATTTTCTCATAAAGTGCATTGAATAGGCTCAAACTCAAAGGCACTTTCTCTCTCTGAACACATTTCATCCTTGATAAATGCCAGAGGCTAACACAGTTTCTTTTGTATGAAAAGAGCAGGAGAAAGCAACAGAGAGAGCAAGTGTGTGGGTGTGTTCGAGGGTGGGAGGGGCGGACTGAGTTGGGACCAGATGCACAAACAATAAAAACTTGCGATCAAGAGCAATGAGAAAGAAAAACACTGGCTTTGGTCACCTGTTCAAAGATATTCTAGCCAGCATTTGCCATGATAAGAAGCCGACTGACGGCGGCAGGCGATCAGTTGATTGCAGGTGTGTCATTTAGCTGCTCTGACATCTCTGTCAGCGCGTGATCGCACTCAACAGACCCATGATCGCTTTTAACCACAACAACAACACAGCTCAGCCTGCAGAGAAGCTGTGCTTGACACAAACCTATCTTCCCCTAACAAGAGCCAGACACATCAGCCTGAGTGCTATTCTTGGCACTCAGCACTGGTCGTCTATGAAAGACAGATCATGCAGCAAGGCCAGAGGACTACTAGAGGGATTTTGCAGTAACCACTATAGTGGTTGGATATAATGTTTGCTTTCTATATTATCTGAACATATTGTGGCTTCCTTTACTTGATTTGGTCACACTAATTAAGTTAATAAAGGAACAGAATGTTATATGAACAAATCTTGCAAGCAGAAGAAAACAGAGGATTTTGTCTCACAGTCAGGGGATGAATGGCCAGAAAGAGTGATGAAATACTGCATTACGGTCTGACAATTTGGGAAGTACACGTATTTGCTTTCAATCTGCAGAGAATAACATGAGCAGATCGATGCACTCTATGCCAAGTTTGAGGCTATAGCCAGGGGACTGTTAGCTTAGGTTAGCATGGCGCATAAACTGAAATCAAAGAAAAACTGAAAGAAGTAAAGAATATTTAACCCTGTCATCAATTAGCTCTAGAGCATACATAGTACTGATAATGTTATACGATGTTGTTTTGATCCTTACAGAAAAACAAAGTATAAAATCAGCAAGTTGTTGTTTCACAGGTGGTCTTTTATCCAGTTTTTGTGCTAGGCTAATGGGCTGCTAACTGTAGCTTTAAATTTACAGTACAGACTCATGAATTGTGTCAGTTTTCGTCCAAGTCTCATCGAATTGGCAAGTCAGGAGGTTTCCTTAGATGTATAACATTTTACTTTTTTCAGGTTCACAGTCTCAGTAATTTTTTTTGCCACAGCTGCACAAAATAAATAAAGCTCTCGAGAAAATGGTGTATGAAAAAATACTTTGAAAAAAAATATAAGTATGAGGTTATAAAATGCATTCATGGAACCTCATATTTTAAAAGTTTCATCATCCAGATAATCGTATTAAATTTATAGTGTACTAATGTGATCAGAACCGCTATAATCCAAAATTCTGCAGCCTCTTTATCAATTTATGGCATTTTTTTCTCTGCATTTATGTGTATAAGCCATTTATGATCAAATACTACGTTGACTTTGTTTGAAGCGTAGTGTAATAAGTTTGCTTTTACTTAAGATGAATCGAAACGCAATCCAGAAAGCCACTAAAGAGATGATGGTAAAATATTGTCAGGGCTGAAAAGAATCTGCAACGCATTAAGAGTCTTGCTTGGAGGAGCAGATGAAAGGCGCTGCCCTTATATTAAAAGAACTGCTGGGGAGGTGAAGGATTCTCCTCAGGAGAAATCAAAAACACTCTTTTCCCACTGGCATACTGACAGTAACTCACCGGCCTGTCAATCCATTTTAATCAAATTACTGTGATGTTTCAAACAGTCTATTTTAAATCTGGAATGACATAAGTCTATGAGATTGCTAGTTTCACATTATGAAAGCTGTTTTCAATCAGATCTGCACGATATTTCATTGTCTGTGGAGCTTTGCTTTAAAGGGCTGCGACTGTGAGAAGAGATGAGCACAGAGATGAGCTGAGGGGGATCGTTGGCAACTTCGTGCAGACGAGAGATGAGAGAAGACTCGTAGGCACGGCACAAATGATATGAAGCAGCAGATGGTTTCTAAATTGAAAGTAGGAAAATGTCTGTTTATTTAACACTTTCTCGCTGATCTTACAGGAATTTACATGGTTTTTCAAGAATCTTGTGATTCTCTACTTCAAACAAATGAAAGCTGATAAAACAGAGTCTCTCATATTAAGTAATTAAACCTAAAGCAATAAAAAAGTCCCATCAGCAGCCATCAATCAGCAGTATAGGAACAGGGAGTGAACTGTTCCTGGAAAATATGCTCCAGGATTTTGTTATAAGTGATGAAAAGCAGATTGTTCCAAGAAAATATCAGATAAGTAGCTGATAATGTCATTTATCCCAAAGGTGAAACGTGGTTAACAGCCACTAACCATCAAAGCCTGGAAAAAGAGAGCTCATCCCTCGTTTCGTTGCGCTGTGCAAGCTTCCTAACATGTGTACCATATGGTTTTTTCTCCTCCTGAGTGTCATAAATGTGTAACAGGCTGCATGGACACAGTCGCCTGTCCTGACACTGAATCACAGGAGTCCCCCAGCTCACCTAAATCTCATGTCCACTCAACACCTCAACACAAACGGAACTGTTTATGTTGCAAACAGGCTCCAGAAAGGCAACACTTGCAACGCTGCATTTGCACAGAGGATTTATGGCTGAGATGTCACTGTTTTATTTCATCTTGCTGATCAACCCTCTGTGCCAAAATATTAATGCTTAGTTAATAACTGCTACAGATATTCATATTTTATTTTAAATAGTCTGTTATTTTGTTGAAAATGTGAACTAACAAAGGCTTCAGTTGTGTGGCTGAGATATATACCATCATGCTCTACTCACCGTCGTCCTCACCCACTGAGACAAACAAGAGCAGGCTGTGCCTCGAAGCATGCGGAGGCACAGGAAATGGTCAGCCATCACTGGGGTCATAAATTCAAGTCATGGAACGGTTGGATGTTGCTTAAACAGTGCAGTTTTTTTTAATAAGGCATACTTTTTCATGTTTTTTCTATGTTTTTTTTATATTTTCAGGTCAAAAAGTATGTCTTTCAGATCTGTTAGACAGTAATAGGAACACATTTGGCTTTGGAGTCGTAGGTTTATTAGAAAGTTTTAAAAAGCTGTTAATCTTTATAAAATCTGTGGTAACATAACCATCGACTACACCTGTGAACAGTTCAGATACTATAAATTCCTTGAAGTTAAAAGACATCACACCAGTGACTTGGTGCAGGATTTCATTACATTATGACTGAAGAACTGTAACCACATAATTCAAACAGAAACAGAAACCTGTGCCTAGAACAGCAGCCTTCACTTGCAGTCAGTTTTTCCCCATTAAGGCAGGAAATCCCACACATATTACAAATTCAGGCCAGTGATGGAGATAATGATATACTGATCCTAACTTTCTCTTCGAATGACTTTATATGATTCATTAACCATTAATAAAGCAGTAATGACCACTAAAGTTATTTATTCGCTATTAATTGTGCAATTAGTAATAATTTTGATAAAACCACTCATAAGTTTTATTAGAAAAAAGGTAAAGATATTCAAATATATATTTATATAAAATCAAAATAGCTATGTGTGCACTCTGAGGAATGCTATCAATATATATTTATGATATATTTAGCAAAATTTGCATAATTTTCCTTCAAATTTAGAGCCATTTTTTTCAATACTTCATTGGACATGAGTGACCAAAGCCAAAGCATCGAGTCCAGCAGGTCGAACACGCTGTCAGTGTTGCTGGCACACACAGAGAGACAACCAGTAGAGCGAGAGCGGTTGACTTTCACCAGCCAGGCCCTCTGTTTGACATCATGTTATTTTAATGAGAGCCAGCTGCCCCGCAACATCGGCATTCAACTTCATACCGGCATTAAAAACATGAAAGTTAGTGCTTTAAACATGTCCAGATTCCTTTGTACGCCACGGGCAGAACTAGCCTGCTCGTCAGCATCACAATCAATGGTGCCTGTGATCATCAAGGGTGGAAATGAGCTCTTAGCCTCAGAGCACACACACACACACACACACACATATATACACACACATATACAGGAGGAGGGGGAGACAGGATGATATACTGCATATTAATTATATAAACACTGTGGTTTGCTGAGCCATGTGCTGGCTTTGTTTACAATGAATTTAGATCATTGCTTTTATACAAAAAAAATCATATTACCCTGGTGTTAATTTATCTCTGTAGTCAATTACTGTTCCATGTTTTCCGGGGCCTTTAAAAAGCTTTTACCTCTATAGTGAGGCCGTGATTGCGTTTATAAGCTGTTCTTTTACAGCAGAATCAATTTCATGCTCTCTTTTCAGCTCATGCCTCATTTTAATTTTCTCAGGACAACAAATGGATTTAACAGAAATTTTGAAACATTTCCCAGCGCCGTCACTGCGAGGAATAATTACCTCCGGTGCCCTCTTTCTATATGTAAACAAACAGGCACATTTATCCTTCTAAGTATAAACCAGATGTTGATTGATAATATGTAGAGCGAACACGTCACACAGAAGCGGGGATCATCTGTTTAAAAGATTGACTCTGGTGATTAAGATGGAGACAGCCGAATTTTTTTTCTCTGAAATTTCAAATTACAACTCCTTCAGCTGAAGTAAAAACTAATTTTTTTTTGTTATCGTGAAAAAAGTAAAAATGAAGCACAGAGGGATATTAATCTCCAAAGAGGCCCTAGGAACAGATTTTTTCACTGCTCTTTTCTCTGTCACGCGAGTTTATTTCAACATAACGAGGAAGCAGAGGCACTGAAGCGCACTGTTTACACATCAAATTATGCCTGTCATAACTTCCACTTGTACTGTAACTGCTACTTTGGATGGCAGATGTATTATCTTATTAACACCTCTGAATTAGTGCACAGAGCCGAAGATGTGTTTACAGTCTCTGATTCTGCACCCGTCTCGTGGAGGGCCTTAATGGCAGGCCGGCCGGGGGAAAAAAAAATAAAAGTGGAGGAAGCTCTGCTCTCCCCTGACAATATCCATTTCAACATCCTCTGTGTGGATTCCATCTGAACTCAACCCCTGACCCTTTTCCCTTGTCCCCGAGCTCAGGTCCTGCCCTCGCCCTGTCGTCCATCCTCCTGGGTACATGCTGACCTGTGAACTCTGCCTCGCCTCTGAGGCCCCGGCTACCGACCCCGCACACTGACTTCACAGGAGAAAAGAACACAAGACGCAAAGTTACCCCTCATTGCTAGTCACACCCGGGGGTGTATTGTATTGGAGAAAAAAAAAAACTGAAACCAGCCAGCGATCCTAATTTAAAAGTTTCAGCTGCTGAGTTTTGGGTTATTACCTATAAATTGTGTCATAAAAAGCACATTTTGTTGCAACACAAGCTCATATAACACGAGATTCGCAATGAGTAGATGATAGCAAACTTCCTAACTTCATTAATTAGGAGCAGGTCACTTGGGTCAACATGTGTTTATTCTCAGGAAGGAGCATTAAGGGGATTAACACTAATCAGAGGGGATTATAAGCAGCTATTAGCCAGCTGGATGGCACTTTCCTGCCTGATCTCTTCACTTCGTGCGCCTGTGGTGAAGGATGTTTGGTTTGGAAAGAGGGATCTGGATAATGATTCCTCTGGTGACGCTTTCTTTGTAAACACAAACATACTGGACCTCTTGCTTACCTTTGACCCAAACTCCAAAGAGAGGCAAATCCTTTGAACAAAGTGTGCAGGAAGTCAGAATAAGAGTCTATTTTAATACTGTTGCCTAATTGTTTGTGAGGATCAGCGGAAGATTTGATACAAAAATAATGGCGTTAAACTCAATATTTTTTCTGTCTATACAATGAGCAAAAAGTTAATTTAGTAAATCTGTACAATCTAATATAAAAGTTTTGCTAAGATGTTTGGATTCATTGATGTTAGAGATGTTGATTCAACTGTTTGCTGATTTTTAAAGCTGATCTGAGCCTTGTTGTTGCATCATTCTGTATTTGCGATCACTGATACAAAAAACAAAGTACATTTTAAGATAATACTTTAGCTGAATATTTTTATTTTATGACACTTTATTCTTCATTTATATTTCACCAGGTAATATGTTACTCTTTACAGTGATGTGACAGCTTAAAATGACTAGTTGCTCTGCAGCGTAGCATTATGAATACACAAATTTTGATCAGTTCATGCAAAACAGTATAAATTGTTTTAATAGATCCATTTTTAATATTAATTAATGACATAATATTTACCTTCAGAAATAAGTATGCATGATGAACAACAAATGAAACACATTACAATACGCATTTATTCACAATTTACTCTTAACACTTTGCCATATGACTCTGCACATTTGCCTTAAGTAAATGTTTGAATGCATGACTTTTGCTTATGATGAAGTATTTCTACAATGTGGTATTGCTGTTTGTACCTTTTTGTTCACTATTGATCATACTGAGAGGGGATTTCATATTTTGTATCTCTCCTCTGTCAACTACAACTACCACAAATGGACCACAGAGCTGAAGCAGCAACTTTCTGACACACTGTCAAAGTAAATCTAATGAGACTGGAGTTATCGGAAACATGCTGTATTAGGATACCTGCACAGGTGCACCATATAAGCTGGTAACCTTGTTTATATGAAAATATTCTGCCGTGGTAATATTACAGCAGTTCCATGTTATTACAACAAACAGCAGAGAAAACAAACACGTGATCTGTCTGTCTCTGTTGTTTTATCTCAGTGTCCTGCTTTTTCTTCACACATATTTGCTTATCAGGCTTTTCTTTTCGACAGACTTTTAAGAACAGGGGAAGAATACTAAGCTTGTCGACAGTGTTGGGGCTCTATAATGTGTGGCATGCATGTTCTCAGGTCTGTTCATGTGTTCTGGTCTTCATTAGACTTCGACTGAACATCTTTGCAGCCTGACAGAGAGATCCTTTTATGTGTCCCCTGCCTGGTCCCACTTCACCAGAGCCTAAGCAGAAACATGCCACTGCCCAGGGCAAGGTCAGATTTCTCACCATACCACGGCATTAAAGCAGCATTGCCTTGCCTAATGGGGGGGAGGGGGGCACTCTTGGATATTTTTCATCAATCTCACAGACAAATATATTCCATCTCGTCGTATTGAAGGAATACCAGCGCAAATGGATGGAGTCCATGTGGTAGTAATCTGGATCTGCTCGATGATCTCACTGACCTGAAACTCACATGGGAGTAAAATTTCACATCGTTCAGGTTACGATAGACGTCATCCGAAAAAAGAGAGAGCAGAGTCCATCTATTTTATTTTTGTCATTATCTTCCGATGTCTCTCTACGATTGCAGCCATCATCCAAACTTTAATTCCACCAAACCTTTAAAGAGTAATGTTTCAGATTCCCTGTAGGATGACCCATAAAAGTGGCTGAAATTTGATAAACAGTGATGCACGGCTCATTGCGATGTTAATCTGCAGAACTGGTGCTAAGGGGTCAGAGGAAATGTGTGGGAGAAACAGCCCATCTTTGTTGGGCTCCTCTCAATGGACTCACTGTGTTATTCTCAATTTTTATACAACCAGGGCTAATGTCAACCAGGAGACGTGTAAATATTTAACTGAGCTGGATTATTCAAAGAGCCAAATGAATTATATTGTTTTCAGAAATATGTGTCTGAATTTGAAAGCAATATCCGCTGCCTGACTTTCACAATAGGGATGCAGTGTCATGCAAAGTGAATAAGCCCTCACTGGCCTTGTACCATCAGAGACAAAGCTTTTGTCCCGACGACTGGCCCATTATTTAGTTGTTGCATTCCCCCCCCCCGTCTTTTTATGTCCTCGGAGACTTGGACGTCTTGCAACACGCCTCAAAAGAGGCTAGAGGCCCTTTTGTTTTGAGGTTTTCACACTTGAGGGCCATGGTATTCGGTGTGTGTGGAGAGAGGGACTGAGACGGTCTGAAAGGGAGAGGGGCCGAGCTGGCTCACAGAGAAAGGAGCCTTGGCTAAACACTGGCCCGGCTCCTAGAAAAGAGAGAGGGATTAGCGTGCACAGACCAAGAGGAACTAATCTCCTGTGACATAATAGAACTGTACATAAACAACATCCCTGAGAAGTGAGTGGCGAAGCATTGACTGACTGAAGAGGCTGAGTGTGTGAAAACAAGGGCTCCGAACTATTTGTCGCTAGCTGCAGAAAAATGGTGATGAGTGCAGGCAGTAAATCTTCACATCTGGGCAGCAACGTCTCTTCACAAACAACTCTCAGCTCACACAAATAAACAATCAGTGCACACATTTCACCCAGACACAAACAATACAGTTTATGAGTTATGATTTTTCATTTAACACTGGCTTATTTGCAACTCTGAATGGACACTGATTAACCTTCAAAGGCAGAAAAGGAACTGTGAAATTGCTAGTACCACACCAGATATTTGTCTATTTGGGGTGTGCTACTTTTTTCTAAAGGTCCAGTATGTAGGAGTTAGGGGAATTCATTTGTAGAATATGGAAGAAATTGAATATAATATAAATTCATCAGATGGTTTTCATTGATAAATTATCAACTAAAAATAGGAATAAGGAATAGAAATGTTTTTCATTACTTTACAGTGAACCTTTTCCATGTTGAACGATATGTTGTCATGTCTCAACAGCAGCACAGAAGAGACAAATCAAACACTCGTGCTAAGAGAGGACCTTTAGCTTGTTCGGAGTTCCTCGGCCACCTTAGGTTCCTCACCATAGGTTTGGATGGGAAGAGTCAGTGGAGAAATATTCACTCAAGTCTAATTGCAAATTTACTACTAGATGCCATTAAATTCTACAGCGAACCTTTGAAAGTCTGTATTTTGAAGTACAAAATGTCAGGTTCGGATGTCAAGCACAAACTTGGCAGGTGCAGTGGTTTGAATACTCTGATGAGCTGCAGGAAGTCAATGAGTGAAACATCAGTTAAGGAAGAAACTGATATTCAGTGATGCAGTGCAAAGCAATACCACTCGTCCCTGTGGTTAATGCAAAACTTATGAGTCACTCTGGTTAAAATAAGTCTGAAAAAAACCTTGAGCATAATGAAAACGCCCACATTTTGTACAATATGTCTCTGGTGGAATTAAACTCCATAATAAAACATAAACTTATCCACTAAAAAAATACTGTTCTGCATGCACTCCTTTTTAGGGATTAATGTATGTGCGCTTAAAGGGTTTTCATCCAACACACAAATATCTCAGCTTGTGGTTTTAAACCCGAAATCATTCACTCCACACAAATAGGCTTAACTCTCACAGTGTCACTCTTGGCTTTATTTTCTTGTAAACATTTCCACTTTTCATTTTACGAGGGCGAAAGGCTGCTGAGCAGAGGAGGGATTTAATGCTTTTCAAACACACAAGTGCTCAAGAAGCAGAGCATTATGCTGAGGGGTGCCCGACCTCGCCGATAGTGAATTGAGCTACATGACCTGTTTATTTGGACTTGCAGAGCGCATGTCTCGGGCTCCTGGGTCGATCAGTGAATTTGCTGTACAGTCCACCATGGTGGGTTTTTACAGCCAAAATAAGCAACATTAACTGCCAAAGAGTTGAGACCAGGGAAGAGAAACATGTCCATTGACTCCTCACAGCAGCTGCAATTAAACAAACAGCGAAGGGAACTGGTTAAGGATTATTTTATTACTTAGCATTTTTGTACAGTTTCTACCATGGAAAAATAACATGTAACATAAGACTGTATTTACAATTCCATTTTTACAAAATGTCTTTACAAGAATTGCTGCCGGTTCAAAAACTTGGGACTAAAACACACAAAACAATCACATTCACACACATCCAAACCAAACTTTGTAATACACACATAAATAAATATAGACATTCACTGACTGCTCCACGACAAATATTTCTACAGCCAAGAACATGTACAATTCATCATTTCCACACAAGTTATAATTTCATTAATAAACATTACATATTACTCCCAATATAATTCTTTGTTAATCTGTTAATGAAATATTGCTAACATAGTGAAAAGAGGTAACACAGACATTATTTCATGCCAACAGAATGCTAACGGTTGTCATGCAAAACCATTACAAGCTTTCAATTTGAAGCAAGTAATTCATTTACAGTTCAAAATCAAATGTACTACATGCAACATACTATGTGAAATATTCTGGGTTAGACAACAATGACTTTAGTTACATTATCCATCAGTACTGACTGTATGCCTAAGCGCCTCTTTAAACGGGTAACAAGAAATAAATAGATGAATTTCTACTTTTCTGTCTTCATGAATAAACAGTTGTTTTACAGTTCTGGCATTTCTTACCACCCATGTTCAACTTTCTTCAATTAAGTTGCCAAAGTATTGATTTTTCTTAAAACCTTGAGCTAATTGCTTGCTATTTATCAACTGATCATATAGAAATTTTGTTATTTTGTTAACATCTTGTTGCTGCGTATAATGACAGCCAGATCACCAGCAGTTTTAGGGGTTCCCTACTTTTACATTTCATATTTTCCTGATAAGATGGGGACGTGTTCGGAAGCTGAGCACTAACCAACACACAATATGAGACCTTGCAGTATAAATTTCACTGTACAGACCAACCCGTCCGGTGACATGTCTCACAGTCAAGAGGGAGGGTTTAAGAAGGAATAGCTGATGTGTTGTGGAGCCTGGAGAGGATGGACCCATGTTTCAGCAGGGGGTCAGTTCATGGTCTGGTGCGCTGTGTTTCTGTTTGGTTCCACACGTTTCCTTCCCTGACAGACAGGAGCAGAGAGCCACTGGTACTTCTCCCTATAGGGTTTGCCTCCACTTGCAGCTCAGTGCCTCTCTACTGATGGCTTCTGGTGGTGAGAGTGGTGCTGCCGGAGTCTGGGTCCTAGAAAAAGAAGAGATCTGTCAGCTGCCACCTCAGAGATTTAGATCTTAGTAATAATTGACTATTTCATACGGCATAAATGGGCTTGTTTTGCTACTTGCTGTTGCTGACACAGAGCCATGTTTAAGCTGTTATCTGGGTCATAAATACTTTTTACATCCTCTCCCTTTGCTGAGCCAGACACTCATCGTTAAGTGTCTTTCCGCAAGAAAATGCTGCCGTAAACAATGTAATGTGGCGGAAGCTCAGCATCTCTTCTTGCTGATCAGAGGGACAGACATCAGAGTGGTTTATAGACGGTAAACCTTGTTTTTTAAAACTCTGGCACATGTGCAAAGGTTCAGCACAGACTTTAAGAAGTCAGGTGATGTAGTGTAAAGACCAGCAGAGTCTGTGCAGGCTGGAGGTCGTGGTTGCTGAAGGAGTAAAACATTTGACTTTCACCCAGGCTACTGAGGTTTGCGCCCCAGAGGAACCAAATTAAACATTAACTTTGTGTTTTTAGACTTAATTTTGATATTATTTTTATTGTTTTCAGCATTGAAGTCACTGGTTGATTAGGTTTAGCACCAAAGCTGCTTCAGGTTTAGGGAAAAGATCATGGTTTGGGTTAAAATGGTAAGTCAATGTAGACTGAGGGTTTGAGCAAAGGAAACTAACAATGAATATGCTGCTTCAAAATATGGAGAAACAACTCAAAGAAATCAGCTATAAACACATCACTAACATACTATCATCCCCTTATAAAGTTATGTAAAACTTGTTAAAACCGGTTGCTGAATTACACGTCCATTAGACAAAGAGTAACAATGTATATTTCAATATTTTATGATATATTTGTGTCTTATTGAAAGCAAGTTTTGTTGACTTTAGGAACTGTGCTTATTTGCTTTCTGGTGGGTAATCTAACTACTCCACATGTTCTTTCTCAGTTGTTCAAAACTGGCGTGCCAAAATCTGTTGTTTCACAAGAGTTTTGTGCCAGAGTTTTTGTTGGCGATGTGTTAATTAGAGCTTTAGAGACTGTGGTAGGTTGATTTTGTTACTGCTGGACGGATCCAAGCTAGCCGTTACCCTGTGTTTCATGTCTCTGTGCTAAAGCAGCTGCTGGCTGGAGCCTTGTACTCATGGCACAGAGGTGAGAGTGATATTGATCTTTCTGCTCTTTGCAGAACACAAATGAATGCATTAATAAAAATGTCAGCTGTTTCATTAAGGATGAATAGAAGATCTACAGTATGCTGTCAGCACCAAGCAGTAATAGCTTTTGAGTGAAACAATAGCCTGACAGACTTCATCAGATAAACACAAAAACATCATATAAGTAGGCAAGATGGAGCACAACAGATTTGCAAATTCAGCAGATAATCACTTAAACTGAACTATAAAGCTACAACTCAGACTGTTGTCTGACATGTCATGAGCCGACAGCGCCTTACTACTTACGGTGTTGAATGACAGGTAATATGTTCGGGGTCTGGAAGGTCTTCACAGTGGCAGGACCTTCCCCTCCGGTTGTTATGACTTGCACCTCCAGTCTGTAGTAGGTGGATGGCCGCAGGTTGGACACAACCAGCAAGTTATGATCCTGCAAACGGAGGGAGGGGAGCAGCAGAAGACATGCAATCAGTTGAAATACAACAGTGTGCCTTTGAATTTGACAGGACTTGAATTTAAATGGGCTGTAAACCAGGGGAGTATCAGCTGCATAGCTGTCTTTGCACAAGCCTCAGACAAAAACAAAGACTTTGTTTTCATAAGGCTTGCTGTCTCTCTTTTTTGCTGCCAGCCTGATAAAGTGTGCAATGGGTGGTTTTATTTATAGACAAGCTTCAGAGGCTGGGAGGTGCAGATAGGCGGAACGTGTTGTTGATGGAGCAGATTATGTCAAAGAGCGGCTTCTTCAGAGCTCTCACGGAGGATGAAAGAAGAAGACGTGAAAGCAGATGAAAAGGTAGAGGAGGAGAACTTCCAGCAGGACACAACAGCTCTTCAGATCTATCCCTGCGTCTGTCTACACACCAATGCTTATCAAAACATTCATGCAAAGAGGCCACAACAGTGTTATCCTCAAATCACCCTCACCGCTGACAGATGCTGTGAAAACGCTGAAGACAGAATAATACTGTAATACTGCAAATGACAGTTTACTCACAATACATGAAAGAGTATGATCTCTGTGTAATCTGGAAACATATTCAATCCGCAGCATTTGAAAACAGCCTTTGCTTTATGGCTATTGTTAGAGGTAGAATAGAGAAATGTTTTAATGAAAGTACACTTACTGGAGGCAGAATCTGCGACTGGGAGATGATGCTGTTGGGCAGGCTGTTTTGCCGGCTTTCGGTGGTGATCTCGGCCCAAGTGACCTGGAAGCCTGTGATTCGCTGATGGGGAGCCACCCTGGACACACGCCACAGAAAGTTGCCGGTGATGTTTCCCTCGTTGATGGAGAAAGAGGCTGTCAGGTTCTCTGGCTTAGCCAAAACCTTAGGAAGCCCAGGAGCTGTTGGGACGACAGTAGGCTCATTAGGGCGATGATTTTTTATAAACAGTCCAACATTTTTGAATATTTACATGTTCAATTTCTTGCAAGACTCTCTCACGCCTGTTTGCCTACTATGTGGCTAGAGCAGCTTATTAGCTAAGCACAAACTGTGAACAGGCAGGAAACGGCTAGCCTGAAACTGTCCAAAGGAAACAAAAACTGAACTTCCTAATTAACAATTAATAGCTTGTTCTATTGATTTTTTACCAAAACCAAAGTAAAAAAATCAATCATCCTGGGAAGGTTTAAATGCTGGACTCTTTTCAAGATAGACACAGTGATTCATACAGTTTATTCAAAATTCCAAATTATGAAATGAACTTGTTTTTTTTTTTTTATCCTGTGTCAGTAAAAACTCTGAGTTAGCTCATGTGGAGTTGCAACTTGAGCAACATTACTCCCATAACTGCCAGAAAACCTAATGGTGATGAAAAAAAGTAAAACAAAGTAAAATGTGTTAACAAGTGAACATCAGAGCTGTTGGTATGTAGATTTTGTTACGTTCTGACGGAGAAAGGCTAACTGTTTCCCTTTGTTCGCAGTCACTGTGCTAAGCTAAGCTAACCAGCTTATGGATGTAGCTTCATATTTGCAGCACAGACATGAGAGTGCTGCCTGTTTTTTCATCTATCTCTTTGGAAAGAATGCAAATATGTGTATTTCCCATAATGCAAAACTCACAATGAGCATCAGAGTCTGTTTAGTGAGATTGATTTTTAAAATGCCCTTTACGCGTCAAACAGCTGAATACTCACCTCCCTCCCCTGGGCAGGGGATGTGTTTGTGAGTCTTGCTCCGGATGGTAGCGCAGGAGGGGGTGAGGAA
This sequence comes from Ctenochaetus hawaiiensis, assembly GCA_029783645.1. NCBI lineage: Eukaryota > Metazoa > Chordata > Actinopteri > Acanthuriformes > Acanthuridae > Ctenochaetus > Ctenochaetus hawaiiensis. The sequence goes on from JAPZDY010000005.1 coordinate 9,385,641, forward strand.
GGTGATGCTCTCGTCCTTGGAGCGTCTCTTAGACTTCAGCATGTGAACAGTGACTTTGTACTTGCAGGAGAACAGCAGGCCTGGGAGGTTGATGTAGTTCTCCTGAGCCAAGAAACACATTATTCAGCCCTGATGACTTTGACATGTCACCCAGGTCAGGTCCCATGGAGCTTCAGAGATAATTAAATACACAGCGCCAGGGCAGATCACATTCCCACTAAGGTCTCCAGAATATGCCCCACATTACAGGACCACTTTGAACACTCACATGGTCGGGGTTAGACCACTATTCTTCTATTCAACTTGTAATATAATTGATTTTTTATCGTTTCCACATGTGGCAAAACACAAGAACTTAATTATGAAGCAGCAACCACAGTAAATGCATGTGTAATTTGACAAAAGAACGGCTGGTAAATCCATGTTATAATGAATTCTGTGCAGCAGTCCTACACTTTAAACTTATTTCAAACTTTAATCATCTGCTGGTCTTAAAAAAAAAACAACAACCGTGTCTTTCTCATGTCTTATCAAGGAAACAAAAAAATCATGCTGACTAGTGGATTTGGATCTTGCATTTGTAATAAAGAGTTTCTACATTAATGGGCAGTCCCTTGAGAAAGGGTGTGTGTATATATTCTCTCTGATATGGAACAGCTTTGATTAAAAGTGAATGAGGCGCTGTGCTCGCATAAAAGCACAAGCCTGGATTCCTTCCCAGCGATCTATAGAAAATGGATGTATACTTCCTAGCAACCACAGCGCCGGTCCCCAAAGAATGCGTTGATTGCCAGGCCTCTGCCATCCTGTATCAGCCTGAGCCCCAACAGTTAACCCTCCCACCCCTACACCCCCAGACTCTCCCAACGTCTACACAGACCCCATTGCACCTTAAAAGAAAGCCCCATGCAGGAGCATGGCTGGGGCCGTTGGAGGTGAATGATCCCCCCTCACCATTCCGGGAAACATTGTTTAAGTAAATGCGTTTTATTGGCCAACACACCACATGCCTGACCACACGACTGACTCATAATATTCAAAACAACAGCCGGTGATTTGCACAGTGCAAATCCAACGCAACATGGCTTCGGCTCAGTCAGTGGAGTTGTTTTTTTTCTTTAGCGGAGCTGTCCTTTCTAAGCATCAGACAAAAGGTTAGGCACGTGCTCTGCATAGCACACAGCTGATGATCGAGCCTCAGCCCTGCGCACTGCAATCTGTAATCAGAGTCTCGGCTGGAAGGTGTGTGAATCGACTGCTGAGGACTAACCTGTGTGACAGATTTCTCAGGTCCTCTGGTCTCGTTGTGGCTGCAGTACTCTGGCATCCATTGGACATGATAGCGACTCAGGGTTGGATCTGAAACAGAGGGAGGATGAGATGAGAGAATGTCAACAAACAAAATTAAGATCTGTCACTTTTTTATGACGTTAAATTACTCGAAGGGCAAGTTGTGTATTCAGAATTTTAATAAAGTAAAAGAGTGGGAGCATTATGAACAAAATGTAACTAAAGTCATGGTAGGTAATATATTTTTGGAATGGAAACATTCTCCTTTATTTTTGTTGATAAACTCTCTTTCCATAGCTATCAACATATCAAATGCTTTGACAAAAAAGGAAAAAAACAGGCATATAATAAGCCTATTCAGTCACTGTACTCTGGCCAAACCCTGCGTGTGCACTCACTGTGCATGGCTGGAAGATTCTCCCAACAGCTATGCAGATATGTCACTACAGCGATATATATTGACACTATAGCGAGATGGTTGCACAAAAATTTCAGTGAAAGTGACGCCAACATTCCTCAAAACCAACATGATAGCTCCACACCTGAGCGTTAATCATAACCACATTCGTTTACATTCACTGTGCTAATGCTAGGTGTTTTCTTACACGTAAATGAGACATGATTTAGTTGTAACAGTTAGCGATGACCTCTTTAACCTTCCCAGCACTCTATTGTGAGTTGTCAGGCAGTGTGTGTTCATGTGTTTTGAGGGAGTGTCTTTAAAGGGAGAGTACTTGGGATACTTTCGACATCTAGCTTACTCATGCTGGCTCAAACCTCAACAACCAGAGCTTCAATTGTTAAACATTAAGTACTAATTAAGCAAAGTGTCCCATGTTAGTTTTATGTCATTGTATCTTTGTTTTAATCTCTGGTGCCTGCCAATTTCCTGCCAATACTGTTCAGATTTGATTCATTCATGATGCAAGAACAGCAAATGTTTAATGTTTCCAGGTTCTCTAATGTAATACTTTGCTCTTTGTAAGGACGCAAAAATACTTTAGACAGCTGGCCATAAAAGAAAACTATCTTTAGGCATTCTTTTTTTTACAATCAATCAATTACACTTGTGATCAGTCCATTCCAATACTGTTTTTGAAAGCAGATACAGAAGGAATTCACATATCAGCCATGAGACTGATGTTCCAGATCCAGGTACAGATCCATAGTCTGAGGCCTTTATAAATAATTACAAAATTAATAATGAAGATATCCAATGGTTTCCATATTGTTTCATCTCACAGATTTCTGTAAGTTAGACACACAGGCGTAGCTTTGCCTTGATCATGAACCAGCTATAATATAAGATGAGACAGTCTGCAGCTGAGTGAGCTGCTAACAGCTGGCTGATTGAACATCTCCTCAGTCTGGAGATGTTTGAATCTCATAAAGTAATAGCTGTACTGATGCATTACTGTTTAAAGGACAATCTAGTACTGTTGCGGATCATGGTGGAGGTCATTCTCATTATTTTATGCTGTCTAGCTAATGGTATATTAAGCTCTACATTGCATTTGTTTGTTTAGTATCATAAGAAAAGCATAGTTTTGTATGTGAAATCTGAATCTGCAAAGCAACCAACAAGCAGCTGGAGCATATTTAAAAGTTAAGCTTATTTTGGACAAAAGCATCAAATGAATATAGTGCTTACATAAATGCAGTCCAATAAAAAGAAGTTCACTTCTGCCCCTCTTACTTTGAAATGTGGAGGGCTTTAAGGATAAAGTAGCTTTATATATCTTAAAACTGTACCTTAGTTCAGTGCTTGACTAAATGTGCATGGTTATGTTACACCACTGCACCCACTGAACATTAATCAGATATCTAAAGACAATCCAACAGACTGAAATGATTAACTGATGCGTATCTCACGAAACACGGCGCTCTATATCTGAGATCTGATACCATTATTTCCATTAGTGATGATCATGATAACTTGTGTCTCTGAAAATATAAAAAAAGAAACTTGAAAGCACTTCCGTCGTTGTCTTTGTCTTTGCATTAGCTTATTAACATAATTTACCAACTGCCTTTCGTTAGCTCGAAGGCTCCAAACTCTTCTGCTTCGACTTTACAGATTTGCATTCTCATCACTGGGGCTGCAGCCTTGGTCATGCAGGGACACACAAACTCTGACAGCTGCGGGCTGCAGCCGCAACATTTGCCTACATTACTGTACAGTAGCTCCTCCTAAGCTCATCAGGAGCATTTATCCGCCCATCACACTCATCTTGTGTTATGAAATTTATTATTCATACAACCATGTTGCTTAGATATGTGAAATACTTCTCCAATTAATAATTGAGTTATGCTATGCTCGCCCCTCGGCGCGGGCCTGGGTTGTAGTGGAGAGATAAAAGGGGCCCTTTGAAGGCTTAGACACAGATCTGGCAGTAGGAGCCCCTGAGGTCTTTGGAAGCAGAAGAGAGGAATTACAGGGAACAGGGAAATCAGGAAAAAATAAACAAGATTTGCTTAGCTGGGTCTGACACAGAGAGGGGAAGTGGTGTGTAAAACAAGAAATGGGACATGGAAATCAGGTAGAGAACAGAACCTCGGCGGTGTTTCGATAAATCATGCCTGGAAGCGAGCCTCAGATGTGCCGCCACCGCCGGCCTGCTGTCTACTGTCTGGGTGTTGGGCAGACAGTGATATATTATCTGAGTTGGTATACAGTAAGGCTCTCTTTCGCCTGCTGGAGACGATCCAGAGGCCCGGCTGCTTCGGATCACGGAGACAATGAATGAGAGTTTAATCACGGTAAAGTCAACCTGTCCCCTTTGTCTGTCACAAAAACCAGATGTCCAGGGACTCCGACTCCCCAGGCCATGTGCGTGTCTGTATGTTTGCAGTCGTGGAACCCCGGTTGTCAAGTGAAAAACCTGGGTCATCCCTCAGACTAACGACTGGCAGTGGCACACACATACTGCAGACCAGCACTGAAACAAGAGACAGCAAAAGAGGCTGGACCACTATTAACTCTGCTCTGCAGCGCTGTGATTCCCCAGCCATGCTTGATCCTCGTCAGCATCACTCAGCTCCCTGAGTCCAGGCCAACCTCACTAACAGCTCTGGGCCAACTCCATCTTCCCCTTCTTCTTCTCTCTCTCCTTCTCACTCTGATTCAGCAGTTGGTGTCCGACCAGGCCTCTCCTTCAGCCAGGTTTTGCATTCTTGACTCGAAGATGTGGAGTTTGGCTGAGGCGATGACATATATTAGTAACATAACATAGACCAGTGAATGGGACTTGACAGGTTACCCTGAGAGCGTGGCTTTCAAGGTTTCCATATTTCCACTCTGGTATGAACAGAAGGGTTGGGGAATGGATGCCGCTGGGAAAGGCATTCCTATAGGCTTTAACCCCTTGCGGTGCTTTAACTCAAGGCCGCTTCTTTTCCTGATGACATCAGATCTTGTACAGCAAAAAGGGACCGCTCCAGCGTTAATGCGAGGGCAAGGATCTATTAAATGCAGCTGTCGATAAATACCATCCACGGCTAATCCCTGTGTTTATTGTTCTTTAGCAAACAGTGGCTCCACTTTACGACTGCATGAGCAGGTTTACACCAATTTGCCCAGCACTCACATCACCAAGCTTAAACAAAGACACATAGTTTTATTCATTTCCTACTGTAAAAAAAAATAATCCTCCATTGTTGAGTAACTGAGAATTAGTCATAGCACTTTATTATGTTGTATAAGAGTCATGGTGATTGATGGTTATAATGGAGTGCTAATTCGATTCTAACAAAGGTATAAATCAACGCAGCAGAGTGCATACCTCCTCGGTTCTTCCAGTAGACTCGGACCTGCAGCTGGCCATCCTGGTAGAAGGGTGTGCCGACCTCTAGAGGGCCAGCAGGGCGTTTTGCCATGGTCGAACCAAGAGGGGATATCTCCTCCTTCTTTGACTTGAGCACTGATTTTACTGAAAAGAGAAAGGAGAGAAATGTTTGCTGCTGTAGCTAAGACACAACAGCGACTGTGTCATGGCAAACTCTCCAGCCTGGTAACAGGAACACACAATTATTTCTTTGTAAGATCACAGCAGTTACAACACTTTCTTTATGCTTAAGTGTGGTGAAACTCGATGGGTACACACAGTACTAACACGGCCAGGGTTAGAGGTTCAATTCCCTCTAGAGACATACATACTTTAAATGTACACACTCGCAGCACTGAGGCTTGGTTTGTGTTTCCTAAATACACAGGAATGCAGATGTGCCGTCAGCATATTTTGGCCGTTTTCTGCTTTTTGCGATTCTCATGATGATTATTTGCCCGAAGACAGTAATTTAAGAAAATGTAACTCTCAAGGAATACAAACAAACATAAAGAAAATTGGATTCTGCTAGATATTCTGCTGTATATATGAGGCAGTGCATGACCCTGCATGTTTCTCTGAATTGCACCTACCATCTGTAATTGGTTGCCATAAAACCTCGGTTGCATCAGTTTCTGCGTGGCCCCTAACTAATACTAAGATATATTGGCTGAAAGTATTTATGAAATGGCCAAATGATGTTTGTCTACTTCCAGGCTAGTAGCCCTTTGAGGCTCTACTGAGGGCCATTAGTGAGCTAAATGTTAGCGTGCTCACAATGAGACAGCTAACATACTAATGTTACCTGGTTTACTGCATTTACTGCATCCTCTTCTGGCATGTCAGTAAGCTACCATTTACAAGCTGAGGATGATGGAAAATGTCACTCGTTTGTCAGGGATTTGAGATTATAAATCAACACTAACCAGTGAAATTTTGACCTGATCAAAGCACACATAAAAAAGTCAGGGAATCACTGAAATGATTTCAACTCATCCTGAGCCTGACACTAGTGTGTGTATCTTAATTAATTAATTAATTCTTTTAGAATTAATTTAATAGCTGTCAAGACATTTTCCTGAAAAGCCACAAATGTCAACCTCATGGTGGGACTAGATAGAAGTCAGAGCATCACCAGAGTTATTAGATGTTGCTAATATATTTTACTGGATATAGGTTCGACCTGCTTGTGGTGTGAGACAAGCATTCAGAACACCAAAGTTACCAGAATTTATCTTCTTGTGAACACAAAAGTCTGAATTAAATTTTATAAAAAATCTAATTGCTGTTGACATGTTTATGTCTGGATCAAAATAATGGACTGACTGACCAACTATGCACATAGAGGCAGAAAAGCAAAACATGTCCGACAGCTGAATGACCAACAAAAAAGCACCTGTGTTTACCTGACTCGTTATTCTGGGTGGTGCTGAAGTGGAGAGAGGCCTTGGAGCTCTTCAGACGCACCTGTCCCCAGTATGTGACGGCCTGCAACTCTACAGTGTAACTGCTGTTTTGCTGCAGCCCTTCCAGATCCACCCAGTTCTGAGCCTGTGACAACAGAAAACACACGCATGTTTGCATTCTGCGTTGCATTTTGGTACATTACCACACTGTCACTTGAGGCCCCTTTGTAGGCCCAGTCATAGTTCCACCTCAGCTCAGCCTGGGCCAACCCGGGCCTGTGGGAAAGCCCTGCTTATTAAGAACACATGTGGAGCTAGGGGAAGGAATCGTGGTGAGGAGATAGCCTTCAGGGTCTGGTGAGGGAGCCATGTTATCAGAGCCTCCCAGGGCTTCCTCACAGTGTTTGACTTGCAGCATTCCACCATCAGCGTGAGCTTGATGAGTTCTTGTTATTGACTGTGCGTGTTTTGACATTCCTCTACCAGCAGGCTGCTTTCGAAGCCCCGAGGTGCCAAAGTGAAAACCAGTAGTACATGTGTCAATAGGTGTCTGGTGTCTCCCACCTCTATCTCCTCAGTGCTACATCTGCTATGCATTTCATAAACTAATTCAGGAGAAGACTCTGTGGAGGTGTGTGTGGACTGTCTAGACAATCTGTCTTTCTGCTCTGAGTCTCTGATGAAATGCTCTTTGCAGGCACCAAACCACAGGCATGTCAGGTCCCATGTTACTGGATATATTGTGCAAATGGCTCACAAAACTTTTAAATGCCAATTTTATTTATGCAGTCATCAATAAAAGGGACAGTCGCTGATCTTGTTGTCTAATTTATCTAAAGGTCAGTTAAATTTATATGTAGACTCAGTGCTACAATCTGTGACAGTCCAAGTCAAAGCTTGCATACATAGTTGGAAATTTATATATGCAAAGAAACAAATCTGCAATACTATCAAAATATTAGTGTGTGGCTTTCTAAGTTTTCCAAGCCATGGGGTCTCACTTTGTAAGTTCTTAGCCTGCCTGTTTGTTTAAGCTTTTATAACCAAATTGTATTTGTCTTTCTTTGTGATTGTAAGTTAGCCTTTGTCAAATAGACAAATGGACATAAAAAACTCTCCTTCCTTTGGTTGGGTTGAATAGTTGAGAATGTTCCAGTGTGCAAACTAAGTTGTTCCAATGAAGTAACAATAGAAATCAACTATATATTTTCCTTTTAACATCATATTTATGTCATAATTGGGGATTATTAAATTGTTTCTTGGATGTTTTTAGTTGTTTTGTCCTGTTTTACTGAGCCTCCCCTTAGTTTAAATTGACTGTATGCATCAATGTCAAAGATAATAATAGGATAGGAATTGTGAGTGTAGTTATATAACCACTTGACTTTGAAACTACTGAGATCTATGTAGAAAAAAAAGAGAGAAAATAAATAAATAAACCCCTGTACCACTTTAGAAATAGCTGAATTACACAATCAAACACTGAGTAGGAGAAAAATGAAAGCTTCAAAATACCAACAAAAATGTAAACCATACAAATTGAGATAGTTAAGAAACTTAGACCTTGAAATCATAATTCATCACTGAAAATAGGGCTATTTATCACACTTAATGTGTTTTCATTCAAAGCTTGACGGTGCATTTAAGGGTTCTTTCATCAGTGTGAGGAATTGAAACAATGAGGAACACATTGTATCAATCTCTTTGTGATTGATAGCCTTGCAAGTATATACAAATAAAAGCAATTCCTATTCTACTTTTCTCCATTTTTTTTCCCGTCACTGTGGGCCTGCATGGATATTTACAGAGATGTGTTGAGGCCTGAGTGGAAGATGCTGAGATAATCCTAAATGAGACTCCACAGGCTTGGTGAGAGGAAAAAGGAGTGAAAGAGGGGAAAAAAAACACATCACTGAGACAGGGTGAGAAGATTACCCCGTTGGTGGTCTTTCTCCTTTTCTTTTTGGACGGCACCATGGATTTGGTGGGCACAGTCCAGCTCCAGAACACTTTGTAGTGATGGATTGGGATATCGGGCTCCTCTGGCAGGGTCCAGTTGAGACGAGCTGTCACCAGGCCTTCGTCTCCCAGCGTCACGTTGGTGACACACAGGCTTGTTGGGCTGGGCGGGGCGGAAGGATCTGAAGACGTAGCAACAACACCAAGCAACACTGTCAGCAGCAACGGATATTTAGTACATCTGTAGCTATTTAGAGAGGAAGACAAAGAAGGTCTCTGATGCTTGTATGTGACAAATCTTAAGTCAAGGCAGTTTTTTTTTTCTTGCATGTATAATTTCAGGTTGAACATATTACAGGCCAAGGCACCTTTTCCCACCTGAGGGTTAGCATAGCAGCTTGGGGAGGGGGGGCAGTGTGACACTGTGTAAAGTAATTAGTCCACCACTGACAATCTGCCGTGAGATGTTATGACAGGTGTCATGTCATGTCTACGACAGCATTCGGCAGGACTGAGAGCGCAGGTCAGAGGTTAGCAAACACATGCTGCTCACTTGGGCTCCACACTCAACATTCCTGTATTCTACCAAGTGTGTGTGTGTGTGTGTGTGTGTGTGTGTGTGTGTGTGTGTGTCTGTAAAGCTGGTTCTGAAGCTATCCGTATGTGCTTTGACCCAGCCTGCTGATGTCAGCCTGGTGCAGGAGGAGAAGCAGGGCCACATGCCAGATGCTGGACCTGAGGGAATAGGCCCTTTAATGAGAAAATGATTCATGCCACAGCCCGGTTGGCTCTCCCTCTCCCCTGACCTCTTCCACCTGAAAGACATTTAATCCAGTCCAAAAACACAAATGGACACATCGGCTCTCCATACCAGCTGATGTTGGCTGCGTAAAATAAATAAGCAGTCAGTCCTTACAAATTGCCCTAACAAAGTATAGTAGTCCAAAATTGCAATCAGATGATAAGGCAGGACTATGTAAATAACAATGGCATGACAGAACGTCCAGGAGCTCATCAAATCCATGACAGCTCCCATCAATCTATCAACATTCTGGCACTGATTGGCCTGATTGGAGATCAGTTTCCATCCCTGCAGCAGAATCCTTTTCCCACCTGGTGTCTGGCTCTGCCTGACAGCCATCCAGAACGCTCTGGGGAGCAAATGTATGACGAAAGCTTGACAGGGCAGGTCAACACACACACACAAACACACACACAGACACACACACATATGCACTCACACAGCACCAAACACACAAATACTTTTTGTACTTGGCATGAGTTTTTAAGAATTGGCAGAACATGGAAAGTACTTAGGACGTCTGCCAGCGTTGCGCTACTCAACAACTTTCTATAAATTAATAAATAAATAACAAGTTTGGTGAAGCAAGCTGATGTGCATGGATGAAAAAAAATATATATAATGCAGACACTATTCTGTATTTACATACACTGAAATCAGTAAAGCCAAACCAGTGGGCAAATCTACAAGTCAAACACACAGTCCAGATTGAATGTGATTCCAGATCAGATTCAATCTAGACACCATATTACTGTCACAAACCTGTAATCCCTGAGAACCCAGCAACAATTGGCCTTAGCTTTAACAAATGCCATCTGCAGCACTACACAGCAATTTAGTGTCATTCAACACAGAGCGTACGGGGGTAGAGGAGCTGAGCAGCAACACAGAATGCCATCAGAGCTCGTTCACTAATCTGTGGCAAAGATCTGAAGCGCGTCTGGGTTACGTCACTCCCTCTGGAGGCAAGACAACACTTGCATTCATTTTGAAACCTGCAATACCCTGACTAATTCAGACATATTACATTTTATATGACTGTAAAGAGGGGGAAACCCCTCCTTTGAAGACTTACACGAAGATCTGGTTGCAACACAAAAAAAGAAATGTTCTGCGCACCCAGTCCCTCCTCATTACTCGCATTCGACTTGGCATCACCATGAATTACCCTTTCCACTGAGCTCACAGAGCTCACTGGGTAAATGAGTTGAAATACTTGTTTACTATTCAGCTTAACAAGGCAAATGATAGAATTCAAAGGTTTACTACCTGGATGCACTTTTATATAAATGAATCTGAGCCGTCTCAGTCAAGATTCTTGAATATATGTTTTGCTTTACCTAGCAAATCACACAGAGAGGTAAATACGGCTTCAGTCCTCACTGTAAATATGCATTTAATCCTCTGAAGAGATGAAAGGTGCAAAGTGCAGGTGAATAAAATCTAAATTTTATGCACATTTTCTTTGAGTGTGTGGTTGAAAAAAGCTTGGCTGAGATTTCACCACATCCACATTTTTTTTGTGTGTGGTCTGATAAGAAGTCAAATCAGGTTTAAAAAGCTCTTTCCCAAAGGCTCCACCTGTTCCAAGGTCTTAACCATAACAAATGGAGGGCAGTGGGTGTCAAACAGGAACTTAGTCACAAAGAAAAGGCCACACACACATGTGCGCACACACACACACACATACAGACCTCTGGAGGATCGGAAGTGTTTGCTGGGTGCAGTGAAGCCGCGGGTCCCGTGGACATTGACTGCAGCAACTCTGAACTGGTACCATCTGCTGGCTCTGATGTCGGCCAGTTGGACTCGCTCCTCCGCGGTCTGAAGGACAGATGAGGCGGGGGAGAGAAAACCACAGGGGTCAGGGTTCATGCAGGGTCAAAGCCCCATGTGAGTTTGCTGCCACATCAGTCATCTGTGTGTTTCTCTTTGCCAAACTTTCAAAGACTCTGTGACTGTGAGGAATGTGCAACCGTGTGCAACAGTCTGTCAGCGCAGAGCAGCACTTTCACAGCTGTAGCATGTGGCACGCTGGGACATGTGAGGCTAAAATGTCTCAGTGACACAAATCCCAAATGACTGATCAAAAGAATCACTCACAAAAACAACATTTGATGGGATCTAAAGTCAAAAACTTTTCATCTTACTTAAATGCTTTTGCACGTTGTTTGTTAATACCTACCTGTGCCACAGTCTGCCACTCGGTGGCATCATCCTCGCTGGGGTGGATGCCATAATTCCAGCGGCGCTGCACAACATAGAGGACAGGTTCCACAGAAATGTTGAACTTGGAGGACCAGCGGATCTCCAGCTGACCTGACGGCTGCTCCAAAAACACCAGCTCTTTCCTCGGCTTCAGGGGGACTCCTAAAAGTGCACACAAGGAAGAGGATTGCGTGATCGGAGTTAATATCACCACTGTGTGGAACCTCGCAGGTGAACTTTCAACACCAAATTTGCTGTTTTCCTTTCGTGGGTGGAAAGTTAAATGACACCATCAGAGTTGGACAGATACAGGTTTGAAACTGAGACATGACCTCACCGCAATAGATTTAAGACATACTGTGGGTCAACAGCATCGTCTTTCTACTGTGACAGATTGTGAAGTTTCCTGGCCAGAGTGATGTGTTTTAGTGGCTGCGCTTCTTATTAATGACACACATAGTTTATATCCAGGTATGTGAGACGGCACGCAAAGCTTCTCTTTTCTCTTTTGCGGACACAAAAAAATTTCGCAGTGCAAACAAACACACAGTTCATATGCACCACTGTGCTTCACATTCAGCCTTACAGACAAAGCTGATGTGGCCATGTGCAATAAATTAGAGATTTATTAAGTGCAGGACTGGGCCAAATGCTCAGCCAAGTCCGACCGACTCTCTTGAGTGGATTTACTGCAGTGGGGACGTAGTGAGTTGTTGATTGAGCGTCGGGCATAGTGATAATGAGATGGAGATTGGAAAAGCAAGTTTGGACGTACAGGAGAAGGTTGAATACATCTCCTGGTTCTCAATAAATCACCAAGCACTCTTCAGACCATTATGTTGGACCTCTGTCGCTGCTGAGCGGCTCGCTGCTGCTCCACATTTATCAAAAAGCATCAAAACAAGCTCAAGGCTTTTGCACTTCATGTCAGTAAACAACATAATCAAGACTGCGTTTTGTATGCAGAACGCTTGATCTACTTTTATCTCTATTCAGTCCTCATGTAAAAGCGACCAATTGGTGCATATTAAACCCTGGGAGATGGAGAAGGGTCCTTGAGCTACATGCATATGGAGTCAGTACTTTGTTTTGTCGCACTGATAACAGCTTGCTGCGTACTAACAGCTGGGGGTCATTGTGCTGTGGTTTCACAGCTCCACCATCAAGTGTGTGTGGGTGTGCGTGGGTGTGTGTGTGTGTGTGTGCGAACAAAACGTGTCACATTTCCTGAAAAATAATGAACACCAAGGTAACCACAGCATTCCTATCCTCCCTCTGTCTTAGCTCATCTTCCCAAAAAGTCACACAAGTATACTCCTGCAAAGCACAAACCACAAAAGCACAAAAATACACACACACACACACACACACACACACACACACACACACACACACACACTCTGCTCATGGATGCAGTATCTCCTCTCTCTCACTTAAATCAAGTCGCCATCACACAAAAACACACAGACGTTAAACGTTCTGCTCTCATTGACTTCAGATCTAAAACCAGCCTGCTGTGATTGGACCTTCATCCTGCAACAAAACCACAGAAGAAGAAGAAAAAAAATGACCAGAGTCTCCGTGAATCAAAAGGTTCAGCTCACAAACTTAAGAATAAAAGCTATTCATCACCCTCTCTCGACAGCTCCCTTAAATTGGCTGCGAGTGGGTAATAAATGGCTGCAGTTCAGAGGCAGAGGTGAGTGAAATATTAATGCTCATGTGACAACCGAAGCAATAAGTCAGGAGGAGAAGCTGGAGGCCACAGGAGACCTGAGCAGCTTCAGAAGACCTGAGCAGCTTCAGGAGACCTGAGCAGCTTCGGGAGACCTGAGCAGCTTCAGGAGACCTGAGCAGCATCAGGAGACCTGAGCAGCTTCAGAAGACCTGAGCAGCTTCAGGAGATCTGAGCAGCTTCAGGAGACCTGAGCAGCTTCAGGAGATCTGAGCAGCTTCAGGAGACCTGAGCAGCATCAGGAGATCTGAGCAGCTTCAGGTACCACAAACACACTGATGCTCCTCTTTCTGTCAAAGCGACACGGTGATGCTAACGTTGTAGTGCACAGAATGCACCACCAGGGGTCAGCGTCCACAGGTGGAACAGGCAGCTGAGCAGAGACAGACGCTGGTTGCAAAAGGTGAGAATGATGCAGCAGGACTCAGGATGTTTGAAGCTCAGTGACTTAAAGCTTCATGACACATTCGGTCGTTGTTTTCAGTGTTTCACACACACACACACACAC
>JAPZDY010000005.1:9399472-9430008 GCA_029783645.1 Ctenochaetus hawaiiensis
CAAGTATACTCCTGCAAAGCACAAACCACAAAAGCACAAAAATACACACACACACACACAAACACACACACACACACACACACACACACGAACACAACCTCTGTCTTCCGCAATATGTAGGAGGGCAATGAATACACTGTTCTCAGCTTGCTCGTTCCAAAGATAACTTTTGGGTCAGGTTTGGTCCAAGAATCATACAGCGTTCATTTTTCAATGGCCACACGCTCGCTCCAAACTATGATGTAACTGCTGCTGAGGCACGATCAAGAGCGCGGCGTTCATTCATGTCTTAATCATGCCAACAATTACATTTGCAGGAATATAATTCTCAATACTCACGCACACAACGCCATAATGACTGCTCTAATCACAGAGGGTTGAGGGGAACACTGTAAATACAGCCTGTAGCTCAAGGACTTACCATAAAACTGTAGATGGCTGATGGACCAATGCAATGGCTGACTTGTTGTGACAGATTTAGTATTTCCCAAACTCAGGATTATAACCCAGAATTTGTCACAGACCCTATTCTAAAATAATAAAATACTAAGATATGGGTATTAATATTTCTAATCAAAATAGAAGAGGAGCAATCTGTTTTGCTACATTGGTCTGTTCAGCTCAGATGGTGTTTGCGAGGACCTGAAAAGTAGAAATAAAAAGTGTTGTACTCTGTGAATGAGGTAACATCAAATGTGACTTCTGCACACTCGATTGTTTGTACAATGTAGAAAAAAGAAAATACAACAATGAGTTTGTAAAAGTTGGCTCCACTAATAGCGTTCAAAATGCAGGAGATGCCTCAATAAGTTTTTATGTGGGAGGCTGCAGAGTAATGAGTTTCAACATGAACTATTGGACAAACATCTTTGACTGAAACATTCTGAGCTTCAGGGCAAATCAAAAATATATCTCTGTGCAAGAAGAGACTACCAAGAAACAGTGTTTGGACAGCTGGAAAGTCTGTCAGTTGTGTGTTTGTTAGTGTAGCATTTTGAATCTTCATTTCAATGTGTCTATTAGCTGTTTACTCCTAGTATTTTGCTAGCCACTGTCATTACTTGTTAATGGTAGCCAAGATTGATAACATTATCTTAATAGCCTCAACTGACATTTCCTCATGTGGACTTTTAATGTGATATATCCAGCAAATATGCTGACATAACATTGTATTAAAGGTGGAAGAGTCCCTGATGTGTGTTTTAAATTTGTATTAGTTTGGGTCCTGGCGAGACACCAAATTTCTCATCTGGGTCTTGAGCTGATAAAGTCTGAGAACAAACGCCCTAGTGAAATTTAATTCGGTTTTGACATCTACATTTTTTCCCATGTTGTTTCTTTTAACCACACACAAGCTCTTTTTCCTGTTTCTCCCACAGAATAATGGAGAATCCTGCATTGCATTTGATCAGAAAACACACGTGACAAGCTGGGCTGCATCACATGTGGTGCCATTTCTTCCAAGATGTGAAGAAAATGACTGAACTAGAAATAAAGACAGGAAAATGAAAGAAATAGATAAAAACACCTACATGCATACATGCGCAGTATGTTTTAGCTGAGGCACAACTTGTGTGAATACACAGTGGATGATGTGTAACAGCATCGGGCTCTATCAAAAGCCCAGTGGGGGTCCAGTGTGTCAGAGATCCTGAACACTGAAGTATTTCTCAATCAGGGACATACACATGGGCTGAGTACCCTAACCTGATGACGCACACACACACACACACACACACAGACACACACACACACACACATCTGAGAGTGATCTCAGTGGGGGAAACGCTCCATTTCTGCCTGCTTGTGTTTGCTAATGGCTTCCAGCATCATGGCTCATCATGGCCAAGACAACATAGACAGTCGCACACACACAGAAACAATTACGCTCTTCAAACCATGAGCAGCTAATTAGACCTTTAACACCGAGGACCAGGACAGGAATTCCATCAACACTTTCACCAAAACGCTCAGACTAATTCAGTGTAAATGCAGCTCTGAGCTCAGTGTTTGGACTAAATCAGCGGGTAGGCTGCTTGATTTGAAGGTCTCACAGTGTGCTGAATGGTTTTCATTGACTGGGTCACTGTATTGAAATTTTCAAGGTTATGCTTGCTTTCATCTACCCCTCCAGATTACCGTGCTGTTCACCTTTTAGAGCATGACATCCACCATGAAGTCCCTCTGGAATTTTTCAAATCAAATATAAATACCCGCATGCTTTTCGTATGCAGCTCAAACTTGAAATCACATGCCCCTGCTTCTCTCAGCTAAATACAGTAGGCACAGTAAAATGAGCTCACACACACTTCAGTGTGTTTCAAAGCGTATGCAGCTACAGTGCGTCAGTGCTGCACTTTGAAGCTGTATTTAGACTCATCTTCCACTGCTCTCTCTTCAACATCCACCCAATGTTATGGCCTCGGGCCGACAGCAATTGTGTGCTGATAGTGTTTATAATGTAGTTCCAGCTCCCATCTTCAAGTTCAGAGGCTCTTCGTTCTCTCACAAAATGACTCGGCGCCCTCAGAACATCAGGGTCGCCTTGGGCAGCGCTATTAAACTATTTTACTGGAGCAAAGATTCTTGGGTACATCTGTGTCTGTGATAACCCTTCAGCTTTATCTAGCAAAATTTAAGACTGCAGATTTATTCCAATTTACGACAGACACAGCATGAGGGATGTGTGGGTGAAGTGCAACACACAGAGATAAAATAAAGATTAATATTTCGAAGCAAGTTGTCAAAATATGTCGAAGATAATCTGCAATTTGCGTCACTGAGATTTAAAATTAATGTCTGACAGAGAAGGCTTGATTGGTTCAACACTATTTATGAAGATTATACAGACTGCAACAGTTTAATCACATTAAAAGCATGGTGTTTGCACTGGACCATCACCAGATATGAAACGTCATTTATTGAATAGGATAAATAGGGAGGGAGGGAGGAAGGGAGTATCCATGATTCAGCTGATGAACCGTGTTAATTTGGTCCCTCTTGGAAGCAGTACTGAGCAATAATTAAATAAAGAGATGAGACACTGAGCGCACGGACAATTAAGCAAATTTATCAGTGCACACAGTTTAACGGTTAGAAACTATCTTAATCTGTCAACTTGGCTTTCTGCAGAACTCCCATCTTCCTCTAATTAATAAAATATGGTTTCTAATAAGTGCTTCACATTATAAGTTATAGCTGGATTAGATATACTGATATATAATATGGTGAACTTGTTGGCAAACAGTTGCTTATTTGCACATCCAGAAGTCAGAGAAAACATTATCATTCATTGGGGGCAGATTTCTGTTCACCGTGTGAATACAAATCAACACTCACTTTCTCTTCGTTCTGTTTTTGTTCCATATCAGCTCTTGAGGGAAATATCAGACCTTTGAACTGCTACATGCTGATTTGTGCTCACTGGCTAATTCTTGTATATGTAAACCTACATTTTTAGAGCTCTTTTGCTGAAAACAGCTGCCTGCTGCTGCTGAAAGTGATGCTGTGAGGGAGGTGAAAATGAATCACAGTAAAGCTGAAGTCCAGACAGCCAAACAATGAACTGAAACTTGCTATGTGACTCTGTAAACCTGAGGGGAGCTGCAGATTTGGGTTACAGCTTTCTGTGGGCTTATTACTACAAGCAAACCCTTTCACATTGTCACTTTGCTTTTAAATTGTCATTTGATACATTTTTATTGTAAGAATGGCAACTACAGCTGCATTATCAAAGCACTTCTTTTGTTTTTTGCTTGAGTAATGATTGTATTCTGCAGTTTTATGTTTCTCTAAACTCGGATTTTCCCAAAACAATCAGATACTGATAACAAAGCATTAAGACATCACTTCACTATTACATGTTTATGAGATTAATGGCATAATTTAAAAATTTCATACATAAAGTTAGATCTTTATTCTAAATTACTTGTAAAACAAATACATAGTAATGTTAAAAGGTGTAGTGCTCAGGGCTTTTGTGATGTCATACTTGTTTTTGCTTCAGGAATAGTCGCTCAATGCATTTACATTCTGAAATTACCTTTTTGTGTAGGAGTCTGCATTGTTTTTGGTGGAGTTTGCTTTTCACATTTCTGCACTGGATGGATTCAAATTGATCTTTTCGTGATTTCCATTTCACCTCATTGATAACAGTCGCTCTGTTTACTGTTTACTCTCCTGGCGGTGCTTCTTCACATTATTAGCATTCAACTGCCGAAACACAGGGGGCTTTTATTGTGAAGCAGTCACAGGAAATGCATTTTATTTCTCCACAAAGTGAGAACTGACAGCCATTGTTCATAAAAATGCATCCACAGAACATTTTATTTCATTTTTGGCATTTTTGGACAGCAGATGAGTTTTGTTTATTGTAGGGAGTGATGGGAGATGAAGGAGCAGCCAGGGTGAGCTATGAGATGAAGAGTTGCAGGCAACAGGCTGCAAACCTCAAGTTTTTCAGTGAGACAACCAACTCCCTCTCCCATTCCCTGTAGCTGTGTGAGAAACTACTAAAATCAAAAAAGAGCAGGGTTGGTTGCACTATAAACAGATATCCCTGATGTTCTTCTGAAGTATTTCTGATAAAGATGTTGCTTAAGAAGTGTTTGCTATAGTATCCATACTTGCACATTGACCACAGGTGTCACCATCAACTTGGATTAAAATCTTATGGATAGATGATTATTAACTTCACAGAAAAGTAATTTGGTGAAAACAACTTTTTATAACATATTATGATGCAAGTTAAACCTCTAGTATTACCTTTGTAGAGGTTTTTGGGCAATTGGCAGGTGTGGCCACAGCCGTTGGAGCAGCACTTCTTGACGGCTGAACACTCTCCATCCTCCTCGCAGCTCTCCACACAGGCTGCAGCAAAACCGCTGGCCTTCTCCGGGGCGGGACAGTCGCCTTGCTTCACTCCCTCAACTGACTTCAGGAACTCACAGCTCGTAAGACACTCATAGTGCTTCTTGGGAAAGAGGGGCTAAAGGGGTAGGAGGAGGACGTGAAGGAGGACGAGGAGAAGGAGAGGAAAATATATGTCAGGTTACTTTTAAACACTGACCTGCTTGGCTGCTAACAGGCAGCTCTGTGAGCTAACAGGGATTGTCCTGTTTACATTTCAGCTTATGACTCAACTACATTAAACTGCTTTGATTGAGCCTCACAGAGAAAGTCGTTAGAGAGCAAAAAAAAAAGAGTTACTTCACGCTCCTCTCAAACTTTCCTTTCACTGAATTTTCCCACTAAGTATGAAAAGTCTGAGGCAACCACGGTATTTGTGGCAGTGACATACCTCGCATAAATCCTGGCACTGGTTTTCCTTCAGGTCCCAGGATTCCTTGCAGGGCTCCAGGCACTGTGAAAAGGAGAAGGGTGTCAGTTCTTCAAAGAGCGAGCCACATCAAAGAGCCGCCACTGCGGAGATGGTGCTCGGGCACTGGCTGTCTGACAGGCACCTCGCTCAGTCGCTTCCCGCGCACATTCACAACCAGTCACACCTCTTTTTTGTTCCAGATGCCCAGCATACCTTCAAAGGACATAAACAATCTTCTGCGAAAGCAAACCATTATGAGTAGACGGGCACACCCTTACGTTAATGCTTGGATGTACCCTTGTGGATTCCTTCTTCATGCCTCAACACTAATAGCATCCCATACTATCTACGCCTTGCTCTTATACAGCTGCTCCTCCTGCTCAGGTCTGGGCCTGATACACTCTGGCACCGGCATCAAACTCCCTTCTCTTTTCTAAGCTAAACAGAGTGCACTTAATAAATGATAGACTTGGTTTAATGTTCCTAGGATCCCCTTTTTTTATTTTTTTGCACGTGGAACAAATCCACTGAATGCTTTTTCCACAGGCTAGTCAATCTGCTGAACATAATAAGTTGGTAAAATTTAAAATGAAAGTTTACCAATCTAAAAATCCATTCACTTTAAATGCTACACCCTAAGTAATTCAAATTCAATAAAAGGCTAATGTAATGTAACACAAAAGCTCATGCATGTCCAATAGAATCAGGCAGATGCTGCGGCAGGAAGGGGAATGTGCTCAGATGGGACCGAGAGAAGCCGGGGATTATATGCTCCTATTGCTGGCTGCTGAGAGCTGGTGTGAAAGAGAAAAGCGAGCTCAGTCACACAGTCAGACCGCTGCGAGGCTGCTTCTGTGCTGCACTGGGAGCAGCCCAAACCACACCAACCAGAGACCTGCCAAAGTCACTCATTCAGCTCCATCCTGCACCAGCTACAGCGCTGAGACAAGGCACAGCAGAACATTTTCAGCACGTTTGCTTGCATTCCTCATCTGGGACAGTCCCAAATGTTTCCATCAGTAGGAGAGGGGCGATATGATCGAAAAGATATGGAGATCTGCCATCAGCAGAGGTCCACTGTCGGCCTGAATAAGAAGCCCCTGACAAAAGATCATGAGTACAATATGTAGTGTTATGTAAGGTGCAAATCAGGAGAGTTAATCTGAGGTAACCTACTGTAGAAAGTGCATCAAACACAATGTTGAAATTTCACATCTCATTCAAGGTGCCAGGGTTGTATTTATGACTTTAATTCGCTCATTAGCCAACTCTGTCATTATTATACTGTTGCCAGTGAAAAGTTTATTTGCTTTTTATGGAGTGTGGTGGAGGGGGCGCATGATGAAACATAAACCTTGCTTCTGGAGAAACATGCTGCAATCAGGACCGTGCGCATGGCTGCCAGCACTCGATTACACCCTGCCTCAGCTCAATGCTTTGCCCGGCCTCGTCTCAGGGAACCGAGAAGCCCTGTGCGGACAATGTGTTGAGTGTTAAACAGCCATTTCAGAAGGTGGGAGAGAAGGTGTTTTCTTAATTACTTCATTGCAATACAGATATCTCTCTAGCGATGATATAAAATATTAAGTGCCAGAGGGAAAATTGGACATCTTTGTGGGAAAGCACGTAGTTATGACAGCAGAGAGCTCCAAAAGAAACTAATGTGGTTTCTGCAGAGCTGTGATCAGGTGAAACCGCTGCAACACCTCGGAGATTTAAGATGACATATGAGCCCACATGCACCGTCCAAGTTACACCTCGCTGTCCAGAGAATCTGTGCAGTTTTATCATCATCTGCTATTAATAATATGGTGACAATTGTGTCCTCTGAAAGTGCAGCCTGCGGCGACGATGGGCAGTAGCAGCAACCTCAGCATCTCCGCCTCGCACAAGCACCGCGCTGGAACAATGAGGTGTTGAGGCAATAACTGTGTGCTGCACCAGTGTTTAAAGGACGTTCAGCCAGAAGACGCACATGTTAAAGCCCCCAAATCCCTTCTACAAATCACTGAACATACACGCATAAGCCGGGGGGATCAAGCTCATTTTCCTCATTGAAAGATCCTGTGTGCATTGAGTGAATGCATTCCACCGGCTTTTCTTGAAGACGAATCTCTTTCTGGTTCAACACAATCACAGCTATACAAGTGAAAATAGAATCATCGTTACCTCAAGATGCTCGAGCTTGCATGCCAAGCAGCATGAATTAACACAGCACATTGAGTACCATGGATATTGCAAAACAGATCAGAATGCTGGCTGTGTGTTTAGTGTTGTCTCACTCTCCAAGTCCCAGCTTTTCTTCTTTTTTTTTTGTTTTTAACTCTACAGGGCAAAAGTTTCCAGCTAGTAAAAAAAAAAAAAAATAAGAAAATGCTGAACTCTTGTAAGAATATTGTTTTTATCGGCACATTTATTTTGGCTGAATTTGCAGATGTATTATAAACGGCACTGTTAAAAAAAGATAAGCATTTGTGTGGAGGCCGTGACAGCTCCCTGCAGGTGTGCTAAAAAAACTGACAATCTGTCAGCGATTCTCCCCAGCCACACCCACAACCTGACATTTAAGCAGGGGAGAGGAGGGCAGACGACAGATGTCTTGCCAAAGCAAATAGGACGGCTGTATTCCATTACAAAGGCGCTCTCATCAATCAAAGGCCAGATTTCTATTTACACAGTTTGGTGCTCAATCTAAACCATTTTACTGATGCCACCAAAAACACACTTGGGATGGTGCCATAACATCTTTTCTATAAACTCTTGTGCAATCCTTGCAGGGGCCACTGTCTCAACCTGAGCGCATGCAGATAAACACCCTCATCTTCCTGAAGCATGTTTCTTCACTTTTATACCGAAAAAATTTAAAAACTGTGTTACACTGGCCTTTGTAAGTATAAATTCTATTACAAATTGGTCAACTGCAACAAACCAATAAATGCTTTACTACTTTAAGAACAAGAGGCATCTCCATTTAGTCATCTAGTCGAAAATCTGATCTATAGGAAGGAAAGTAAGTCCAAGAATAAGCTCAGAGCTAAGAATAAGCTAAGATTCAACTATGTACACTCTTAGCTGGGGACACACCTATTTCAAACTGTCAGTAAACCTCCTGTATGTATGTATGTATGAAAGAATGGTATATAGGACTGACATTGGAAGGTTTCTATGATCTAACAGTAGGTTTTAGAGGGTCCCCTAGAGGCTTAGAGGCCTCAAACACGCGCACATCTTGCATTGTCAACAGCGATGCTACTGTTTGACTTCCAAAATCTAATCTGGGAAACATACCGTGGAACCTGGAGCAGAGAATCTAACTGAGCTGGACATAGTGTATCAGCTGAGTTTGGGTCAGTGTCTGGGTCTCCCTCAAGCAAATCCAGCTGGCAACACGGCTGCCATCTGTTTGAATAGTGCAAGGAATGCATGTAATTATCCTATGTGATGTTAACATATTTCAGGACAAATTTCACCCTAAAAAGACATAAATGGTTTTACTCTGAGGGGTAAACAAGAGCATGGGGTTGTTTCTATGGACTTGAGCTGTTAGTCTTAACAAAAGCATTTGAGCGGCTGATTTCCCTTTTGTCCTCTTATCTTCCTACCCAATAGTGACACATTCTGCATGGTTAAGTAGGAACATCCATAGCAGTCTTTCACTCCCCATTTCACGCTGTAATAAAACGCAGCAGTTGTTACTCTGGGGGGACCCTGAAAGGCATTCTGTGGGGCCGATGAGAGAGTCAGGCTGAATGGCAGCCAATGCCACAGCCCATCTTCACTTTGTCGTGGCTGGGACGAGGCAGAGGGGAGGAGAAGGGAGAAAAAGAGGGGGATCATGGAGGGGGGTAAGGCAGAGAAATGGGGGTTGGTTGCTGTGCACAGAACTGCCTCCATCGAAGGAGCATGGTTATCTTCATCCATCGTAAAAACAATGCTCACTGGCCCGAGTGAGTGCCTGGAATAACATGAGCCATTAAAAAAGAGCACATGGAAATGCCACGCAAGTGTTTAGTTTTAGTTAATGAAGTATGAATAGCTAACAATCCCTATGAATAATAAATTTTATCATAGTTTTCATCAACAGCATTTTTTAACTGCCAAAAAAAGGTGGTAGGACTAGAAATAAAAAGAATATATGATGACAGAACAAAATCTTTTGACGCTTCGGTCATAAAAGGGAGACAAAAAGTTTTCTGTGACCATCTAACGATGAGACCAACGATGGTAAAAATGATGGACGACGTGTCTCCACTTCCTCCCACTTTCCAAAAATGAAGCCAATATGTTCCTCATGAAATCCTTTGCTGGTGACGTCATTCGGAGTCAGAATCGGCACAGTAATGACTGACCCCCCCTTTTTAAGAATCAAGCAACAAACTAAAACCAAACTTATCAGACAAATGAACACGCACCAATGTAATAAGACCTACCTAAAGTCAAAGAAACCAACTTTGAAGAAAATTTATGAGACATGTATTTTAGTTTTTAAGTTTTGCCCAAGTTCCAGCTGCTGGCAATGAGGGGCAAGATTTATGACCTGTACTGCAGCCAGACACTAGGGGGCGATCAAGATGCTTTGGCTTCACTTTGAAGAAGCTGGCATGTCGCCCATCTTTTAACAGCAAATGGACGAGATTAAAAAAAAACTGTTGTAGAGAAGACATTATTAACACCTTCAAAGACTTCAACGTATTTTTGTCATCAAAAAATTAGCTATATGTTGTAACTGTCTTGTTTTCATAAGCGACAATAAACTTTGATGGAAAACAAAACTAACTCTATCGATCCTGTTATATTGTTAGTGAAGTTCGGCAGACACAAATTTGTGTTTATTGTCTCTGCTCAGGCTGCTCTAATATAGTATATATAGTATAATAATATAGTACAGTAATAATTCCTCACAGATGTTCTCTCTCTGTTATCCCAAAAACATGAGATGACATCTGGGAGGTGAACATATCGACCTCTGGCAGACGATCAGTGCGATGCTCAGGTGGTGCAAACAGATATTTACATGGTGCCTTTGCTGCCCCTTGGGATAAAGCAGCAGCCTCCAGCTCTTCTGAAAGACTCAGATATGGAGTAATCCTTGTTGTTGATCATACACATCATAAATCTCACCTCCAATCTCATTGAGTTATGGCTATTTTCTGCTGCCCTGGCACTTTTCACACTCCCGAAGACCGGACTCAATTATTCCAGCAGCTCTCGGCTCTCTGCTCACATCTATCGACCCATCCACGAGCAGGTTGCCACGCTCTGCTCTCTCCTCTACTGAAACAGGCACTTACTCCACATATTCACTCATTTCTCACTCTATTTCACTTTTATTTTAGTGTTTCCTCCTCTCGACTTCCCAAGTCCCTCCTGGGCTCTTATCTGCCGTTCACTCTCAAACCATGTCCGCTCTAATCCAGATGAATTTTAACTCATCTCTCTTTCTCTGTGTTTCAGCCCTCCATCTGCACTAAGCCGGCGTGATCACACTCAGATTGATGTTCTCCAAAACTCTCTCCAGAGAAGATAGATTTGAAAAAAGAGGCTCACGTTGCAGCTCGGACAAAGAATGAGCTTTTTATCATGTGATTTATCTCTCACAAACATGGCCAAAGCACTTTCCCTTGCCAGAAATGTTATGAGGCCGTGTTTCTGCGGCCTCCAACTTTTTTTTTTCTGTGATCATATTTTTGACAGTCTATGGTCAGCCACACAATGCAGGTGATGTCACTGACACATGTTTCACGTCTGCTGTAGGACAATTGCACAATAATAATAATAAAAAAAAAAGGTCAGTTAATGAAAACTGCCAATCACAGACTGTGGATAAAATAGGAACATGTTCTCGAGAGACGTTTTGCAGCCTGGATTTAAGTTTACTGTTGCAATCTTGGCGGTTGTAGGATCCAGATAAAGAAAAAAATTGGTCAAAGGGGAGAAAGGGCTGAACTGTGGTGGGACATGGAAGCAACAGTAAAGTCATGGCTGACTTTAAGCAAGCGGTCACATCCCACACACCTTTGGCATTTCATCAAAGAACAGGATTTTTTTTTCGATGCAGGCACTGATCTTTTGTAACGATGGCTGGGAGAGTTTCGTAACCTTCTGAAGTGTTCCAACAAGCCAGTTACCAAACACTGTCTCTGTGCACAAAGTACTGCATTGCCCACAATGAGCAACACTATTACTGTAGGTTGCCTTCAATACCACAAAGAATTTATGACAAATTTGTTTTTTTCATTCCTCAATTGTGCATTTATTTATTTTAGGAGTAGTGAAAAATGTGTCACTGAATACACCCACACAGTGGTTTTGTCTATTTTGAGACAGAGAAAAAGCAAAACTGAGCTTTTAAGTTGGGCAGAAACTAATTATTATGTTCTTATTCATCAGTCTGGTAATTATGTTCTCAATTAATCAACCTGAGGAGACAATTTCAAATTGTATGCTTTATCTAACAAACAAACCAAAACCCAAAGATGTTTGGCTGACTATAATTTATAAAGAAGCAAAAGCATCAAATACTCAACATTTAAGAAGCTGCAACTAGAGACTGTTTGGCACTTTTGCTTTACAAAAAGAAAAGAATCAGCTCATTGTTTCAGTTCTCTGTTGTTTGTCTCATCATTCTTCATTGCACATTCAAACCCCATTACTTCCTAAATTAATGGTTTTCAAACGATGAAATGGTGTACCACTGCCACAAACATTAAACAAGCAGTAAAGGTTGAACTTTTCCGTTTTTCAGTTCTTTTTGGCCTTCAGTTTTGACATGTGGCTGCAGAGAATAATCTGAAAACCCTCAGACAGATGAGAAACCTAAGACGTGCAAGTAATATTTTCAGATTTATCTTCAATAGGATGTCATCTGTTCCTTTTCTCACCCTCAGAAAGCAACACTGAGGATCATTACTCTTGATGATTTTCCTGTTTTCTTCCCCTTTTCTCGCTCATGGCACAGGCCTTGAAAGCTGTCTTGCAGAATCCAAAGTCAGCTTGATTTCTTTTAAAAATTTAAATCTATTTTTGTAGGCAAAAAAAAGAGAGAAGCGTGCTTTAAATCTCTGTAGTTGCCTTCCAGATAATGCCCACAGAGACTATGAGCACAGGTTAACTAGGCTGAAACGTATTTCATTAAGTGCCGGAGCTGCGATCTGAATGAGTGTAAAATCATATGCTAGCAGCGCTTTCCAATACATCTCTGACGTGCCATTAAGTTTCAGAGTCTGTAAAAATCTAGCAAGTAAATCAGGAAGAAGATATCCCCGTCCTGAGCAGTTATAAAGTCTAGACACAATTTCCTTGGCCTTACGTAGAGCGAAGGGAGTCCATGAGATATCGTGTATTTGGTTTCTGCTCTGCTGTAAATCAGCACAGGTGTGTGTGGAGCAGACAGTGGCTGGGATCAGGTAGATCAAAAAGATTGACAGCGTGCTGACTTGAGATGTGAGTCTGCAACTCTATACGCAGCCAGGATCTCATAAATATGAAACGAGGTTCACCAATGAGTTGAAGGTTGCTTATCTAAATGCCACACTTATCAGAGAGGAAAGATGAGTGAAAATTTAATTTAGAAATTGTATCAGAGCTGTTGGAATGATTCCCAGTCAGTGTTGGTGTTTCATTTGCAACTTAATGACAGAAAAAGCTGTGTGAGGCAGTGTGAGTGCATCTTAGGTCTTCATTTAAAGTTTTGGTGTGATATTTCAGGGGGTGGGCAAAGATAAAATTACACCGCAGTGGCGTTTTCTTTTCTGCAATTACATAAACCTCTGCAAACAAACAGGAAACCCTCATGGATCAACGTATCAGAGGAAGATCTCTGTATTCATAACAAGAAAAAGCAACAATTAGTGCATATTGTTCTTTTGCACTTCCTTGCAGCTAAAGACTTGGAGGTATATGAAGTCTGTGCGGGAGCTGACTGTATAATCTTTGTGTGTGTGGAGCAAATTGGCTGCTGTCTGCTCTCCTCTGTCTCCCTAAAGATGCAGGTATCCAAACTATATGGAAATTTGGCATTAGGTGCAGTAGACAGCTATCATCCCTGTATCTGCTTATCACCTCTGTCATAGCCTGTCTGAGGAAGGATGAGCTGTCTGTAGCATTACCCTGCAGCAACTGAGAATACAAAAATTGTGATGTTTGGACCCTACCTGCTAGAAATTACCATCTAAAAATATATGGGATACACAGCTGCCAGCACCTTGCACTAAATGAACTATTATAGCAATTATAAGTAATACAAGATGCACTTATGATAACTATGTTAATTAATTCAGGCTAAAATTGATGTCGGGTTCTTCAAATTACTCTTACACGATGTGTAACGACCCATTTTCCAAATCTCCAAGTGTTTTACAGCCCTGACAGGGACGTACGCTCTGAGCGCTGCCAGTGTCATAACTCCTTCATATTTACAACCAACTAAAACAACGTAGTATTCCAGCACTGGGGTGAACTGAAATGTATACGGTTCAAGGCTTTCTGTTTTGTTTCTGCAAGCGGGCTCGGAGACGGTGAGTAACCTAGCAGGTGGTGTCACAGACATTCTTCGAGCATCACTTTAATTATTAATTTAAATGCAGTTGAGGGCGCAGACAACAAAGAGCTGAAAAGGAATAGCTTGGCAGAAAGTGAGAAGAAAAAAGAGGAGGAGCAGGAGGGGCAGTGCATGAATTATACATTTAGCCCACAATCAGAGGTGCCTGCCTTATTTATGAGCGTAAAGCCCACACAGCTTATCCAGAATTGTGCTTTGTCTGCTGTGGAATGCAATAGCAGTTCACTTAATACTTAATGACTCTGAAGTTTCACCCACACAACACTGACCCCCCCTCCCTGATGAGGGCTCCTTCTCTTACAGGCCCTCTGCCATCTCCTGTTGTTATGTTCTGCAGTGACAAGAGTCAAAAATAAAGTGGTTGTAACTCGAGCCTCAGTTATCACCTACCTCTGAGCTCGGTTTACATATCACGACAATTAGACTCAACAGGATGTATCCATCATGTGGGGGGTCAGATTGGTGATAAAGAGGCCGGCTTTGACGCAGTATGGGAAAACCAAAACCTCCTCTCCACTGTCACATCTGCCCAACACATGATTTACAGTATTTACTCCCACAACATCACGATCGCAGTTATGATGACGGACACATGGGAGCGGAGTTAAAGGATCACATGATAAAACTCCTCTTCAGCGCCGGAGCCGTCTACACAAACTGCTCAATACAGTTGATTTATAATAATGAAGCACAAAGAAATGAAAAATGCATTTCTGCCATGACAGAGTCAGTCAGTGCAGACTGAGGAGACAGTAAACAAGATAAAGGAGGTCGTGCCTGGCTGGCTCATCCCCACAGTGACCACTCAAGCCCTCCTCATCTGGCATGAAATGAGACCTGCAGCTTCTGTCTCGATGTAGGCCAACAACATGTAAAACACGCCACGCTGTCGAGGGGAGTAAAGCCGCCTTAATCCCACGCTGGAGTCACATACCACCACTATCTCCACTTGTTTATTTGAGTCTCAGAAACACTTGAAATTCACTAATCCTACTTGCCCTCTCCTGCCTCCACCAACAGCTCCTCACACCAGCCGTTCTTCTTTGCAGTGTCTCTGAATCGTAACACATGCGGACTGAGACACAATGTGCAGCCCAATAACAGTGATATAATGTGCTCTATTTGGTGATTTGATGGCTGATTCCTCTTTTATATGTATTTCCACAGCTGAGACCAAAAACTGTACAAAAGAGAGGGCAAGTCTGTGCGAGCTGAGAGGAAATTTTGGATTCATATTTGTACTGATGAAGAAAATAAACAAAAGAACCAAAAAAAAAGGCAGCTTTCTTCATCTCTGATCAGTGTACAGTCTGGAGAGGACAAATTACTCTGCTGGAGCAGTCATCTCTGAGTCAAAGGTTAAGAGAGCTGTGGATCAGAGAGTCTTTGACACACATTCGGCTTCTCCATCATCCTGAGACTGTCACACACAATCTTTGGGACTTATCTGCAGGGTGCAGCAGCTTTGAGTGGAGCTGGACTAAATTGATAAGCCCACATCTACTAAGAACATCAGCTTTAAGATTCTTACATTTTAATCTTTCCTTTTTGTCAGTGTGACTGTTGGCACGATTACTTTGGTAACAACATGTTAACCTCCGGCATGCAGTCATTTCTTGCTTTAGCGCCTCTCAACACGTGGAAACGGGAGGGAGAAGGAAAGCAAAACACAAACATGGAAGGTGTGCTTTAATTTATATGTCTCATCCACATCTGTCCTCAAAATGAGAATAAGTACTTGGATGACAGCAGATTGTCTCAGTGTGACTGGTCATTATTGCTAAAAGAGGATTTCACAGCAGCGTTGATTACATTAATCCTTCAAGAGAATAAAATCCCTTCTGACAGGGAGAAAATGTGAAATCAGGCTATCTGTGTAATATTGAACATCTTGGAAAATAAAATGCTACTTTTTAAAAGGCCCCTGTGCTCTTTGGGATCAATAAAAACACAGGTTTCGGATGAGATATGAGTGTTTTTCTTCATGGAGGGTTTCCTGAAATGTTCATCACTCACACACACTGAACGGACAGTAGCTTTAGATGTAAGCTTTTGGTGAGGAGGAAGTCTAAACTGCACGGTTCCACAGCTTCTTCGCCTCCTCTCCTGTGGCCATGTCTTTGGTTTTTTTTTTGCTGTGGGGGGTTTTCATTCTCTGCCACCCACCATGTGAATAATGAGCTCCACAGATAGCAGCCAATGAAGCGACCCCCCCTTTAGCCAATGAAACTTAACAACCATGTCCAGATCAGGTCCTTCCTGCTGGGACTGACCAGCCCTGCTTCACACTCCTCTGCCACCCACCCACACACGCACTCACTCACTCACACACTTAACACACTGCCACAAACTAGATAAAATACAAGAGAAAAAGGCTACAGAAAAACCACAAAGCTGTCTCTGCGCAATCCCAGGATTCTTCCACAAACGTATATGAAATTAGAAAATCAATTCAGTCTGATAGCAGTGACTGTTTCTCCAATTTTACACTCTGTTTAGCAGCAGCACTGACAGGCAATCCAGACACACTGCCCACTTGACAGATTGATTTCTAGTCCAGCTTGCTCAAAAGGTGTTGGTGCTGGTAATGTGGCTAACACAGGGAGGTGAGACCAACGTCTGGCCTCAATATGACCAAAAGGCGCTTTGAAGTCTGTCTAAGCACCAAACAATCCCAGCCATGCCCGGCCGTAAACCTTCAACAACCAGCACCCACTTCATCACATCTTTTCAGTGCGCCTCAAAATATACTGCCTACCGCCAAAGACGACGTGACCAACAAAAGACTTGTAAACTGCATTGACACATTCTGAAAGCTTCAAGAGAAAGTGATATTTGCCCAGAAAGACAGAAGAATAGAGCTGTGCTTCTGTTTGAATTTTACAGGTTCAACTGACCATGAAAAAAGAAGAACAACTAATGGGAAGTTTGGTCATTTTATTTTGCCGTGAGAAAATGTGGGGGTTGGTACGAGAGGGAGTGAGGGGGAGCTGATGGTGGGCTTTGAAAGACACGTTTGAATGAGACATAGTAGCATTCCAGTGATTGTTATTCAGGCAAACCTCTCCGAAGCTTCAAACATGTAAAGACGAGGGCTCATGTAATCCAAAAAGAGTAAACACTTCTTATTCTTTGCCTTGGTATGCGCGGCTCAGGATGTGATTGGTAGGAAAAGAGCTCTCCAAAAGAGACACCTGGGATATGTGAGAAATCTATGAAAGACATGCACGATTCATTGCCGTCAAATGGCAAGCAGACAATGTTGCTTTCTAAAGCTTTTCCCTCTGGAAACTCTGGATAAATAAAGGGCAGGGATGTGGCTGGCTTAGAGAAAGGCAAAGCCAAGTCAACATCTCCCTGCTGAAAGATGTTTTATTAAAGGCTGCTGCTTTAATTCTCTTTAGCTCAGTAATCACCACTCCAATCTAATTCATTGAGAGATTAGTCTCAAGGCAGGAAAAGTGTACTGATATTAAAAAAAAATTCTCAGGATATGTAGTGTGTTTGCATGAAAAATGTCACACTTTCATCCCCAGGAAGCATAAGTGATGGACACGTTCTAATAACTCACCACAGGCCGACTTATCCAGGCATAATGAACATGTCCTTTCCTCTCTTCCTTCCCTGAGAGGAGTTTGAGTAATGAGGCGGGCTGCTTTGTTGCAGACCAGCATTTAGCTGCCTTAAGTCAATCCTAGCATTTGATTCGGGGCCTGGATCACACCCATGGGGAAAAGCAAACCCTGCTAATATTAGCCATGCTGTGAAAGTGGAAAGCTTCTTGGCTGCTCCTGCACCCTCTCCAATGCACACGCAACGAATTCTATTTTCTTTGCGCCGCCAGGAAAAGAGAGCACCCAGCTTGGGGTTTTGTTTTGTTTTTTTTGAAACTTTCAGTGAACAAATCCGAAACTTCTCAAGAAGTGGGCGAGCATGAACAGTAGGGAGACAAAATGACAATGGGTCATAGAGAAAAGCTGCTGCTGTCCGTCCTCCTGGCGTCTCCCCTGCTGAATGGAGTTTGTCTGCTGGTCCAGTGTTATGGCATGATAATGACTCTCCAAATGCCACCTCGCTGTGCTCTGAAGAGAGGGGCAAGCAGGTTAATTACCATGACAATAGGGGCACTGAGAGCCCCGGCTGGCTCTGGACACCGCAGACGAGATGACCGCGATGACTTTCTCATCACGAATGAAAAACTGGGAGGCTTTGATTTTCCCAAAAAATGCAGACAGATGGACGGGGTCAGCAGCTTTGTCTAAGTTATTAGGCAGCCTTTCCTTGTATTTTCTTCACAGGCAGGGAGCCTTGTGTTGCTCTTGAACAGAATTCTGGGTGGACAGGCCTTCTGCCCTAACGTACTCCCCGGGAGCCACTGCCTTTGTCTCTCTGTTTGAGTGTGTGCTGTTCATGAAGTGAAGAGGCTAATCAGTGGCTGTAGAGCTATTCACAGGGAGCCACTGTACAGCATGGGCCCATTTGGTCCAATTGTTAGAGTGGCCACAATGGCTACGTGTTTTGACACACTGCAAACAGGCACTCAAGTCATTGATGTGAGGCTGAAGTGTGGAGATGTTTGCTACCAAAATATTGACTTTTGGCAGCGAGTAAAACTTCAGCACCGTCGCCTGGCCAGCATCCTGAATGGAAGAACCCAAAGCTAGGATACAATTAAATTAATTAAATTTAGAGAGCTCTTAAAGCTATTTGGAAGAGCAGAGTGGCAGAGCAACACAGTAATGCAGCAGTAACACAAACACATCATTATTTTTAGTGGGCTTACATCAAATACAGCCTCATTTATTTACAACCTACAAGTGGAATAAAGAAGTGCTAACTGACACGCTTGTTACAGCAAGGAGAGCGAGAAGTCCATTAAAAAGTTTTTGGGCATGTGCAGAGTTTCAGCAATGTTAGCTGGTTGATTATGAAAACAGTATGCTGTGCCTGGACTCACAGCCAGCACAAGCCTTTTTCAAACATAAAACTCTTGCCGGATGACAGGGGGAATGAATGGCGCCAAGATTCAATGTTGGCCATCACAGTGGAAAGGAGAGAAACAAGTTTCACAGCATTATGGTGAAAACAACAGAGGTTGGCCTTCTTAAGTATCAATACTTTGACTTTAAACTGGTCACAGAAGGTTTAAAATAATATGGAGATTCACTTTTTTCTCACATTCTGTTTTTGGACAAACTGATAAACTTAAGTTGATGGCGCCTTGTCGTGAGATGCTTAAATCACCACATGGATTTCAATAATAGAACTTCAAACATATAAGTAGGACATATTCAGTGGTTTGACGGAGCAACATGTTGTAAACATTTGCTAATTTAGGAAAGAGGAAATAACCTCTACATTTGCAGATGAAGTAGAAAGCAAAGAGCACAATAGCTCTGCTGTATCCCAGGCAAATGCAAATTCCCAAGGAAACAATTTGAAATGCAAAAAAGGGAATTTAGAAATCAAACACAAGGGCTCATTTTCTAAAGCAGTTGATACCAGACACTGATTGTGATTAATCTATGCACCAAATGTAAGGCCGTGTTAAGTAAGCATACAGAAAAAAAGCAACCACTCCTTTTCATGAATTTCCAATTAATCACCATCACTGCAGTGCTGTGATTTGCCCAAACCCTCAACATGCTTGCCTTTAAAGGCACAACAAAGCATGTTGACTGTAAAGAACATACATACAAGGACGACATCTAATTTGTCATAACCTGAGCAATAACATACTTCCTTTGTTTTATTTAGGTAATGAATTTGTGATGTCTGCTGTCCTATTTTGAGTCCTCGGGGGCTAACAGCATTAAGTCCTTGTTTCACAGTCTGTGTGTGAGGAGATGAGAGCCTTGGACAGCTACAAAGGGCATTATTCAGATTTCTACTTGGACCAGCCGCTGCTAGCATATCATCCTTCTTATTTCAGCTCTATAGTGTGCTCAGTCTACAGTCTATACAGCACATCTCCGAGGGGCCTTGTCAACAGCTCCATAAGAGTCTGATAGAGTGTGTCAGCGCCATCTTTTTCAGAGGAGTCTGTCAACACCAGCTTTGTATCGACCCTCTTTGGGACAGGCCACAAAGCACAAACAAGCCCTGCAGGAGGCGTACTTACTGAAACTCCTAATGGGAAGAGTGGAGAAAACAATCATGCTTTGCTTTCATAAATCGACAGGCTTGTATCTCATTTACAAGAGTGAATGGGTATAAATGAAATCAGAAGCCATCTAGTCAGGACTAGCTGAAGAGGAAAGAGTTTTTTTTCCATGAAAGTCTATGTCTACAGCTCTCGAAGGCTCTCTTCCTGCAGGCATGACAAAACTAGTCCTGTCGTGACTCGTACACTTTATGTTGCATTATCCTCTGATAATGAGGCATGTATGTGGCATGCGTCTCATACATGAAAGAAGTGAAACCGCACTACCTTGGAGCACTGCTTGTGATTCTGGCACCACACCAAGGATCCATTATTCTGAAAAAGAGAGAGAGAAAATCATCAGAGATATTACTGTTTGACATACATTAAAAACAATCGATTTGTCAAATTATTATGCACCTTGGACCAGCTTCAACTTTTCTGAAGTCATGTCCTTTGTGAGTAGCAATAATGCTAACAGTAGACAAAATTACAAAGAAAGAGTTTGAGTCAGCTTCGAGTGTTGAGCACACGTAACCTAAGCAGGAAAGTGAGGTCACCAGCACCGGAGCCAGGGCAAACCTCTGGTCAGTTTCAGCAGAGCGTGGTGACCTCAGGGCCTGTTTGATCTCTCAACAGACGTCCCCAAGGCCACAGAGGTGGGAACTGATGTCAGCACTCCTGCACAGACTGCAGATACTGCCAATTTCCTCTAATTGCTGTGGAAGTGCCACCTTGTGCGCCCCAGCGAGGCAAACATTTGGTCCTAATAGTGCTGTGTGTTTATAAACCCTCTACGTGTAAATATGAGAGTTAAGCGAAAGGACCGGTGGGGTTAAATTGCACGTGCAAGTGGTCGTTTCCTGAGTTCCATATGGGTGCAAAATTATGTTGTCATTCTTTGCAGACATAATTGTGCTCGGATGGCAAACACAAGGCTGGTGCTTCAGAATAAGTGGCCAGTTGAGTACCATGAAAGAGATGAAATATATAAATGGGACATATATCTGAAAAAGGGACATCTGGGTTGAAGTTTTTTTACTGTTATATATTTACTTATATAGAGAAAAATCAACATTAGCTTGCATTTGAAGCCAAGTTATTAGTCTCTTAATGGATATAAGTCTAATATTCAATCTTTAAACTCACTTTTTGGTCTCTTCCAACTACTAGACTATACCTGTTTCTTGTTATGCAAAGTGCTCTTCTATATCCTCCAAACTCTGCACGTCCACAATATGTGGACATGTATGTCCACTGTTCAATGGTTAACTACAGAGTTTTTTAGAGCCTATTCACTCAAGACAACTGCCTGCTGCAGGTTAAAATAATGCTATGAAACAGTAAGAAAGTACCAAAACAGATGACTTGTGGGCAGTAAAAACATTACAAAGAGCTGAGCACGAGTATGGCGCATTACACACACTGATTTGATTTGTTGTAATAAAAATTATTGATCTTGGCTGCCTGCCCCTATCACTTTCATTTTTGACACCCATGGATATGAGAAAAAAAACTGATGAAAATGTTTTCAGTGGAATTTCATAAACAGAACTCATTCAAGTTGATGACCTGAATCTGAAGCCACTTTTACACCAAAACTAGTCTGTGAATGTGTTTTCTTCAAATGTGAGTAAACACTTTAAAAATAGGCAATTCTTCTTTTCCATTATCAGGAGATGAGTTTGCCTTTGTGTTGTTGGCTTTTTGTATTTTTTGGCAATGTAATGTTTGACTGCATGTCTGTGTTGGAAACAGGGAACAGCATAAAGCAGTGACAGAGGCCAGTCCCATTTTTATAGCAGCTACTTTTATTTACATTTTATTTCAGTCTCTCTTTCAAACACAACACCAAATGAAATGATGTTCAAGCACTGCTTGAAAGAAGACAGATGGAATATATTGATGTATTTGCAGTGTCTCTCACAGTGTCAGTAACCTTTTTCCTCATTTTCTCTTTCGAAAATCAGAAGAAGCTGTCTCAACTGGCTGCCTGTATTGAATCTTGTTCAATACGAAGAGCTGTTGCACATCGATCCCAGACTTTGAAAAGTAATACACAATCAACAAACATCATAGCGTCACATCAGAAAAGGGGTGAAATTTAGTGTGCCCACCCGACTGTCATGTTTACATCACTGCAAATCTGAGCAGGAGCCAAATATTTGTGACTACTATAGAATTTTTTTGACCTGGATATGAAAGCAGATTGAACCCATGCTAACTGTTTTTCTGTCCCGTGTAAAAGGGGTATGAGCTTCACATTTGGAAGTTCACAGCACTTCTTCATGGAAGCAATGAGACAGAAGGATGCAGCCAAACTTTAGGGGTCTGAAGGCAAATAGTCTGCTTAAGTTCAATGTCAAGTTCAAAGCTTATTCCCACAATGTAATCCAGAAGAAATTTCCCATGAGACCTTAGGAGAGAACTTATCATTAAAGGGTTTAATTTGACATCCAGTACCAGTAAGTGCTGTGCTTTTAGTGTCAAGGATAATGGTTGAATGGCTTCAAAGGAGTCCATGATTGTATGGTCATGTCTTCTGAGTATCTCTAGAAAAACTGAAGATAAGGATGAAAAATATATGAGTCCCAGCGCCAGGGAGACTAGGAATAGTTGATATTTTTACAAAATGAAGTGGAAATGAGTGTTAACTTAGCTGTGGAGTTTAGTGTGCATCAGCAAGTTTTCTGCCCATCTCTGAGTAATAGTGCACCTTCACTCTTTTCGGCCAAATGTTGATTAAAAAATGAATTATTCCACACAAGTGCATCAATTTTAATGCTGTATCACATGATTAAAATCTTTTTGGAGTTTGCTAACTTGAAAAAATGAACAGTCCAACTAAGCCAAACCCCTGCTGGTACAGCACCATAAATAAAAATCTTGACATTTAAACTGGCAGGCAATGCATTGGGATAATTTATACAGATTGTCACAACTCTAGACCATGCTACAGATCATCAATCCTGTTTTTGACACCTTTCCTCGCCTATCCATCATCGGCAACACGGCCAGTTCCACAGAAGAGCTAATTTTGCTTTGAGATAGCATCCCCGTTGCAGAGAAGCTCAGCAGGATGTTGCCCCAGCTGTCCAGGCCTGACCCCACCATGTCAGGGACCAACAGGGGAATAATTATAGGTCAGGACTTCATCCCTCTGACTCACCATGACATTCCTCTGCAGTCTGAACATTATGCAGTGCTGAGGACTGTCAAGGACTCCAGCGAATGAATGCTTTCCAGATATCTTCCTGATTTACTGAGGTCAAGGAGAGACGACCAGACGTCAGTCTACAAATGTGTGGCTAAGGTGAACTCGCTGCTTTGTTAGCGGCACTGGTGGAGTCATGTAAACAGGGAATTTATCACAGAGATACATTATGGCTGTTGTCAGCTGAGAAGTCAGAGCAGGTGGCCAGGGGCGTGTTGTATTGTCTAGACAACTGAGAGGAACATGGACAAAACCCCTTTTATCTTCCAGGATCCTATTTCACCTTTTGAAAATGGAAATCCTTTGTTTCCTATGAGCCTCTGATTTGGATTAAAAGGATCTCGGTTTACACTGATGAATTGCTTTTGAGTTGTATTCAATATTTCCTATATGTTTTCAGCATTACACTGCTGGAATACACTCCTGGGTCTATAAGAGCTTGTACATTTCCTGCCAAGTTAACGGGAGTAAAGACTTCAAAGGACAGACTGCTGTCTCTGTGTGTCCTTTGACAGCCTCAGGGTCCTCAAGCGACACCAAAATAACTGATCCTTAAGGGCACATATGCAGCACTAAAATAAAAGGCCTCAAGATTTAGGCTTTGACTTGAGTGGGTGTGAGGGCTGTGGTCATTCTCCTCATCAATTATTCACTTTATATGAATTATTCGACAGGGGCTCTGAAAGTGAGCTAATGTATTCAGCGCACATCCAATGTTAACATAAAAGAGTGTCTCAGAAATCTCAAACAACTCCGGTGTAAAGTTGTCTTCACTCTGAGAATGACGGCTATTTGTCAAATGAGGTAGCTCAGGGTGTAGCAGCAACTGGGGGCTGAGATTTACAGACAGGACTGTCATGGTTTAAAAGCACTTACAGAGGGAGTGAGGCCAAGCTACATAGACCCCTATTCATCCGCTGTCTTCACTAATGAAAAACTCCACACATGAGACGAGCACTGGCTGAGGTTTGATTCCACCACAGGTTATTTAATATCAAAGGCGAAAAATAAGGGGACACGGAAAAACTACTTTCCAATGTTTTTCCTTCCCTTCGCTTCAAACACAAATCTCTCAAGTAAGATGCTTAGACTTTACTGTGCAGCACATTAGAGATGAATGACTAAATTTAAAAAATGTTAGATTTTTATTGGTTTGAATGTAATAACAAGACCTCATGGACACACCTTGTTTTTGGCTTCACAGGTCTCCACATAAATAATCCACTACAAGAGTGATGCTTTCAGAATACATTATTGCACAGGGCTCCCAACTCGCTCTTAATATTTTAAAGTGTCCGAGGCTAATATTTATGGTTGGGTGTTCCCCTCTGTCTATTGTACTGGGGTGACAAGTTCCCCAAATGCCGAGTAAAATGTCAATAAATCTGTATTTGGAAATACTATTACATCAATAAATCTGCAGTTGCCATAAATCTGACAACCACTGAACGACCCATGGGTTTCTTAACTCTGCAACTCCATGCTTGTTTCCATTTCACACTAATTCATAACTGCGACAATTAAAACAAGCCGCGTGGGTGTTCATAACATGTGAAAGTGCTAAATTCTCCAAGTATCATTCCAGTATTCACAGAATGATCACATTAAGAGCTCATACGAAAAACAGAGTTTTTAAATTCCAGCTGCAAAATGTGTTAAGAGGACAAATTGTGTCTTGTATCATTACCAAAGTAAGTATTGGTCCATATAGATTACCAGATATCAAGCAGATGTAGTAAAATATTGAAAAACGGTAGGCAAAAGTCACTGCTTTGACATACAGCCCGGACATTTCATATCCATTAAAATGGAAAGTGTTGTATGTCTTGATTTTCCTATCGGGTGTTAAATGACCCCTGAAGGATGTCCGAGTTGAATTAAGAGGTCTGCCGTCTCAATCATTGGAGAGGAGCTGCGAGCTGCCTGTCGGCCCGTCGCTGTAATAAGATCTCCCAGAGGAAGCAGATCCACCTGTAGGTTGTGCTGACTGAGCATGCTCCAGTGTTGTGGCAACAGTACATTAGAGCTTATCACATTTAGCACAATTGGGCGCCAGCATTTAGCAGGAAGGTGACCTCGGCGGAGCAGCATCGGTAGCTCAGTGTGTATCCTCCGCATGCCTATGAGGTGTGATGCTGGCATTTATTGGCAGGGCCACAGGCTAGAGGGCGCGCAGAGGGGGGTTAGGGGGTGGGTGCACAGGGGGCATGTGTTTTTGCAGCTGACCAGACCCCCCATTTTCACATGAAAGGACTGTTGAGAACACAGTGCATAAGACAGTCCGTGCAGATTATCAACAATTGCCTGCTATTCTTAGACCTACAAGCTTGCTCAAGCAACCTTGCTTATCACTAACCACAAAAATGTTCCTCTCTTTAGACAAATACCTCCCTCTCATTTTCCCCCCACTGCCTCAGACTCAGAGTCTCTGCACTCAATTACAGAGACTATTAGCTGTTCATTAGAGGTGAGGCTTCCATCACTTCTTTGACTTCTCAGTCAATTGGTGACTAATTCCCAAACTTTGCAACCCGGGGCAGCAGTATACCCTTGGAGTCTTCTCAAAACAAATCCGCTAACCATACTTTGCCAAGTTGTAAATTAAGAAACGCTGTTTTCAATCTTTGTCCTTTGGAAGCACAGAGCTGCAATTTTCTACGAGGATGTTAATTCCAGTTAACAACATGAATGCTTCACCCCAGGTATATATGCCCCCTAAATAAAATTGCCAGAAATAACCACAGTGGGTCTCTGTGTCCCATGGACATGCATGGAGAGCTACACTGGCTCAATAAGTGCTTTCAAAGTAAAGTTGATTGATGACAAAGAAACAAGCAGTGCACTCTGATGATTCATTACAAGTAATTACAAAATTACTTTGCTCCACAGTGTTTCGCAACAATTAGGGCTTTTAATGCACCTTAAGAAAGAAAAGCCTTGCAAATGCAAATGAAGTGAGTATAATAGATGGTCACCAGATAGATAGTTGGTGAAAAGGAGCAGAGGAGAGAAGGATCAGTGACCAGTCCTTTTCTCTGGAGTCCTGGGAGGGAACAGTGTGTCCAGTGGGGTGTGAAATACAACTTCTGACACCACATACCAAATCAGTCGAAGAATATAGCTAATTTATAGCAGCTTCAGACAAGGTCTGCATCACAACAGCATGCTTTGTGGGGGACACTGTAAAATTCTCACTATGGATAGGCTATATGAGGGCATTGAGGACAGATACCTTAAAAATAAGTGGGAAGCAGAAAACAGTAGCCTGTCACATTTATATTAACAGAACTCTAATTTGAAAGTGATGAATGCAAACCGGCCTCGTTGAGATGCGTCCATCATGTCAAATCTCAAACATGCAAACATGCTGCTTCTTAAGTAGATGTGAAAGGATTCCACTCTACACACTTGGGCGACCACTGATATACTGTATGTGGCAACTTTGCAGGCAACTCAAACCTTCATATTGATGTTTGAATCCGCAACTGGTGTTCATATTTTAGTGTCACAGCATCATTTAGAAATATCTGATTCCCTTTTCAGTGATAATTCCTGACAGAAGACACAACCAAGGAAGTATTTCAGCACCATTTCTGACCTGCCACTGTCTACTTACTATGGGCTCAAGAGAAACAGGTTTGACTTAATGTGGGAAGGATCGACTGCCATGTATTCATTCATTGAAATCATTTAACGCCGCGTTTATTTATGATATTCTAACCCACTGCCAGAAGTTGGAGAGTCTGTGGCCACATGCTCGTACCTGCGAGTGTTTGAAGAAAGCAGAGATGCGAGTGATGTGCAGACTGAGGCATCTCGAGGCGCATCTTGCTCGGTAAATACTGGCAGTGAAGAAAGAGTCGTCCTGCTTCCTCGCGCACACGCTCCCCGGGCTCATTAACGCCGTAATCCACAAACACAGGGTCACACACACGTTCAGGCTCCTAGAAAACATGGTCCCGCCGTTGTGTATTTAATCCCTCCACGGTTCGGACAATACTGCGTGAGGGCTCCGCCGGAGAAACTAAAGAAACTTCAATTATACACTGGGGAGGAGTCACGGGCTCGCGTGCGCTGCGATTGGACGATCGCGCGGTGACTGACAGGCACGAGGAGCGTTAAAGCAGGTAGACTGCTGCATAGTCCCGCACGCTATTCAGACAGCACGAGCAGGTTGTTCAGAGAGCAAGACAACACGCAGGAAGAAGAGGGTGTTTGAATGGACAATACAGTCTATAACTCAGAACTTGTTATGTAATTATACCTTTTAAAAGGAACGAGTTGTGTTATAAATAGATACAGATGAATGATAATTATGTAAATTATGCATAATTATCATTACGCTTAAATTTGATCTAC
Source organism: Ctenochaetus hawaiiensis (assembly GCA_029783645.1). Taxonomy (NCBI): domain Eukaryota; kingdom Metazoa; phylum Chordata; class Actinopteri; order Acanthuriformes; family Acanthuridae; genus Ctenochaetus; species Ctenochaetus hawaiiensis. The sequence goes on from JAPZDY010000005.1 coordinate 9,427,068, forward strand.
AAACGATCAATCCAGCACTTCACTGTAAGTATTACATAGACTGCTTTTTTCTAGCGCTTTACTTGTGTTTTAACCACTTAAGGTATTTTAAAATACAAGTCAGCATTCACACAATCATGCACTGATGGCAGGGGCCTCTATAGCTACTATACTGCTCACTGGGAACAGAAAACACACTCTCTACACAGTAGAGAGTGAAATAATTTGAAGTTTAGTATTTTTCCCAGAAAGCAGATGTCTTATCACTTGAGGACCCTCATTTGTCCCTGAGTTATTTAGATGAGAATATTCACAGACTTATTTCCAAGAATTTGAAACTACCAATCTAATATTTTGTATCAGAAAAGAATGTATTGCAAGTAATGACGCAACAAAAAATAGGCAGTGCAGTCATTTAGTATTTCACATCCATGAAGTTGGGGGACGTATAAGAGAAAGATTACAGGAAAAAGTGGTCAAACATAAAACAAAAGAGACCAAGATATCCTGAGTTTTAGCCCACTTAGGCATATCCCGTAATGCACCTCAGTGGCATGTTTCATTAGATCCCCTGTCTACCAAATGCCCAATCCATACTTCAGATTTAGAGCAGGGTTTCTGATATAAAATAAAGTCCATCAGAGATAAGAGATAATCTTAATGACATCATTGGGGTTATCCTTTCAGATTTTGTAGAACTCCCTCCAGAGCCACAGAAGACATGGTGAGGAGGTATTTACAGGCTGAGTAGGACTTCCCTAGACAAGCAAAGCAAATAGACCTTCATGTGTAAAATTAATGTAGTGCCCCTTTATTACAAACATTGTCACAAGTTTTAATTAAAGTAAAATAATAGGCAAAGGCACTACTTTCAAATTGTCACAAAGAAGATAAAAAGAAAAAGTAGCTTTATTCCAATTTGTGTTTTCACTTATTTTGCTTGCTTCCTTCCCTTCATTTATTAATTCATTTTCTGGCAGAATACCAGCTTCAGCCTTCATAAAATGCCCCAACAGTGCATTCAAACATCATGTAGGTTGGCTGGGGCAGGCACTATACACTATACTCTAATGATGCAGGAGAGTTAGACCTACTGCCATCTACTGATCATACAACTCATTAGAAAAGAGGAAAAGCCAGTTTTTCTATCAGACCCTCACATATGGCCTTGGTGAAGCTTGCCAACATCCCAGGGAAGCCCTTTCCCTTTAGCCCTCACCTCCCAGTTTAACAGTAGCTTGGAAAAACAATTCAACTTGGAAAACTATTAAAACCATCCTACCTAAATTCCTCAAGATGGACTCCCAACCCCTGGCACCATTTCATAGCCTCAGGTATGGAGAAAATATGACATGTAGGAAAAGCCTGAAATCCTCACTATTTATTGGAGTTAAAGAGCGCATATTTAATTAGAAAGTTCCCTCGAGGGGTTTACAAGACACTCCTGCTTTTGTCAGCTCATGGAGTACTTCCCTGAACCCCATTACAGCAGCAACATAATGAACTTTTATAGGTGTTTCTCTTAAACTGTGTGCGGAGTGGGAGTGAACACACACTCACACACCATCATTAGATTTGGCTAAAGTCACCATCTTGCCGTGGGCCAGTTACAGATTGTGCCAAATAGCTCAACCCATGCCTCTCCGCTGAAAGGGTAATATGCCCATATTAGCACATCCTGAACAGCGTACACCATCTCCATGATGGGGATCATGAAATCTGACTAGATATTCCCATCAGACACAAATTTCCAAGTCATTCATAAATACTTAACCTCCTGTTTAGTGAGAGTGAGCAGACCACTGACAGCAATGGCCTGCTAAATTTTGGCAGAAGTACGGCTGTGCATCACACAAATCATCTCACAGCTCTCTAATGATAAGATGGATGTGCGTCCGTTTCCCTGGTGGTCTCAGACATACAGTGTAACTTGGGGTGAGAGATCCCTTGCCACTCTTAAAACATTTAAACGCGGATGTCTGTGTACCTTAAAAACAGTATAATGGCTTAATTTGTTGGCTTATTAGAGCCATGTGTGGTGGGGGGTTTTATAGTGTGCAGTGAAGGAAACACACTGTCTGTGTGCGGTCCTGATGTCTCCTGCAGCCTGTGGGACACGTATCCATCCGACGTCATGTTTTCATTGACTGGGAAAAGCCTCCGCCAGTCATGAACTCAGACGATAAAGATATCTAGGGAGGGCATGCTTGTCTGACCGGATTTCATCTCTAACTCACGTCACTGCATTACACCTTTATTTGCCATGAGTCACCCTTAACTGCATGCATATACCTATGTGATCAGACCTGCATGTAGGCCATGATCAAATAAAATGCTGTTCTTTTTCCTTTCTCACAAATAACATGCAAAAAAGCAGTTTAAGGTAACCAAACAATATCTTTAAGTTCGGTGCTAACCAGAGACTTAAAGTAGCAATAAGTTATTTTTTCTTCACATAAAATTATCATGTTTATGTGAAGGGTTTTGCTTGGTGTATGCTTGTGTGGCAAAGAACCCAAGAGCTGCAAAAACAATGGGTTTTTTTGCTCTCACATGTTCTGACAAAAGGCATCAGAGAAGACTACACACCGGTATCAGTTTTCAGCCTGCATACTACTGAGAAAGAAGGTGTGTGTGGCGATCAAACACTTGAGATTTTTTTGATCCTTAAAGGTGCAGGTGCTGTCGTAGTTCACAACTTTGATGAGAGGCCACCAGGATCAGAGGAGACCGGCTTTTGTTGTGAACAATAGCAAACAAAAGAGAGGAATAGTTCGGATGGAGGCAGAATTCCAAAAAACGGATCATTTATCCATATAGTGCATGTGGACATCAGGATACGTTTATACAGATTTGTTTATGCTTCTGAATTAAAAAAGGAATCATTCTTTTTTAATCACTGACACAAGCAGCACATTAACAAAGGTCTCATAGAAATAAATCGGCATGGATGTTTCAAACA
>JAPZDY010000005.1:9449059-9462089 GCA_029783645.1 Ctenochaetus hawaiiensis
ACACCCCTTAGTTTAGCTTACAGGTCGTAAGGAGGAAAACTGCCTATATATATTTACTACTTGGTTACCTGTTAGTCCATACCACAGGATCAGTAAAGTGATATCAGTATCAGAACAAAGGAATTCCTGAGGTCTGTGTCAGTATGTACATGTTGCTACAGGTACAAGATGAAAATACTATCTAAGAAGACCAGTAGGAATAATGATTGAATTAGCGTTGAAGCTTAGAAGATGCTATGGAAAAGTACAGCAATATATAATCCTTAAGTGAGAGAGCAGTGATATAAAATGTGTCCTTTGCCCAAATTTAATATGAACTTCGGTTGTAGGACTGCACTGCTCCAAGTACTCATCTGTCTTTTTTTCCCTCTCTTTGTGGTTTTCGGTTAAATATTACAACTATTTTACTGAGTTAAACCCTGTGAACATTTTGGCTTAATTGTTTTAGCTCTTATGTCAGCTGTAATTGTAATGGATGTTTTGCTCCTTTTTATATATATAATGTTTTGTCCACATCAGTGGGGAAAATAATGCAGGACTTGCTTTTTTTTAACACTGTGAGACTGATGATTTCCTTTGGTTTCTGCAGAGCATATTTAATGACAACAACAGGCAAGTGGGAGTTGTCATTTTTATTTGATGGTAATGGATTGAGCATGAGGGTTGATCTTAGGTCCTGACGCTCCTGATTAGAAGCCATCATGATGAATCTTCTCCACGATCCTTGCTGTCTGTCACCATCCCCCATTCATTCCCTAGGGAGACAGCATGCTTAATGGTGATGCCTGTAAATGTGTATTTCACCACTGTAAAAGAAAAATGTACTCCTGACAATCATATTGATGCAAATTTAGCAAAGTTTACGTCAAAGATTTGACCTTTTGAAATTTTTGTCATCCATAGCTTTGAGGTATGTTTGCAGTATCAGTGGCTGCAGTTTCACTGATGTGTTACCCCAGTGACCTTTTTCACGGTTAACTGCAGAAAAAAAACAGCTTAGGTCTACTGATTGCAGGAGTGGCCAGCCATGTGCATTGCACGTGTGCATGGGAAGCAATCAGTCTGCAGATTTGCATTCAAACTGGTCACTTCAGCAGGTAATATAATGTACAACCCCTTGCCCCTATTAAAAGAAGTGTTAATCAGCTAGTATGGTCTTTGGTTGGAATGAAAACCAGCAGACTGTTGTCTCTTGTGGCACACGGTTGGCCAACCCTGGTAAACATTGAAAGTGTTGCCACCCATAGGAAAGCGTGGGAGAAGTGTTTCCCCTGGAGACTGAAGGCTTCCATCCCCCACCGTTTGCCGACCTACAGTGGCTGTCGCCAAGTGAGTCATTGGGAGAGGCAAAGAATAATGCACAAATGGTTGTTGTGATTACCTGTGTGGAGATCATTATTTATCACCCTGCTCCCATTCCACCATCCCCCTCTCTAATTCCCCTCCCCCACTCTCTCTTTCTCACTCTCTCACTCCCCTCCCCCCCCAAGACTGCAGCCCAACCAGAAGCTTCAAAGGCGGGTTTTACTCAGCAGAGCAGTTCAAGAGAAAATGGCTGCTGTTTCCAGGTCTTGTTTGCACATCTGTCAGAAGGTGACTGTTCAGGAGAAAATGGGGTCCCGGGTGTGCTGGTTTTCGACATCATTCTTTTCAAAACCTGCATGTCGGAGATGGCTCATTGTGTAGTTCTCATTGCTCCATTATTTTTGCATTTAAATGTTTGTGTTCTGAAAGCATTTTATTTGAATTCAGTGATGGGTGGATACTTTAAAATTGCAGGCCCCATTTTAAAGGGCTGTTCAATGAATTACTTGCAGTAACATGTGCGAGAGTGGATGAAATGTTGCAAATAGTGTTTAAACTGGCTATTAGCCAGGACTACTTTTTGCTATTCCAATCAATATATATGTTAGACAGAATATCCGTGGTTGTTTTGTTTTTTTTTTTAGAAACTGTTTAGAATAGGTTAAATATGTGAATGGCTCTTTTAGTGTATATTAGTTTAAAAAAAATGCCCTGTGCAAAGTGACAATATTCACAGCCTGATACACAGATCATGTAATTAATTAGTTGGGAGGAAATATTGACTTGAATCCTGGAAATATGCTTTAATTTGCAGCTGTGTTAGTGAATTGCGAGATATTGTACGAGCTTGTGTAGGCAGACAGGTTTGATTAAAATTAATAGTATATGTGTATATGTTTGTCATAAAAGTTTGAGATTGAAAACTGGAAAAAGTATCTAGCATGTGTCCAGTGTAGACAGGGTGTTGCAGTATAAAGGCCTGTGACTGTGTTGGTGATAGCCTGGCAACATAGTAGTGTTAGTTTACATCGACAAGTAATTGCCATAAAAGTGCAGTAAACATCCTTAAGTTAACCTTAATTAGCCTGAGGACCACAGCAGGGGTTCTCATCATTGACCTATTTTAGCTTTCTAATTGACTGTTGTCTAACATCAGACAACATGTTTTGTATGTACTTAATGAAGACATCATGTGAGCAGGCCTTTCTTTGACGTAGTAACATTGGCTTACACACTGTTAAAAGAATGTGGCCATATACATCTCTGACCACCTTCAGTCTGATTTAGGATCTCAAGATGCACTGAGGACTTATTGGATGAATTCACACCTGTCCGTTAAGCTGTACACTTGTGTTCAGATCACCCAGGATGCCTGTTAATACCAGCTGCCAGTGTGTGCAGCCTTAATGCCTCTATTACTATGTCTTAGAACGTGTCACATGCAAACTGTGTACGTGAATGTGACAGTTAAAAATAGTAGCGTGTTTTGTCTCTTGTCATTTGGCTAAGTCAGTGTTAAAATGCTCAAATAGAAGGGAAATCATACTTTTTGTAAATTACGTCTACATTTTGGTAATATCTGTGATGTTGCATGCTTTACAGATAGTGTTTTATTATCATAATTCTGTGTTAACTGCTTCATGAAAATCCTAAATTTAACACTGTTCTCATATAGGCCCTGTACTTAAGGTTTGTGATCCTTTTTTCAGTGTTTTTTTCTGTGCATAGGTGTGTTGGATAGTTGTGTTTGTCACACCTTGAAAAAAATTCTCATTTCTGGGTGTTGTCATTAATGTGTGATTGACAAGTCATTAATCTAATCTGTCAGCTCAGAACGGCTACAGTTAACACCAACAATGCACAGACTAAGAAAGGAGTGACCTGTTCATTTGGCCAGATCTTTCAATATAAAACTTGGGAGGAATGACAGTGGTGAGAAGAGAAGGATTAAAACAGGTTTATTTGTATGCTGTGCCAGTTTCAAACAGAAATGGATAGGAAATAAACTTGGCTGGTAAACACGATGTAGTGCAGAGTGCAGCACAGTGGCTGCATTGTTGGAATTTTGTGGGTGAGTTTGAATGACATATTTTGCTGTTACAGCAGTAGCGTTGGGTGGATGTGTAATATTTAACAGCTTGTTGGCCATGTTAAATTAATGCATTCTTCTTTGCCTTAAATACACACAGATTGAGAATAATACTGTGATATGCCACTAAATAGACTGAATGGATTCAGTGCATATAATATAAAATCTGGTCACATCATAAAGTCACTCTATTATTTTCAGGTTGCTGATCTGGCTGAAGCATACATAATGTAGCTGTGGGATTTCTCTGTTGCTTTTGCACTGTGTGGCATGTTTCAATTTTTTTTAACCATATGATATAGCTGTTCTCATTTCCAACTTTCATGTTGTAGACCTGAGCTGTCCTAAAAGCCAGTGTTTTTTTTCCTTGGTGATGTCTTCCTCTTTTCAGACAGATCATATCTTCAGACTTTGACTCCATTTATCACTTAGTGGATAAACCCTAAAGCCAGGTTAGCATTTTGTGTGGTTTCTGGAAGGCCCATTGTTTGGTCAAAGGGAGACTTGAATACCCAGGGAGTTGTGTAATGGATGGTGGCATTATGGGCCCATCTGATAGAGCGATTATCGCGCCTGCTTTGCACCAATGGGACATGATCCCCTCCAGGCTGCCTGTTAATTACGTTTCCAGTTGTTTCGTATGTAGCTTTAGCAGCTTTGGGAGCGGTGGCTGCCTTGCTTTGATGTGGCTTCCCCTTCCTTATTTGTTCGTGTAAGCTGAAAACAAACATGATGGCAGTGGTCAAATGGGGCCACAGTAGCTAAGGTAGACAGGCTGAGTATTGTGTTTTCTGGCAGAACAGAGCAATCATTGCAAATGCATTTTCGGTGTGATTTGTTTATTATTGAAAATTATTAGGCAAATCTGAACAGTGAGGTTTTCTTATGATCTTTCTTTTTTCAATTATTGCAAGCTTTCCTTCACTCCAGGTATATTATATTAATTACATGTGGTGTTCAACCTCTGGTGGCATTACGGGGCTGTTTATCAATGAGTGGTCCTCCTGTTTTGTTTGTCTTGTGCACATACACGCAAGGATGCAAATGTACATGTTCACACAATGAAAGCCATGCTTATGTTTTCACCCTGTTTCACTGACTTACAAGGGACTGTAAGGCACTTAGAAATACAGCTATGCACCAACAAAGGAAAGGAAGAAAAAACTGCATGCTGGTAAACATGGATGATAAACAATCAAGAATTTAAAATGTTAATAAAAATTGTTTTTGCCTATTTTTTTCCTAAGGAAGGCTATGATCAACATGTTTGTTTCACCCCATGCACAGTGAGCTTTGGTTGGTATCAGTGCTTGCAAATACAACTATTATTTATTTACAAACAAAAAAAAAAACTCCACGGGGGACCTTTAATAGCACCTCTTTTTGTGTTGGAAAACATAAAAGAAACTTAATTTTGTGGCTGCACCAGTTGCAGAGGTTAAATTCCAGCCCTTAGCAAGACTGCTGTGATACAATAAAGGCAGTCTCCGTTTGAAAGAATATACCAAGGTGAAAGAGTGAATAATTCATGTTGAGTAACATGTTCAACCCCTCTGGCTGTATGCCTGCTGGTAATTGGGACAACACCATTCTCTGTCTATTTTGCTCGTTCGTTCTTGTTGCTATGCTACCAAAGGGGAACTTGAGTGGGCCTGGACAGTGTTTGGCATGAAAGTTGGACAGCCATGCAGCCCTCATACCTGACACCACCCCCTTTATTTCACTTTGTGTTCCCGGCACCATATCAGTTCCTTTATCTCCCAGTTGGAGAGCAGGATATAGTTATAATTAAGATACAGTATGTAGTTAAATTGTTTGTCATAACTCAATCTCAGGCTGCTAATCATTTCTTTTGTGAAGCATTTATTTCTAAGCTGAATAGCATATGAAAATTCCTCCTCCTTATATGTACTGTTTGTGTTTTTTGATATGTGCGTGGGTGTTTAAGTTATGTTGTTCCAGCTCCATTTACCTTGCTCTTGTATAGCATATGTGTGAGCTTTTGGTCAGGTTTGATTCCCACAATATTCTTGCAGTGTTCATCAGCTTGTGAACAAAAACATGATTGAATAAAGAAAAACTTCATGTTTTTTTCTGTTTCTTCTGCTTCCTTCACTTTTGAGGCAGTCTCAATTGAATCATTAACATAAGCTCCGTTAAACACCAGTTTGTTGAAAATAACTCAGAAGGGAAGGTCAGGCTGGCTGCAATGAATAAATCGCCTCTTGCTTTTTTCTGTAATTCACTAAATGGGCAGTAGACAGGCATTTAATATCCTTACTGCTTTATCAGGGCCCTTTCCATCTAGATGGTTGGCCAGGTCACTAATAAGAAGCACCATTGAGCTCTTAGTGAAAGCCAAATGGATACAGATACTCCTATTAGGCCTGGGAAGAGAGGATAGAAATACTTACATACAGTACTGTCATAGATTCACAGGTTAAGTGACCCAGCCATTGACATTGTCAAGGAAAGAACTCTGCAATAGGCAGTGGGAGAGAGTGTAGTTACCAAGAGAGGCTGGATGTCAGGGCTGTTGTGCGTGTGTGTCTATTAAAATATGTCAACACATGACTGCATCACTGAACAAAGATAGTGACAGATTTGTACTGTGGAGGGAATTGATACAGATAGAGATCATTTTCTAGGCTGGCTTTAGAATTCCTCACACATTAGACCACATATCTAAATGTTACTCTAAACCCCGTCTTTTGATTCTATTTTCAGGAGTGAACCCAGCCTTCCAGCAAACCTCCTCCCTTTCATCAGGCTAAGATGAGTATAACCAGTGACGAGGTGAACTTCTTGGTCTACAGATACCTCCAAGAATCAGGTTTGACTCACTAATAGCTGCTCTAGCACACTAATACTGTTTTATACTTAAAAAAAATACTGAGGGTTTATGTATAAAAAGCTGGTATTTTTTAGTATTGCAGTGTTTTGCTGAGAATCCATCATCTTTCTTGACCTTTGTCTTGATAGAACACCATCACATCACAAAAACACACACACACTTATTTTGGGTGCACAAAGTATTGCCTTGCTCTCCAATGTCTACATGCTATTCTCTCTTCAATAGGATTGAAATCTTATCTATTGTTTTTTAATGTGGTTTATTTAGACCACTCTTGAAGCCATCTGGCAGAACACAAGCTATTAGTAACTCTGAGAAGTCAATATAGATGTTTGCATGCCTTTTTATGTCCTCAAATGTCATACTTAATGCCATTTGGTTTTTGTATTGGGTTACTGATAGCGTTGTTCAGGTTAGACAATACTTTTCTTTAAATATCTGTTGTTACGGCACATCTTGTGCTTGGCACTCTCCCCTTAATGAATGTGAATGATGTTTTGTTTTCAGGTTTCTCCCACTCAGCATTCACCTTTGGCATTGAGAGCCACATCAGCCAGTCCAACATCAATGGAACACTAGTGCCCCCTGCAGCCCTCATCTCCATCCTGCAGAAAGGGCTTCAGTATGTGGAGGCAGAAATTAGCATCAATGAGGTGAGGGCAGAGACATGATGTTACTGACTCCCATAGATGTTTTCTACTTGTACATATATATTTTTAAATCTCTGTGACAACACCAGGTGGACTGCCAATGCTTTAAAATTTTCAGCTGTAATTTAACTTGAAGAAACATTGATGACTATTTGTACTTAGGAAAAATGCCAATGAAGAAGGACTTGTTGCTTTTACAATTAATAGTAAGCAGTAAACTTTACAAGTTGATGATTAAAAATAACATTACTCTTAACTACTTCTGTGGTGCTTACAGGATGGTACAGTCTTCGATGGTCGGCCGATTGAGTCGCTGTCGCTAATTGATGCAGTCATGCCAGACGTGGTGCAGACACGACAGCAGGCCTTCCGTGACAAGTTAGCCCAGCAGCAGGCAGCCTGTGGCATGACAGCTTCAACCTCTGGAAACCAGTCCAATGCACCAAAGAATGGAGAGGCCACTGTCAATGGGGAGGAGAATGGCACTCACAACATGAGTAAGTCAAGTCTATTAAAATAAGTAGCCCAATGATATCATAGCTGGAAGAACCATAGTCTTTTCAAAATGATTACTTGATCAAACAGTGATTAAGAGGGTTCTTTGATTTCTATGATACAAACTTTAAAATTAATAAACCTTGCTTATCTATATTTACTTACATATATTTACTTTCAATCCACATTACAAAGGCCATGGCAGAATCATAATGCATACTCCTTACAGTGCTTAGTATTCCCAGTTTTAAATAGTAAGCATTGCACCAACTGCATTAGTGTTTTAAAATAATGTTTTATCTGCACTGCTACATGAATCTTTATGTGAAACAGGAACAAGTAGCTCCAAGTGAAGACACAGCAGGCAGACAGGAGGCGGGATTTATTCTTCCTGTTCTGTGTTTTGGCTCTGTGGTCTCATGAGGAAGCAGACTACTGATTGCATTAGTACATTTACCAAATCCTCAATTTTCAACTACAGCTGACCAGTTAAAATTGTCACATAGCGTAACACAGAGACACAAGAACAGCAGTATAGTTTTCACACAACCTGATCTCGTAAGCAGCTTTGTAGCTTCCTGTGCGAGTGAAATCAGAGAGGTGTAGATCAGGTAGAGCACTAGACAAGAGTTATAGGAGAGAAAATTTATGTCAGCACAACCCCTAGAAATTTAATTTGAGAGTGTTGCAACAGGAAGAGTGAGGTGTGAGAAATGTTTTCACTGTCTGAGGATACAGATTTGCTTTAATATAGTCTTAGACTGGATCCTTTACTGTGACAGGGATCTCATTATACTGTGACACTTGTGTGCACTCTAAGTGAGTCAGTAGTAATGGCATATACAAGTAGAAAAGCATTATTGATTTTCTTTTATATCTTCCTTTTTTAAAGGTAGCCCTACTCTTCCTCAAAGGGTTATTTTAGTTTTTTTTGACTGGATCGTATGAAGTAATTATCCGTCATCAGCACATTACGTACAGTAGGTGATAGTCATCACGCCCTCAGTTTGGAGAAACAGAAAATAGTATTGGCACAGAAACGAAACAATTAACTGCAGAGGACAAGTGCACCAGCAAAAAACGTGTTTTATTCTCCTAAGAAGAAATCTATCACTAAAAGTGATGCTCCAGTTAGAATATTCTCACCACTCCCTGGAATCAGAAAGCCCCTTTCCTACAGAGAACTGAGGCTGTTATATCCGTCTGTGCAGCCTTGAAAGCCACCAGACTCTTTTGACAAAAACAGTGTTTTTTACCTCCTAGTTCACAGGAGATGCTGTTTAACTGTTTCCTTAGCCATTTAGTTTGTTTGTGTGAAACTAATTAGTTTGGATCCAAACGAACGTCCTGAAAAATCAAAGTGAAACAAAAACACAGACAACCCTAATTGACTGAAGCAGTGGGAGACCAGCAACTCCTGAGTTCTGCAAAGTAAAATTACTGTGTTGTCAGAGAAGCCTGATGGCTTTAAAGAGGGTGATATAGCGACCTCAGCTCTCGATCAATAAGGCTGGAAAATGGCAGAGGTAAAGCAGGGAAATATTCTAAATATAGCATACCCTTAACTGATGGCTTATTTAGATGACGTTTGCTGCTGACCCTGCCCACAGCAGACATTGCTTAACTTCTGTGCATACACTCCACTCCTTCCTGTTTCTCCAAACTGAGGCCATCCCTCTGTCATTCAACCCAATTTTCAAAAACATCCAAACTTGCCATTTAAACATTTGGTAGAAATAACATTCATTACAGATAAAGTTGTCAGTAGATTATTTATATTATTCATCAGCTTGCTGACAAGTGTGGGCATACAGCATGTGCGGTTGCATGCATGTGTTGATGCACATATTATAATATGTGTGTGTGTGTCTGTCCATGTGTGTACGCCCACTCTCCTCAGATAACCACAGTGAGCCCATGGAGATGGATGTAGATGTGGAGATACCAGCCAGTAAAGCCACAGTGCTCCGAGGCCACGAGTCTGAAGTGTTCATTTGTGCCTGGAACCCTGTCAGCGATCTGCTGGCCTCAGGGTGAGTCTGTCGCCTGTGTGCTTTTTGTGTGCATGCTTTGGCTTCAATTTTGGGAATATATATAGTTTCATGAGCTCCATTGCTGACAGCTTATATTCCACCAATCTTTTGTTCCCCCCTCCTGCTGCGTTGGTGTTGGGTTTAGCTCGGGGGACTCCACTGCTAGGATCTGGAACCTGAACGAGAATAATAACTCCAACTCCACCCAGCTGGTGCTACGCCACTGTATCCGGGAAGGTGGGCAGGATGTCCCTAGCAACAAAGATGTCACCTCACTAGACTGGAATGTAGGTTGCTGGTCTCCCGTTCATATCCGTGCTCTCCTCTTCTACTTTTACAGTGTGGTGAATAGTCGGTTAACTTTGTTATCTGTTATCTTTCCATCTAACAGAGCGATGGGACTCTCCTGGCAACAGGCTCGTATGATGGATTTGCCAGGATATGGACAAAGGATGGTATGTCCTCCACCATTCCAGTACGGAGTTGTTTCCTTGGTCATACAGTTTATGTCATTGTTATTGTGAAAATGGAACACCTGACAAGTTTTTGAAGAATCTCTTCTCAAAGAAATGGCTCTTCTCCTCTAGGAAATCTGGCAAGCACCTTGGGGCAGCACAAAGGGCCCATATTTGCACTCAAGTGGAACAAGAAGGGGAACTCTATTCTCAGTGCTGGTGTAGATAAGGTATGTTATAGATTTTTTGTGTGTCTATTATAATACAACCATTTTGCCTTTTCTACCTTATTAGACTCAGGGCTCCAAATTAACTTTATGCAGCCTTCTTTTCTGGTATTCATTTTGAAACTACAGCACAAACTGCACTGTTATAAGTTATTCGTCTGAACTGTAAAAACTCAAGGTATTGACAGAGAGCATGGAAACTGATGCGTCTTGAATATGTCTCTAAATATTTCACATTATTGTGTCCTTGAGGCTTTTAACCAAGTCTAACTGAATATAATTTTAATAAGTGAAATAAACAAGATACAATCTACACAAGTTAATGAAATTAATTGCTGTTTTTGTGCCACAGCAATGTGCTATTTTGCATTTTTTTTTTAAACAAAGCTGTTTATCAACTGAAGTGGAACAGGCAAAAAAAAAGCTGTTTATCTCACCATGATGAGTATATGCATCATGGACAAATACAGTGACATGAGCTGTATCAGTAATGTTTTTACAATTCTTACATATTTGGTATTTACTTCAATTGCTTTCAGTATTCTAGAGTGCATTATGAAGAACCTTTAACCTGTTATGTTATATTATTTTCATGCAATAATGGTTTGAAACACCAAATCTCACTTTCCAGACGACAATCATTTGGGATGCACACACAGGAGAAGCCAAACAGCAGTTCCCCTTTCACTCAGGTAAAGCCAACCCACTATGTTTCCAGTACAATAAAAGATTGTCATCATAGATAATTAATAGGATGCAGAATGTTTCCTGCTCAGTTGTGGTTGTATTGTGGTCTCATAAACCCTTAATGCATCCTGTGCATTGAAATATTATACAGCACCAGCACTGGATGTCGACTGGCAGAACAACACCACCTTTGCCTCCTGCAGCACAGACATGTGCATCCACGTATGTCGCCTTGGCAGCGACCGGCCCCTCAAGACCTTCCAGGGTCACACGGTAAACAGCTTTTTCCTTGTTGCTCATCTGACCTTGCACAATGTTTGCTCCCAGTCAGGCTAACGAGCTTGTGTTTTGCAGAATGAAGTGAATGCTATTAAGTGGGATCCTTCGGGTATGCTGCTTGCCTCCTGCTCAGATGACATGACCTTAAAGGTAAGACTAGTTCTCAGTGTGAGAGGTTAGAGACAACAAACCTGAGTAGTGATTTGTTTTCAGTAATATTTTTCTGTTGCTGTTTCCCTCACGCACAGATTTGGAGTATGAAGCAGGAGTCCTGTGTCCACGATCTCCAGGCTCATAGTAAAGAGATCTACACCATCAAATGGAGCCCAACTGGCCCTGGCACGAGCAACCCCAACTCCAACATCATGCTTGCTAGGTGGGAAATCTTTCACACATTTAGCAGCATACAGAGCAACCACCCACACTGCTCGATCTAAAAAGAAAAGAAAAATCCAAGTTTGTGTGCTTTGAACTAACTATGTCTGTGTGTATATAGGAACAGTACACTTGTCATTGCCTGGCATTTGGAAGAAACCATGTTCTGGGCAAAATCCCAGTGCAAGTTATTGTCAGTGGCTGCAGCCCTTAACCATGACCTAGATGTGAATGCATGGGTAAATGTTCTAGTGCAAATACCACAGGAATATTCTGGCTTTACCCAGAATACCTGCATATAATTCACATTGGAAATAAAGCTGCCATCATTACCACTGCTTGGAAGGAACTTTTTAATCTGAAGTAAATGTCTCTGTTGTGAAGTATGCATGCAGTATAGCTGACTTCAGTTTTGCTCCTTTAGTAATATCCTACTGATTTAGCCTTCATTTGTTGGCACGGGTACCCACAGGAGATTAGCCCTGCCTACTTAAACCCCAGTGCAGAAGATGTGTGATTTGTTATCCTTTGTATCATCATTTGTTTTTAACAGCATTTCAGTTTTTGAGGCACAAATGCACACAGTTTATCACGTTTTTTTTTAATTCACACTTTTTCCAATCTAAATTTGATCCTTTTGTGCTTTGCACCTTATTTCCATGTTTTGAACTGTTGTCTGACAAGTTAGCCTTATGACAATGATGTTAATGTGCCTTTAAGGTTTCAGTCACTACATCACAAATAACTGAAAATAATGAACTGAGACACTGAAACAGGCACTGTATTTAAGCCATAGTTCACCACAATTCATGAAATGTTGTGATAATGTTACAGCTGAGGGGCGTTGTTGGGCCTAAAGCAAATGGCAGTATGCTCAGAGTCAACTTAGTCCCCTGCTGTCTTGTTAGATTAACCTGGCCAAAGACTTGTGAGATGTTACAAACACAAAATGAAATGAAAATGGATCCTCTTTAGGAGTCTTTGGTGCTGCTGTCATGTCTCACCTGTACCCTCTTGTCCTTTATACACCCACAGTGCCTCCTTTGACTCAACAGTGCGACTCTGGGATGTTGAGCGAGGAGTTTGTATTCACACTCTGACAAAGCACCAGGAACCCGTCTACAGTGTGGCCTTCAGCCCTGATGGCAAGCACCTGGCCAGTGGCTCCTTTGATAAGTGTGTGCACATCTGGAACACCACGGTAAGCACCGTATATAAACTGGAGAAGACTCACTGTGACTTCTGAATCTCAAATAAGTTGGTCATTCATTTGTTTTCCCTGTTGTTTCAGACTGGAGCCTTGGTGCATAGCTACAGGGGCACTGGTGGTATCTTTGAGGTGTGCTGGAACAGCACTGGGGACAAAGTTGGTGCCAGTGCGTCAGATGGCTCGGTAAGCCACAAAGTGATGACTGAAAAGCCATTTACAACAGTTTGCTGCCTCTCTGCTCTTTAGTGCAACAAAATTTAGCTTAGGACTGTGAAAACAGTAAATAATTTAGCCATGTTGCTTGAGATGTACATTAATGTTACCCAATTCTTTCCCTTTAAGGTATGTGTCCTTGATCTTCGAAAATAGCG
>JAPZDY010000005.1:9462189-9494809 GCA_029783645.1 Ctenochaetus hawaiiensis
TGATCTTCGAAAATAGCGGGCTTGAGACTTACATGGTGAATCCTGGAATGTGCAGCAAATTTGCGTTCTTCTGACATCAGCAAAGAAACTGTCATTGCTCAAGAAGAGCTGTAAGGTGGAGCAAAACAAAACCTCTCGCAGGAGTAAAACCAGTTTTACTGCAGCAACTGCTGAGGAGCAAACACCAACTGACTTCAGTGCACCTTACAGTTTGCTGATGTGTGTTTTATGAGATGCCTATTTGAAACACATTGGAATCCAGCTTAGTGATCCCCAAGACTGGACTGTCACCGACTCCCTGGGTGCAGCCACGTTTTTAAAGGTTTCCAATGAAGAGGTGCTGTGATCCCTCCGGGCCAACGGTCCAGCTGTTATCGGGGGTTGAAAGGGTGGAAACACAAAGATGAGTTTTATATAAAGAGAAAAGTGTTAATGAGACATGTGTGTTTGGCTGTGAAAGGCAACAAATTATGAAAGAAAGGTTGTGGTTTTAGAATTCCTCTGAGCAAAGGTTGCTTCACGTCCAGATGTGCTACCTGGGGGGGATGTGATTAAAGTAACACAGATGCTGAAGCACTGTCTGTTGACAGGTGCCGAACCTTCTTCTCAGTGGAGAATAGTTTGTTCCAAGAGTACTTCTTGCTGTCTTTTGTCTATTTTCCACAGGATGGACTTTTGAAAGTCAAAAATGAATGTGCCGCTACACGGTTAGTTCTTCGCTTGCGTTTGACATCAGGTCAATATAAGGAAAACCTGCCAAGAAACAGTCCGAACCTCCTAAAACGACCTGCTCAATTCACTCGAGATTGGAAAATGTTATTTTGTGGACAAGATGTGAAAAGTGTGGTTTACAAAGAGAATTTTCTCCCATTTTGGATGTAAATTTAAGAATGTAAAGATATGTAAATTAGATTAATACACAGACTTATATACTGTGTATATATGTTTATATACAATACACTTTATTGCCATTCTGAAGGGGCTCGTTAATGGCTAGAGCTGCCACATCTTCGCTGACAATACATGACAAGACTTCTTTTTAAATGGAGTGCATGTCTCATCAGCTTCTTTTAATACAGTCATTTTTCAACAAGGCCAATCACATCCTAAGCATCAAGTTACCTTGTTTTTCAGAGTCACAAATGGCATTGACACAGGCTTGCTAAGCAGCTTTGCTTTCCACAGTTGATCCCTGAAAGCCATGCAAGAAATATGCACCTCATTTACCTGCATTCAGGGAATTCTGGTCTACAATATGGGAGGAGACAGTCATCACAGCCCTTTGCTTGGTCTCTGCTTTAATTTTTTATTCGGTTTGGAACAGGGCATCGATGTTAAAGAGTATAATGCAGACCTGAGCAGGAAAACAACTACAGCTTAATTAGCATTACCATGGTTTCTCTTTGGCACTTTCCTATGAACAAGCTACTGAAAATTCAGAGCACATTTTGGTCAAAAGGTGGAGGTCAAGCGAAAGTCCTGCTGTTGCTAAAAGAAAAGAGCTGTTATTAGTCTTGTTAAGACCCACAGAAAGCTGCTGGCTGAGTGAATTCGGTCAGATTTGAAATGCCTGTGTTGTGGGCAGAGCTTCAGCAGTGTGCAGTAAGTCTGCCCGCCTCTGCTCACTGGGATCTCATGTAAAAGACAGCATCTTCAAAAGAACTCCCCACCACTTTGATTTGCCTTTTTATTTTGCCTGGTTCATTTCCCTTTCAGTCAACTTCTGTCAGAGCAATGTGAAGTGCACTTTTTTGTTTTTTTTTGTTTTTTTTTCAATGGGTGATACAGCAAATGTTCAGATTTTGCTGAAAGTAAAGGGCCAATGTTTTATTTTTGTCTCTTTTCTTTTTCCTCCTCTTTTTTAAATGTCACAACTGGATGTCAATGGGTGGTTCGTTGTTTTTCTGACATTTTCATTTGGGAGCCATTATTGTCTGTGTCAGACTGAGAATCAGGCTGTGGGTTGGTGGCCATTCTTGGCATGCCCAGTGTGGAATAAGTGCTGTAACGGCTACTATCTCTCTTGCGCCCTGGTCCAGGGTGAAGTCACCTGTTTCCAAGACAAAACGTTGAAGTCATTCAGTGTCTCAAATAAATCACTCTATTTTGATATCAGAAACCATGGCAACTGTGTCTTTATTTTTTTTTTCATAACTCATGATTAATATTATAGCCCGTAAGATGTGGACTCTTCTAGCATCGCTTTTATCAAAACTGACCCTAAAAACCTTCAAATGGATTTTTTAGTCTACATTTTAATGCACCAGATGCTGTGACCGGGTCTTCCCACCAGGCCAGAGTGTGAGGTCCCAGCCAACCCTGCACGCAGCTTTAATTTTGTTTAAAACTGTCAAGCGGCCCTCTGCAGTCACTCAAAAGACATCAAGAAAGTGTCACCAACAAAGCCTTCGGACATATTTTGGACATTTAATATAGTATAAAATAGATTTGTGCAAAAAAAATACAAGATGGACAGTTAGAAATACAGTAACTGAATTAAGAAGTGTTGTACTTTGGGAGCTTAATGGCAAAAGTGTGCGTCTCACAAAAGTAGTGCTCATCTAAAAATGAGTCTTTCCTCAAGTACTTTAGGCACTTTGAAAAAAGATAACTTGTGAGTTATCAATAAGAAAATGTCATCTTTGTTCTGTAGCCTGGCAGCTTTAAGAGACAGTTCAGTAGCTTTGGGACTGTTCAGCACTTGTACACTTGATGTAACACTACACTGTACTGTAGACAGGTTTAAAACACTTTGGAAGTAATAAAAGGCTCAGAATCAAGTCGTAAACTTACCCTGTCACACAGACTAATGGAATCTAATGACCAGGTAATATCTGAGAAGAAATCTCAGTGGTACAATAGAGGCTAAGAAGAGATGATCTCAGACACAAATAAGTGAAAGGAACAGTGTCACACAGGAGAAGTAGAGGGGGGCAAGGTTGTTGATCAGCCCAGCTAGTGCCTCACAGAGTTCTCCAAGGATTCCCCATCAGCGTCTACATCCTCATAGTCTCGTAGCTCGCTGGAAATGTGGATTTCAACTGTACTAGACTCTGAACCTAGCAAGACAAAATAGGGGGAGATTACTGCACATGACACCTTCACAGCTTATCAAACTGCTTATCTGCTAAGATATCCACATGCCCCCCTCATCACAAATGTGTGCATTTGTTCACAAATGTATTTTGGGAATTTATCTATTTCATCTAAAAGTTAAGGTAAAAGGCTATGTAAATGAATAAAAAGCAAAAAACCTTTAAAGATAAACTTTATTTCTAAGACTTTTCATTTCAGAGACACTGAATGGTGACACAAAACATTACACAGCCTTAATTTATGATCAACATGGTGAACAAACACAACTACAAAATTGTATAAAATGCTTTACATAATCATCCCAAAATACATTTAACAGGGTTTTAAACAGTTTTTTTTCACCCCATGTTATTAATAACATTAACAACAGCAAAGTTGTATGTATCATTGTCTCAGTAGGTCATGACGGTGAGTCTGCATGAATAGCACAGGGACCCTGAAACTGAAGCAGCAAATTGGAACTCAGCCATCTTTCAATTTATTAATTACACCTGTGGGGTTTCCCACTGTCACATGTCAGTGTCTCATGTATGTTAAATCCTTAGGTCATCAATCAATCATACTAGAATAAAAATTCAAATCAATGTTCAAACTACAGTTGCCAGTTTATTAGGTACACCTTACTGTCTAAAATGGTCTAATATAACAGCCCTTCAATAAATCTTAATCTTATAAATTCTCAGTACAATTTCGGTATGCAGCAAACTTCAGCCTCCAAAATGAGTCTCATGTTGAACAAACTTTTCCAATCAAGTTTCAAAAAATCCCATGTTATGATTTAAATTGAGAATTACTACAGGACTCTTTTACTGGACTGACTTTCTTTAAGCTAGGTGTAAATAAACACACAACTCAGGAGTATTTCACTGTAATCATTTACACAAATTAAGCAGCTTTGCTCATTGTTCTCTGTACATCATCCTATGCTTATCAATTATGACACTTAATGCTCTGTAAAACTTGGCACCCCTAGCGGAAAGCCAGAATTTTCACGCTTAATAAAGTTGCACAGTAAACAAGCATGTCATGTCACGGTGGATTGATGACTGCATGCAAAATGTCAGTGACCCTGTTTTCAACTGTTCATCTCTACCGAAAAATGTGCAACTTTCAGTACAGCGTGAATCAAAATCTGACACTTCTGTGGGATGTTTTCGCAACACTACATGCATCATTTTTTGCATCCAGCAGCAGTTGGCTAAAACACTGGATATAAAAGTATTTTACCATTGAGAATTCAACACAGAACAAAAACTTTTTTCCTGGTCTGTTTCTATAAAGCTCTGATTAAAAAAAAGAAGAAGAAGAAGAAGAAGAAGTAGAAATCTTCCCTCAGTGGACGATGATGTGCCATAATGCTAGCATTAAAAAAAAACATATTTCAGATAGAGAGGATGCAGTCCAGGCATGGCATCAGGAGACACCATGTAGCACACAAGATGCTGATGTGAAGCGTTTCAGCTTTAGAGCTTCACCAGCCCTGATACACAGGAGAGCTGTTACTGCCACTGAGAGCCCAGTTACCTTCTGAGAGGACACTGATGCCGTCAGACTGGTGCTGTCCGTTGCCCATATTGTTCTTCTTGGCTTCCTGAACATGACCCTGGTAGAGCAGAGTGGTTCCCACCATGGGATTATGGCCTCCTGCATTAGGCACAGACGTAGAAACCGAGTCCCAGGCCAGCTCCCGCCTCCGCTGCAGGCTCAGGTCCACATCGAAGCCCGTCCAACCGTGAAAGGCCAGGGTGTTCAGGAAAGCTTGCATGGGATTCAGTATACCCTAAAAGAGTTTAGTACAGGGTAATTTAAGGTGAGAGACTGATAAAGGAGTTTCATATCTTATATGTGGCTTTTTTTTTAACCTACCATGATAAACCAGGTGATGAGGGCTGCGTTTCTGATATCCCTGAAACTGCTATCATTGATGTCTGCCTGCATCTCCAGGTAGAAGAGGAGGCTCTCGTTTATGATGTTGGGAACCCAGCTTACAAGTCAGAATAAAACACAAAACATCTTAGTTAGACATAAATTTTATCGTCTGTTATTAACTTGATCTTAATTATTTTTTTCTGATGAGAGTCACATTACTGTAGGGGTTACACCACAGTAGGATGGCTCCATTATACATAATCTGTAAAATGCACATTCAATGCACATTTGTAACAGATGAACCTTTTGAATGCAATTTATATATATAACTATTTAACATATATTAGATCAAAGAAAATAAAATGTACTATTCCACATCCCGCATGCATCACAGCTTATCATTATACAAATTGACTGCTGTATTTACAAATTTTATTGTATTTTTAACATTTGCAAGCATCTATCAGTTTTGATTCATTTCCAAAAGATACTTTAATCTACCAGCAGACTTTTAGTTCATGTAATCCATAACACTGAACACCATTTTTACTGTGAAAGTTGCATTGTGTTCATGTTCAGTCTGATTCAGTGCAGACTTGTCAAATCAAACTGCCCTTAAAGTGCAAAATCATTAACAATTATGCTACAATGACTTAAAAAAGATTGCAGCCCTGCTTTCCAAAGCAGTGCATCACACGTGTCTGCTCATTTAAGTAATACAGTCTGTAACTACCTGGATTCAAAACCAGTTTTAACAAATGTAATTTGTTGCTGAGAAGATAAAACTTGCTTAAAAACGTTTATGTTGTCCTGTTGTAGAAAAGTAGCTGCCACATCTTTTGAAATATGCTGATTAATGACAACATGTTGTGGTTTTACGGGAGCTTATGCACCGCATTATTTCCTGGCCGGGCGCAGTAACTTCCTAGAGTCTTGTTGTCACTGTGACGTTGCCAGGCAACCAGCAAACTGAGATTACAAAGAATTTACTGGGTTTGGCTGAGAGAAAGTCTGGCACAAAACGCCCATAAAACCACAGCATGGTGTTTTTACACTTTGGGGTTTTTTTGTACGGATTAAGCAAACAAGATATCACGTGTTAATTAGATTATTAAACTTTAGAGGTGGAGGTTGTGTCTGGCAGACAGGCTAGCTGACTCCCCCCTTATGCTAAGCTAAGATAACCTGCTGCTAACTGTACATTTACTGAGAGGATTTCATCTTTTTACCTAAATCTTGGCAGGAAAGCACATAAAAAGACCAACTATCTCTTTAAAATGTGTCCCTTTGATATAGAGTTGCAACATACCAAATAAAGAACACCAGCATTATTTTAAAGAAGCGTATCTTAATCTCAGTGGCCAGCCGTCTCTCATTTTCTGTGTAGATTCCTTGTCGTCCTTTCAGCAAAGATGTCACTAGGTTGGAAGGAGGAGAGAGGTGGTTATTTAAGCCCACGTGGAAGAGAGTGTCTGACACAGAAAGATTTGAAATCCAGAAACTGACCTGCAGATATGGTCCGACTGAAGAAGACAGGATTGGCCACGAGGACGAGCAGCATGGGTGCATATGTGGTGATGTAGTGAGGGATGGCATGCTGCAGGCCTTGCTCACAACTGCACGGCAACGCAAACAATACAATTAGCACTGGAAATCAAAGCTATACAGTTCGGCGCAGATGTGCTATCATGTGAGAGCAGCATGGCCAGACAGCAGGAACAGAAACATTTTTTATGCACATAAATACAGACTATTCTTCTGACTGTGACACAAGAATATGTTTATATTCTTTGTTTCTCCCTGCAAGACCGGCCAGTTCTGTAAGGTTATTGATAGCATATCTAAAGGAGTGACAAAGAGTCTTACTTCGAGATGGATGGGTAGTAGAGCATGGCCACTCCTTCGATGCACAGCAGCACAGCCAGACCCCACGTAATCATGTGGTAGAGGATAATGGTGCTGATGGGGAAAGAAAAGAGTCATGAGACTGAGCTCACAACACATGCTGCAACTCTGTATCTTGAGGATGATTTTTTTTTTTTCTTTTTGTTTCTGTAGAGGCAACAACAAATGTAGTGCACAAACAGGAGATGGAAGCATAATACTCACCTGTAAAGAAAAAAAGAAAAGAAGCTTCAAACCAGCTGTCAGGGTGTTTGCAAGTGAAATATCAAAAGGAGAAGCATTAAATCTACAGCAGACTGTGAAGCAAAGTGAGAGGAGGAGTTTTTGCACATTGGCGTCTATGTTAAAAACTCTGTGCTCCATCTTGTTTCTATAGGAGGAGATGTTGAGGTGATAATGACTTGTGGAAGACGGAAGAAGATGTTCTGAGCACCTGATTCCCGCAGATGTTTTCACCACCAGGAAGACGTCAACAGCATAACAAAAGGTCCACCAAAAGGAAGCGCTGAAAAACAATTGGATCCACATCTGCAACGCAGAAATCGGATGCGATATTCTTATCCCACCATACAAGACAGAATTATAATATCTCTGATAAGAATCATATAGGAAATATGAGTTACGATGCATTATCTTTGAGATTAATCCCTGCCTTTACAGTTTCCAAAGGCACATTGTCACATATGTTTTACAGTCAGCTGTGCAAACGCATGTTGATCACGCATTAAAACTAATGATGACCTGCATGCGTGAAATGGGGATGTTCCAGCATCATGCATGACCTCAAGACAAGCAGGATGAAGGTTTGACTGAATTGTTTCAGTGTTCAAGCTGGCGACACATGGTACGTACCGCGCTGCCGACACAAAAGACCTCTGGCCAGACATCAGTGCTGTTAGCCACTGAGATGGCGTCGATGACGTTCGGCAGGCCCAGCCAGACTGATGACCTTACAATGATACCTGGGAAAAGAAACACAACACATGGCGTCCAATTGTAACTGCTGAGCAAATTAGACAATTCCTGAATTGCCAGGAAGAGGAAGAGAATAAATGGAGGACAAAAACTGAGCTGGGGATGTTAAATTTAACTTCTTAGGCTCTTTTTTTTTTCATGGGGTATTATTAAGTGAGTTTATTAATTAGATTCAGACATGGAGTCCTTTAATAGTAGCTTTATATCATGGAAATATGAAGTGCCTCCAGGTGTGTTTTATGAGGGTGTTTCCATTTCCGACAACTTCACCGTAGAATGGAAAAAAAGGGGAGCTCTCCCGCAATCTTAACGCAGACCGCACGCTGTTGTGTGTTTTAGGTTGAAATTGTGCTTCGAGCTGTCAGTTTGCAGTGAATGAATCTCACTGGGCACCGAGCACACAGACAATCATGACCTCATGTGCCTTCACTGAGGCGGGAGCACAGCCATGGATGAACGGTGGTGTCTGATGTAGTCTGGTGCAACAATATGTAAAATATGAGAGAGAGAGAGAGAGAGAGAGAGAGCATCTTGTGTGCTTTTAAATTTTCAGAACAATGCTGCATGTGTGAGCATATGAAAAGATGTTGCAGTTGTTATGAGTCATTTCATTGCTCACATGAGAGGATCGTGAATCATTCTTTTGTTTTGTAATAAATTCCCTAAGTACTGAAATTAAATCTGTTTTTTTAGATTTTTCTCTGAGCTGAGATTTGTGTTATTGCAGTTTGAAGGCTTATGAAGTGTCCTTTAAAAGAGTTCAAATTGTAATTCTGTTTTCTGTTGCAAAAGCTAAAAGCTATAAATAATAATATTTTTAATTTTCTGGAAATTAAAGACATTTCATTGCTAAAATTACATTTAATGCTCCACCTCTTTCTGAATATGGCAGTTCAGTTGTAGCGAAAGTAGAGAAACAAAGGGGTTAAAAACAAAATATTTGCGTGCGTAATTAAAGCCAGCAGGCAACAGCACGTCATGAAAAAAGTCTACTCGTCCTTTCCTCACTTTTTCTCAGCTTAGCTTTAATAAAAAGTGGGCCTGTAGCAGCAGTGTGTGTCTTTAGCCTACCTGCGCATCCCAGTATGTCACACACGCTGATGATGAAGAGTATCCGGGAGGAGGACGCGGGCCTCGGCAGCGGGTACTGACCCAGTCTTCTGTAGCCTTTGCGTTTGGGCAGGAGCTGTAAGACCGAGAAAATGAGGCTCAGAGCCGCGCTTCCCAAACTCAAGGCGCCGAACAGGAGCGGCTGGAAGGAGACCACGAACTCCGTGGCTGCGTCCCGGTTCGGGCAGCAGAAAGTCTCCAGCCGAGGAGATGCCATGACGGGCCGGAGGAGACGGAGAGGAGGAAGAGAGAGAGAGAGAGAGAGAGAGACAGGGAAAAGAAGTGGGCTACGGTGTCAGGAGAGAAAAGGAGAAATACAAAAAAGGAGGGGAAATGAGAGGGTAGTTAGTCTTCATGACCCAACTCTGTGCGAAATCACGGGGCTGAATCATCATGTGCTTCCATTTAATCCCTGCAGTTGTAGCTTAACTGGGCCACAATACAAGAGGCCGACAAAGGACTTTTGTGTGCTAGAATCTGATTTGAGTCTTAAGTTATGTTAGTTCAACCTGCTACTGTATATCAGAATTTCTTCATTCATGTACAGTGCTGAAAATAATTTTAAAAAGAGTAAAATAAATTTTTGACTGAAAATACACTCAAATCAAATTATGATGAAACATTTTAATATTCTGTACTTCAACACCTTAACACAATTTTTCTTGGGATTAAGAAAAGTTATTAAACTACAAACATTAAACCATTAAAATGACCTCAGATGGAAGACTATAACATACAAATAACAACAAAAACAACAACAATAAAAATAATGATGATAATAATAATAATAATAGTAATAACAAAGAATATAAAAGTAATAATGTGTACAACTCTGTAAGTGTAGACAGGCTATTAACACCATCAATTAATATTTATATTATAAATCACCTACATCTTAACTTAAAACACAAAACACATCATATAAATCCAAATAGAAATGATTGAAAACATACAAATGTGTGTTGAGACATTTAAAAAAAAAATCAAGTTATCAGTTAAAAAAAACAAAACAATAAGAAGTGCAGCATTTAGATTCAGCATGTGTGACCACATCATTTTTTATCACTTTTTCCACAGAGTTTAGCTGAAGCAGTAAAAACAGTTGGTTTTGGCTGCTGGTTGTCTAAACTAAAGTCATACCAAAGGAGAAATAGTTAAATAGCATGAGGCATATGTGATCTCGAGTCTTCCATTACTTAAGCCTTCGACACAGCTCAGTCCTGATTAAAGGCCACCCATCCATCTCATTATCCTCACTGTGTGCATGTGTGTGTGTGTGTGTGTGTGAGATCCTGGATGCCATAACATTAATGTTGAGCCTTCTGGAGCCTGTCAGGGCCAAACTCTGTGAAGCATCAACAGTGGGACACCCACATGATTACCCAGGAGGCATATGTGGCCTCGGATGTGATGACCATTAAACAGACATAAAAGACTGACTCTTGAGTTTTAATCCAGCATGCAAAGCTTGCCGTGTCACGCTTATAAAATAATTGATTTGCACATGAACGTAAAATCTATTTTTGATAAAAAAATAGATCATTCATGCAGCGAAACAAACAGCCTTGTCCTCTCTTTTGTAAGTCAGTCATGAAAAGGTTAAATCTGCCAAACAAATCACTGAAAGTAAATGTTTTATGCACAGAGATGGGAAATAAAAAAAAACAAGGCAGGCTCAGTCCAATCCTTAAATTCTTGAAAAGAAAGGTGACATTTAGTGCACCTTGCTTGCATAGGTTAGCCGAGTCTTGCACCAGGATTAAGAGCCTATTTGAACTAATTCCTTCCCAGCCGAATATGTATGCAGCAGACGTGCCCCACATCCAGACACAGGAGAGGTCACAGCAGCTGCTGAATCTGCCTGCTTGGACAGAGATCTGAGAAAAACGGGTGGACATTTGAAGCAGATTTATTTGGGACACAAAGCATCAAGGGCTTTCATTATTCAGAACTACAGAGAGGGCATTCATTGAGTTTGTACAATGGCATTCTAATCCATATGCACCTTCTCTGACAAGGCACAAAGTCAATTATATGGCAAGCTTGTAGCCTGCTGCCAGGGATTAACAACTCCCCAAAGAATTGACTTGCTGTTTAAAACGTCTGCTCTCTGTTGCTGCCCTCTGCTGGTCACAATGTGACAAGAATGCTCAAAACAGAATGAGAAAAGGAGATTACTGCCAATGTGGATTTGGTTATACCTGTTTGTTCAGCTCCTGTCCTGACACATTACTGCACAATATCAACAGTAGCCCCAATCGACACAGCTGCTTCAGGTCAAGCTGCTTTTATTTCTTCATCAATATGCAGATGTCAGTCAGAGTTCAGGTTAGCTTGTTGTTCCACTGCTGGGTGTTCAGAGTTTCACCAAAAACAAGGAGAATAGAAGATCTGTTTATTTATTTATTTATTTTGATAAAGCAACCCATGAGATTCTAAAAGATCACTTTTACGTACATGGAATTCAGAAAAAGTAAAAAAAAAAAAGCCTTACCCAACATGTCATAATCGTCATGAAACAAAATAAAATAAAATCATGATTGTCTTAATTAAATGACAAAGAGGAAACAAAGACTGCATTTTTTCCCATAAAGTTTCCAGTGTGTAAAAGCAGGCAGTGTTTTGCATCAAAATATGCACTTTGATGGTTCTGACAAGTTGTTTCATAATTCCAGAAAGATGATCCCCTCCAGACATTTTCTCAGACAGACCAAAACACTCGGTTTTGAGTGATAATTTGTTGCATCTTTTTTAAATCTTCCACAACAAAGATAAACGAGGTAATTACAAAGTCTTAAAAGCATATTTACTTGTCACTTCTCTTTTTTTTAAATCCAGAACCAATGATAGTGGAAATATTTTCTTGTGTTTCAAATCTTTAACCCCCAGACACAAGACAAAATGTTCTCCATTTTCACTAAAAAAATGTTCCAAGTTTCCACATCATGTTCGTGTAAGTTGCATATTAAGTGACTCCAAACTAGAAGCAGTGTCACAAAAAAAACTTAGATCAAACTCAGATTTAAGGTAAACCAAAAGAAACTTTCTCCATTAGGCAAAAAAATTTGAAAACAGCCTTCTAGTTTTAAACTGCACAAAACCTCATTCTGCACAGACATGGAGGTCAAACATTCAAGTGAAACAACAACAGCAAAACACATTTTTTGTGTTAAGGGAGGAGTTTATACATCTGGAGATAAAAATGCAAAAGCTCTGCACTGGCAGCAGTGTCACTGCTGATGCTCATAAAAAAAGTTTAGAGATGTTTTTATTAAATCATTTAAAGTACAGCAACTCATATTTTCATAAAGCTTTCACCAAGGACATATACTTGAAGAATCACTCAGAGAGGGTTTATTCACTGGAAAAAGCACCGCTGTGTTGTTCTGAGTCAGGACACAGTGGAAAAAAAATCCAGACAGATGTTGCATTTTAATGTAAAAGTAGCAACTCATCATGATCTACAAAGTTTTTTAAACCAATACCATGCAACACCTTCGCAGTGGACCTTCACTTTGTCCATGTAGATTCATTTCTCTTCATCTGACTCATCCACAACCAGTGTCCTCCCTCAGCTCCGCCCATCTCCTGCTGGATAGGATGGGTGTGGATGTACAGTGTCAAATTACACACAAATTACAGACCTGCTCAACAGGCCCCACTCCCACTACCCTCTGCACCTTCATTGGTCGAGAACCCAACCGCTACATTCAACCAGCCTGTTTCCTGCATGGCAAACACTTTTTGTCTGGAAGGAAATGACATCACAGCAACAAGACTTGCCACAAATACAGTGAAAACAGATGAGGAACAAACGCCTTTCACAGGGGGTTTTCACTCAGAGCTGGTCGCAGTCAAGCCTCTATTCCAAAATGAAAACAATGAGGCAAAACAAATAGGCCATAAGAAGAGCTTTTGGAGCGGCTTGTGTGAAGTATGTCTGCAGGACACGACGGGACTCCGCAAGGCTCAACATGTCAAAGTGGGACTGCTGTTTTCTTCTCAAACCCTCTGATGAGTGGTGAGTCAGCTGCTAACACTGCAGCCGGAGTACAAACATTCTTTCACTATGTCATGTGAATGCATATTCGTGCTGTTTAAAAGTGTGAAACAGTCTGTTGTTTTTGATGTCCACACTTAGATGTTGAATCAGACTGGTCTCCGATTCACGATGCTGCCTATAATGGACGTCTCCTCACTCTGCAAAGACTCATTGCACAGGTGAGGTTATTATGTATAAAAAGATCATTTTAACATGCAATTTATCCATTTTGAAAACATTTTGCCATCTGAAAATCTTCAATGAGGGAAAAACCCATGTGTTCTTTATTAAAATACTTTGGACTTGCATATTATTTCCTTGTCAATAGCTTTATATTGAAGCAAATCTCCTAAAGTGCATGTGCAGTGTTCTGGTGAATCTGTATGTGCTGTGTTTTGGTCGCAGGGGGCATGTGTGAATCTGAACACTCTGGACCGGGTTTCTCCTCTCCATGGAGCGTGTTTGCAAGGCCATGTGGCTTGTGCCAAGCTTCTGATGGAAAATGGGGCAAATGTCAGTATGGCATTGTATCATCAACTGTTTTAATTATTTATTTATTTTTTAAATCATTTTAACAAAATACAAATGATGCTGTCTAATGTCAGTATGTTTTGTGCAGTCCTTTGAAAGTACTCTTTTGACTTGATCAATTATTTACGGTTTTAACTTTGTGTTGCTGCATATTAGTGAGAGATTAACCAAACACACATACATGAGAGCATGCAGACACATCCATGCATGCACAATCACACGTGCACATAATGTCTGATAGCAGATCTACAGTAAATGTAGTATTGCATACATGAGGATTAAGTGCCATAATGCCTTTTTTTTTGCATTTAAATGAATACGTAACTCAACCGTTTTGTATTGATTTCTGGTGAATTTGTCTCAAAAACATACGTTTCCATGTCAGGTAAACAGTTCAACGGTGGATGGTAAAACTCCCCTATCTGAAGCTTGTGCCCAGGGCCATGTGACCTGCGTATCGCTGCTCCTGCAACAAGGAGCGACTCCCTCAGGGATCAGTCAGAGCAGCTCTCCAATCCACAGGGCTGCAGAGAAAGGTCAGAGGTCACATTCCAGTGCAAACACACAGATAATCTATGCTGAATATAGTCAGTCTATAGAATAGTGAGTTCCTATAAAAAGCAAAAATAGATACAAAACATCAGAGAAGCATAGCTGACAAATTTATAATGTATTATAAAAGTCTGTGCTGTTATAGTCTACAAAGTAACATGATTGCATTTTTATTCAGGATTCAAAGTGCAAGCAGATTTCAAAGCACATCACTTCTCATTTTGATGATCATGGCATCTCTGTCTCAGGTCACTCAGAGTGCATTGAGCCTCTCGTTCAGTACGGTGCAGATGTGGATCAGTGTATCGACCCCTCAGGTTTCCCTCTCCATGTTGCCTGCTCCAATCAGCATCTGAGTACTGTGAGGAAACTGCTGCAGCTTGGTATGAAAAACCTCTCCAGTTAATGTGCCAGAGTTTGAGGTTAAAGTGTGGTTACCACTTTACCTCATTTCTAAATAGTGGACTTTAACATGGTCAGAGGTGAAGCCATAAAGTATTTAAAGGTAGACAGTTAAATAATTTTTCCATTATTATTGTTTTTTTTTATGAACAGCAGTTATTATAATACATAATGACATCCACACGGGGGCATTCATCTGCATTTTCACTTCATTCACTTATAATAATTTAAGCACATTATGCTGATGTTATTTACATACTTTTGGTTAGGTAACATTTCTGATGCAGGACTTTTACTTGTTATGGAGTATTTTTACATATTTAAATATTGATACTCTTTACCTGAGTTCCTCCAAAAGCAGGTGTGATTAGTCATAAAAACCCTCAATCTGCAAAACAAATGTAGTGGGGTTAAAAACTACAGTTTTGCTCCTGAACTGTACTAAAAAGACAAATAGTTACATTTTGGGGTTCACTGATTTGAATGTCCGGGACTTGATTAAAAGTTTTCCTGTTAAGAAATGGCCTTAAGTCTCTTCTGTGGGCAATAAAAGGAATAAACGGTGCTCTGTTGCAGAAGATAAGCTTTAACTGAACTGTCGGACTCTCTCCTCAACAGCGATGTGAGGACATCAGACCTCATTAGTCTCTGCTCTTCTTCAGGTGCTACTGTGAACAGCAGTGTGTCTGGTGACAGTGCGTCTGGAGACTCGCCGCTGCACATCGCTGCTCGTCTGTCCAGCCCTGAGCTGGCGTCTGTCCTGCTCGACCATGGGGCCAGTGGCTCCCTCAGGAACTCAGAGGGCAAACGGCCGCTGGACCTTGCACCTCCCAACAGCCTGGTGGAGAGGCTGCTGAGACAGGCAGGAGGTACTCAACCCAAACTAACCAAGTAGCCTCACTGTGGGGATTTTCATGGTCTTTACATTAACCAAAAACATCTCTCCATCATGGCTCCTGCTTCTTTTCCCCTGATGCCCGCCCCCTCCCCACCCCCAGGAGTGTCCTCTCTAATGCAGCTGTGCCGGCTGCACATCAGGAAAACTGTGGGCAAGCAGAGGCTGGGCGGCATTCACGACCTTCACCTTCCCACAGAAGTGAAACAGTATCTTCTCTATCAATCAGAGCCGCGGGGAGATCAAATGCACTGAGTGTTTCAGTGGCAAAGTATTTCACTTCTAGGTCAGCAGGGGGTGTACTTGCATAATCTTAGCAGTGAGAAGACAACATCATGGCTCCTGATTAAGTTAGTAATTAACTGTAATTCTCCTGTGTGCCACATGACTGTAAACAGACTGACTCTAAAAATCAATCTGGACTTAATGTAAAAACTTCTGAGCCTTGCAAGATTTTGTCATTACATATGCTCATAAGGTCAAATAAATGGTAAAAATGAGTGTTAAAACAATGTTTTTTTATTGCACATGTATCCACATTCAGCTGATGTCTTAGTTTTTTTTGTTTGTGAAATAAAAAAAAGTTTCTGATGTTGCTGTATTGATGTTTCACTCCTTTTAGCCTGCAGTACATTAAACTTACTTTCATATTAGATCCTCTTCATGTCCTTTATATTTAATCTACAGAGAAAAAGTTGTGTGTCTTTGATCCTCACATTTCTCATTTGCTAATTTGTTCCATGAGGAATAAAATGATCAAAAAAACTTGTTTAGAAACTGATATGTCATCTTTAGTTAGGTCATTACCAAAGATTCTCTGTTGATGAAAACACTTTAAATGCTTGATACATATCAAGAGAGATGCTGGATTATAGTGGCATGACTGATTAAACAAATGTATCATTTTACACTGTAATCATCATGACTAAACAATAAAATTGAGGCAGTATTTCTTTATTGTTTCGAATGAAAGAGATCAAACATCTCAAGCTAGATGAGAAATACATCAGCGGGCCTTTGTGTTTTATCTGTCATTTGCAGATGGATGGTTTCTATAGTTTCCAATAATTTCAAATATGATTATATTCTTTTGAATCCAGATAGCCAGAAATTATGAGTCAGCCTTCACTGAACACAAACCCCTAGAGGTTTGAGCTGCAATAAAAAAAAGTACAGTTCTTTCTTTTCCATTACTCCTTTCATGTATAATGTAAAGAATTCTTGTTTCTTTTAATTAGTTTTTAGTTTTAAGTGTGTCGCTTTTGATTGAAAAGCAAATGCAGCATTATTACATACCGATACAAAGAAACTATTATCAAGTTGGTGTGTAATGTGTCTCCCAAAGATATGCACTGTACAATTTGCCTACAGATTGATTACAAAGAGACAAAGACTGAAAAAAAAAACGTTTGTGAAAATGAGCTAATCTTTAAAACAAACAATCTAATGGCTAAGTGGGTGTACATAGTGTGTGTAATGATATTATGCAAATTATTCAGTGAAAATTGGCTATTTCTGCAAAGTAAAAACCAAAAAAACAAAATCTATGCACACATAAGGATCACACATAACATTGCATGAACACTGAATGTATAAAGAAGACTTAAAAAACACCAAATATGAAGAAGTGACACTGAAATATTCACTGCATAACTATGTCTATGAGGATGCAGACCTCCATTTAAGACACGGAGCTTTGCAGAGAGTAAAATCAGGTTTTCATCAATATTTTTTTGTAGTCCCTTTTTACATATTATAAAAAACAAGGAAGAGAGAGGACGCTGCAGTAAGGATAAAGCAGTGATCTTTGCAAGTTTTTATTCTCATGAATACAGATGATAGAAACCAAAAAACAGGAAGTTTTATTCAGGTCACCAGTTTTTTTTTCCCTCCCAATGCCCCAATGTAGCATTTATGATGTGCTGGCTGATTTCATGGTAATCATGTGTTTATCCACTGCCTGAAGCAGGAGCATGCAATGCAAAATAGATCCAACTTTTCCTCTTGATTCTCTCAATAGTTTTGTCCTCACAAGTCTCATAAAAAGAGAGTTTGAGTGAAGCATCTTTGGTCATGTTTCCAAAGCTCCGAGCAGTCTGTCAGCTGTCAACGTCCTAAACCAAGACGCTTCGAAGGCTCACTGACCTCTGACCTGTGCTTGTCTGTGCTCACAGCCACTTATTTGTGTAGGACTGACAGACCAGACAATGAGAGGACACTGGAAAGTGAGGATAGAGTTTAATAACCATCTAGGATAATGCACAATATTCATCTTTGCTGATAATTTATTGGCTGGTGGGAAACTGATATTATTGGTTAAAAATAGAGCCCATGATATGATGGTAAATTGCTTTTACTGACTCAAGAAGTGCAGCATCTATACATTAGGTGGTAGTGGAAGAACAAGTGCAGCACATTGTTGACAACTCATGAGATCAGACTGCTGCACCTGAGTAGAGCTACGCCCTGCAGACTGGAGAGCCACACACTGGATTTATTTTACTGCTTTTTACTCAGATACGCTCTGCAAGTTTCTGAGAGAAGGCAAAAAATATGTAAAATACTAAACCATCCACTTCGGCTCTTTACATAATCCTCTCTTTGCTTCAGGTTTGTAAACTGAAGGTTATGAACTCCTGTTACAGAAATGTGAAATTATCGGCTATCTTATCGGTTGAGAAACATCCTTATCGTGAATCTCGATAAGCACTGATTTTAATGGGTTATTACAGGGATCATAAAGAGGACAGAGCAGTACTTTACTCCCCCCTGAACATCAACAGCCTCTTCTTGTTGACAAAAGCTGGTGACAGAAACAACAGTTGTTTAACTCACCCAAATGTGTTTTCAATGCAGCACTCATTAGCTCCACCATAAATCTCTCCTGTCCTCATTTGCCACTTGAACTGAATCATCGTCCCATTAAACGATGCATGAGTGCCCCAAGGCTGGTCACACATCGGACCGGATTTTGATTTAACTGGTGTGTAATGCTGAATCGATACCGTGCCTTACACAGCCCATAGTATCCGCTGCCTGTAATGAGTGAAGTATGGAGAATTGAGTGAGACGTGTCTGTCTGGTGTTAAACTCAGTGTTACATTTTTTCACCTCTGGCATCTCTGCATTGATGGTGGTTTAGGCTGTTTAGCTCTGTGCACAGCAGCATGTAAGCTACCTGAAAAACTTCATGGGTTCAGTCAGGTACAGTGTTCCACTTAGATGCACTTAAAATCAACCCACCTTTGTGTGATACCAAAGCTTTTACTTTGATTCTCTAGAGGCAATCGCTCCATTAACCCCCATCCTGTTTTTTTTTTTTTTTTTTTTTTTTAGTGCATAAGCACTTTCTATCCAAATAGCGCAAAGTGGAAACATGCAATGCAAGTTTTACACTCAGCGCACATGCTCTTATTCCTTCAACACACAGCTGTTAATGGAGAGCTTTTTTCTATGAACCATATGAGAGGTTACCACTAAAATAGAACACGTTTCAAAACAAGCGACACAATGCAAATCTCTAGAGAATAAACATTTTGCAGCACAAAGAACAGCCCGGTGTTTATAATCAGCACAGGATTAGTTAAGTCGTTATTGCATGAGCTATTCTAATCATCTCCCTTGCAAGCAAACAGCCGCCACTGACGGCAAACAAGCTGCAAATGTTGCCAGACAACCCTTATGTGTTCACATCTAATAACCCAGTTGTGATCACGCCTCACGCGTCGTCTCACGTCCTGATTGCTCCGAGCTGGATCTTGTTATAGATATCAGCGCTTCCTCTTAATCTACAAGTGGGTTGTGCCATGTCCTTGTACTCGGCAGTAATTGCCTCGGTATATTTAGTTTGCCGGTGTTGCGGTAATTAAAACAAATAGGAGAGATAGTGGAGACAGAGATCTCCTGTGGCTCCTTGGTCTGAGTGTGGAGAGGTTTAGTAAGGTCAGACACTGCAGTGTTTTCAATTAGACACCTCAGTACTAATGAGGGTTTATTAAAGAGTGGGAATACTTATGCAAAACAGGACTACTGAATGACCGCAGCACATGCTGGGAAAAAAGTGGCGTGAAGAAAAAAACATTATAATATTCTATGAAATGATGTAGATTGACACATGTAAATTGTTTATTATATATTTCGTAGATATATAAATTATAAAAAAAATGTACATTATGATCACAAAAATAACTGAATTCTGCAATAAATACACTTTTATTATTCCATTTTAAGTCTTAAAAAATAACATTATTGATTTAATGTCAAATGGTTAAAAGTGTCTCTGCTGTATTTAATCTCAAGTGCCTTAAAAGAGACAAGTACAATCTCTCTCTATAGTTACTCCACAACAACTCACATATCCCTAAAGTCAGTTCATCTCCCCTCCGTGATAGCAGCCTGTGAGGAGGGCGAGGGAGGGGAGGGAAGCCCGTCCCTCAGGTGGTCGACTGCGGCCCTGCTGGAACCGTCTGTGTGTCTGTGGTTGACAGATGCAGGCGGAGGGAGCCGTGGCAGGTCAGGACGGCCGCTGGGAAGTACCCAGCAGGTAGAGACACAGCAGGTTGAGCACCACGAGGACCAGCACCAACCCGACGAGAACCTTCTGCACCCACAGGCATGTATTGAGCTTCTGCTCCAGCCGAGAGTTGCAGGCCATCATTCGCATGAGCTGGTGAGATAAAAGAAACTGTTTCAATGACATGGCTGTATCAATCTAAAAGACCCTGTAATAGTTTTGGAAGTAGTTGAGAATAGTTTGACATTTTGGCAAATGTGCTGATCAGAGGAGAAGTTTGATAGCACACTCACGTCTATGTGATACCTTTGGAACTGGAGCAAGAGGGTAATTACCTTTACTCATCATATGGACAGGAATTAAGGTGGGACAACTAAATCTTATTAACAGGTTGTATTTCCTTTAGTTAATATGTACGTTTACAAAAATAAAAACAGGACTAGCAGCTGAGTGCAGGGACTTTTTCAGAGTCTTGTCATCAATGTGCTTGTGAGGCAGAGAGGCAACATAAAACTGCTGGTGCACTTAAACTGTTATTCAGCACAAATCTGTAAAACCTCTGATGTGAAGACAACACAAACTGGAGCGTATAGCTTAGATTTATACCCTGAAGAACCTAAATTTAATACTGGACAGAGCCAAATTAACTTTTTCTACCTCCAGTCTTTAGGCTGAGTTAACCGCTGCGCTAACCGCTTTCCTGTTTTTAATCAATAGTCACACACAGACACAAGAGTGGTGTTAATTTTCTCATAACTCGAAACAAAAAGGCAAATAACCATATGTCCAGTGCCATAGTTTTTAAAGTATGAAATAAAAAATATATAATAACTGATGTGTGTCCTTTTAGAGTACTTTATCTCTTAAAAGAGTGTTTTATAATGTTCGAGACATACAGTATTATTGTCTTATAACCTTTAAAAAAGCCATGGAGGTCAAAAGTGAGTCACTGACTGAAAATGTTTGAACTGAAATAATACGTATTTTAGAGGATCGAGGCTTTTCTTCTGCCAGAACTCACAGTTGTGTTGAATTCCTGCCCGCTGGTCCCCGTCTCCACAGGGCTGTCCCTGAGAGGACTCACTGTGGGTTTAACACTCTCCAGGACATGACAGCGCAATCTGTGAGAGAGTCACAATCTAATGAGCAGAGACCATCAGTGTGATATGCAGCCTACAAGTCCACTGTCATCCTCCATCACTGAGAGTTTGTCAGAGTTTTTTCATATTTTTTTTTACTGACATGGCTCATAAAGGAACAACAGATGTGTACCTGTGTTCCATGATCTTGGTTTTTGATACTTCTTTCCAGAACTGTGTAAGTTCTTGTGATCCAGCATTGTCCATTTCGGCAGCCATAACCAAAAATCTGTCCTGTGGGGAGGCTTGAGAACCTGCATAAAAAACAGCAGAAAACAGGTAAATTAATTAAATAATGGAAAAAACAAAATGTGCAAACTAAAACAATGTTGGTCCAGTCTGTGGGTCTTAATCATTGATGGATATCTACATTTTTCTATAAAAATATTGTTTTGAATTCTTTTCCATATAATAGGTAGGGTTAGAGTTTTGCATTTTATGTGAAAGAGGAACTTAAACTGCTGTTTAAATCAAAACAAAACCAAAGTAGCTGACTAAATTGATTCAAAAACAGAAACAGAGGGTGTATGTGTTAAAGATCTAATGCTGTACATGGAAGTATTGTGACAACCACCACGGCATGACATTTAGGGAAAAAAACAACCCTGAAATAGGTAGCGCCGATTCCTCTGAGTAAAATAGAGAACATCTTAACCTACAGCTGACTTTCAGCACTTTGAAGGTCTTAAAATGTTTTAACTCGTACAGCACTGTCAGTTGTCTGATGGTTTGTTTGGAGGAGATGATTCTTTTATCACTCTTGAAATATGTATGTCAGGCAAAGAAAAGTGGCTGCTGGCACTTTGGGAAGGTAAGAGGCCGGACCATTTGATTATTCTGAAGTTCAGCATTTGGAAACATGTGCTGTGAGCGAAGCAAAGTACAAAGCTTAAGTGCAGTACCTCCATGTAAGGAAACCACTATATCTATGGAGCCTCCTGGTTCGCAGCAGCTGCTGCTGGGCTTCACTCTGTACTTCTCAGGTGCTGTGGTCCGCACCTGTGGGAACATCAGATCCAATGTTTAAACTTTACCATGTCAAAAAATAGAGAAAATGGCCATCAAAACTCATGCCGACATCTTCAAATTGCTTGCTTTGACTGACCAATAATGAAAAAAACAAAATAAATTTAACTTACAATCACATATATATTAAAAAAAGCAGCATATCCTCACACTTGATAAACAAGAGCAAGTAAATGTTGGCTAATTATGTTCAACAAATGACTTCTGCTTCTAATTTACTTGCCAGAGCTGTTAAGGTAAGTATGCAAGTTGGCGGCTTCACACTCACCTTGAAGGCCACTTGATTTTTGGTCACATTGCTCAGAATAATGAGGCTCTTTTTCTCTGTCTCTCCCGAACCAAAACTGAGCTCCTCTGCAGGGCTGCAAAGAGAGAAGAAACACACATTCTGAAACAGGAGCTACATTAGAAAGCTGTCTAGGTGGGAACCAGCAGCTCAGGTTGTAAAATTACAATAATCATGTGCTATTAAGTGTCTATTTGTGCACTTCAGCAAAGATACAACTACTCGATGCAGACAGGAGTACCCTTTTTATTCACAACTTGCTTTGTTGTTTCTCTTTTAAGTGTCTTCTTAATGCAGATTGGGCTGCTACAATTTCTGTGCCTTCTGTGACATGATTATCCCGGGACTTCAAGCTTTTCCTGCCATGCATTACCTTCAAAAAGTCTTTCCTAAAGTACATAGTAACACTATTTCACAGCTGAAAAAGCATACTTTTTAAGTACAGGATTCCTGTCAAGTATATTTACTTTAATCTAGATATGGTCAAAAATCAATAAAATGGCAGGGGAATGAAAAAAAACAGTAAACAAGTGTAAACAAGTATGCGTTGTAGCTAATTAGTCACAGGCAGACGGTGTGTTGTTGGGGGCATTGAAGAGTAAGAATCACACCAGCATCTAAATGGACCAGAGTGACATTTGCAGGTATAGAAACTGTTTGATGTGCTGTAGCCGATTGGCCGGCTAATTAGCAAGACCGCAAACTGATGTTAGCAGTGCATTTTTTCTTCCATGAATGTTTGTTTGGCGGCTGATTTAACAAGTTAAGGTTCAGCACAAGATACGTGTGTTTATGTTTGCAGGTCAGATAGGGAGGAGATTCTGGCAGACAAGCTAATGTGGGTGGTTGTTTTAAGTCTGTGGTTTTTGTGTCATGTGGCAGGATGTTCTCTGGCTTTTAGTCAGTGTAACTCTCTGCTCATGGTAGAATCCAAATGTTACTTCTGTAAGAAAATATTTTCTCACAGTGAGGTGAATTATTTGGCTGCATGGAAACAAGTTGCTCACTTAAGTAGTTGGAGAACAACCACAAATTACAGCAAACTAGAATTACTGCATTGTGGTTGTACACCTCGATGAACAAGTTAAGTTGCTGTTCACATCCACGTCTGTCCAGCATCATAATACACACTGATAAAGCACAACATTAAAAGGACTAATAAGTGAAGTGAAATATACTGGTCGTGTCATTACAATGCAATGTTTGGCAAGAAACCCCGTGTTCTGGCATTATACGGATGCTACTTGACACACACCACCCACCCAAACACCTCTGCAGTCCAAGTACATCCCCTCAGTTGTAACAGCCTCTCCAGAAGGATAATGTGCCCAGCCACATGGCAGGAGCAGCTCAGGAAAGGCCCAAGAAAAGTTCCAAAGAGCTCAAGGCTTTGACTTGGCCTCAGAACAAGTCACATTCAACTCGCAGAACTCAAAAGATTCATCGCCAACGTCCTGGTGCCAGACCCCACCCCCCCAGCCAAATGGTCCAGTGCATGCCTCGAGGAGTCAGAGCCAAGCCACGGTGGGACCTCCATGGATCATACTTGTTCTGGAGTCAGAGCTGAAAACATTTGCTCAAGGCATTCGAGATGTATAACATTCAATGGGACGTCAACCCGAAAACATAATGCCTCTGTCAATGGCTGTTTCTGCCATGAAGGCATAAAAAATGGGGGGCACCATTATAAGAAAAAAAACTATGAAACATAAATTTTTCTGTTTCAGTTTTTGATTTTGTTTCAAAGGAAAACACATTAAACTTCAGTTGGGTTTTCAGCAGGATGGTGCTCTGATCACACATCAAAGCTGTGAGTTCAAGAGCCAAAGTAAAACACGTGGCCTAAAATACAGGGAGGATGGACTTTGCCCTATTCTCTGATTCATTATTGGTTAGTACCTCATGCATCTCTTAGCCAAATCCACAATAGCCTAATGTGACTATAAACAGTATGTGATTTGAATACAGCCTTGGTGAAAAGTAACTAGTTATTGCATTTGGGACTTTGAACTTTTCCATGACAGAAAAATGGGATCAAAATATTCAATCAAAAAATATTTGTTTCATATGTATCAAGTCTCTCATTGTTTCAGCTCGGCTATGTTCCATGGAATAAAACTGAACAAAGATATACTTTTTTTTAAAATTTTCATTACTTCATGTGCTCTTTTCCCCAGTAAAACAGCTGTAAAGTCTGCAGTCGCTGGAGCTCAGAGTGAGTCT
The DNA here is from genome assembly GCA_029783645.1 of Ctenochaetus hawaiiensis. Lineage (NCBI taxonomy): Eukaryota > Metazoa > Chordata > Actinopteri > Acanthuriformes > Acanthuridae > Ctenochaetus > Ctenochaetus hawaiiensis. Next base: position 9,486,754 of record JAPZDY010000005.1, read on the forward strand.
TCAGGCTCTGGAAACCTTTGGCAAACACAAGATCAAAGCCCCCTACTCCCCTCTAAAGCCCACAGCCCCGAATTAGGGCTAACACTGCTCAGAAACATAATTGCATTTAAGGCTCATTTAAATCTGTTTATCACTATAATTCACAGCCCAGAGCTGTCAAAATCCTCACATCAAAGCATTTACTCTGTAAAAACAGAACTCAACGGACTTTTATTCATGAAAATGAGAAGTAATATCACACAGTGTGTGAATGCACCACCAAGTATTTACCAAAGGTCATTGTGGTATTGCTATACTCTTTACAATACACCACTTTTGAAGTCAAAACTCCCTTTGCAATTCGATGAAATCTCAATGAAAATGCGTTTGATGACATGTGAGAAAGGTGGAGACGATTGCTCCTTCCTTTAAGTTCAACTGATCATTAGCCAGTGTCTCTCACTGAGCAATTGATCGGTAGCATACTTAATTCCTGCCCACGTGTGACCGGATCAATTTGGCTGTAAAGGTACAAACACATCAATAATGACTTTAGACTTTAAGCCTATGCATGAAAAGAACATTTTTGTCAATATGCTCGAGGCAATAAAAATTGTTCTATTTACATATTACTCTCAAGGCAACATACACCAGTTGCCTGTTCATTGGGAGCATGGGGCAAATATAATGCAGTTATAATACAACAGCTCCACAACAAAACTTTTATCAAGTTTAGTTTTTGTTGTTAAAGCTTCGTGAATCTAAAAAACTGAAGGTACATTTGGCTTCAAGTCATTGTATGCACACATTCAGGGGCAGGACAACATGATGGGATACACTGTACTGATACATGCATCTTACTAAAAAGCCACAATGATACATGTGAGTGCAGGGATTTTTCCTGATTAAAGCAGTGTATTGAGCATGTATCCTATTTTGTGTTCTTTGGGAGAGGGCAGGGCAATATGGACCAAAAATTATCTCTCTGCATTCAGGCTGAAAGCAGTAGATACTGCAATAATGTTGTGAAGATGACAGAAAATGACATCGCTTGATGGTGATGCAATCCTTAAAACCAGAAAACGAAAACACCTATGCTGTATCCAAATATAATGATATCCTAATTAAATGATATCCAGTCTCACAGCACAATATAATGTTGATATATTGTTCAGCCCTAGTTTGGGACCTTATTAAATTTTACTTTGTGACTATTTATAGTCACATCAGGCTGTTGTTATTTCTCCGTGAGCTCTATATGACACCAGATAACATAAATATACACATGGCAGGCATTCAAGTGCTGCATGACCTGCTGTCAGTGACCAGAATTTAATTACACTTGGCTCCATGAAGGGCTGGTGAGGCAAGAAGACAGTCACCAAAACTGTCCAATCAATGAGTGACATGTCAGTCTGTTAGACTTTATGTGTACTCTTGTTTTCTTTGTAATATGCAAGTATGAACATGAACTCGATCAGCACTGAAAGGCAGTTATGTGTTTTTGTTTTTTTTTCTGTTAGGCTATACTTCAAGTTGGCACAGTAGTAGCTTATGTCAACATGCTAACATGGTAACAATGATAATGTTACCATGTTAGCAGGTATAATTTTTTCCCATGTTCACTATCATGGTTTATAGTGTTAGTTGACATTTCATTATCAGCACTTAAACAAAAAGTAGTGCTGAGGCTTATGGTTTATTTAATTATTTAATCATAACCTAATCAATTGAACAAATAAATTTTGACCTGATGGTTGTGACAGATGAGGAGTCATAGGATCACTAATCTGATTGCAATTCATCCTGAGTGGGCCATGAATATCTAATGCAAAAATCATGTTAGCTCCTACCAAAACTAAGGCATTTTATTTTAAACTCTGAACAGGGTCTTCATTGTGGCGCAAGAGAAAATTCATAAAGATTAGTTCTCTTGGCATTGTGAAAGCTTGGACAAAACTTGAAGGCAATCCATCCAACAGCTGTCAAGGCCTTACACTACAAGCAAAATGTCAACCTGATGGGGGTGCTAGAGTGAAATCAAGTTTTTAGGATTCATCCTCTCGGGACCATGAATGTCTGTACAATATTGAATCACAATCAATTTTGAAGCTGCAATGTTTTTATTGAGGACAAAACTGGTCAATTGGATGAACTAACAACTGACACAGACACAGCTATCCAAAGAAAAACAAGAAGTCATCTGCATAATGACATTTGCATAAAAGTCTGTGATGCACCATCAGGCATATGTTTATGTAAGAAAACACAAGGTAGAATTTTACTGGTAAGGGAACGATAAAGTCCGCTCTTCTACTGTATTTTTTGACAACTTTTTTTTGGAACAGCAATGTGACCACAATTGGCTCTAAGTGAGGTAGAGACATGCTGGCTAATAACAAAGTGGAGAGAGGCCTGAGCAGGATGACCTACCTAACATCTAGCAGAGGGCCTTTGAAGGTGGTCACTGGCTTCCTGACTCCTTTGGTCCTGGGGCATGTGTCTCCTTTGTCGTTGTCCTCTGTCCTCAAACTGTCTTCTAGGAAATTCACCTGAAACAACAAAGAGCACTTAATTAGAAAAGAGACTAAGAATAATGATAACGTAATCATGTGAACCTTATCTGGCTCCTTCTGTGAAAATGAAATGCTTGACCTTTGCCCTTCATACAGAGAAAGCTATCAGTTAATGGAGCTCTTGACAGTCAACTGCGATGATTAATAAATGGTTCTTGTTATATAATGGAAAAATGTCGTGTTATCAAATAGAATCTTTCCTAAAATTTGTATTTTTCTCTTTTGCTAAGAATCCTCTGCAATGACACTTGACCTTTTTTTCCAGAAGCCTTAAAATAAAGCAAAGAATATGTGGCATGTCCACTGGAAAATGCAACTAAAATAAGCCACAAACTCATGACTTCTGATGAAACAAAGGGCTTTGAACGAAAGTAGTTCAGCCAGAAAAAAAAAACCATAGTATCAATCACACAAGAGAAAAGTGGTTTCGCTTCAGCAAAACATCCACAAACTTTGACCCAAATCATCAGCTGACAGATCAGAAGACAATACAACAGCTGACTGGATAGAAATTGTGAAACGTCTGCATTGGTGATTGACAATATCAAAGATGTGAAGTTGGGGAATTGGATGCTTTTCACAGTGTTTTCTGGCAACACGTGTAAAAAAAAAAAACAGATGGCGAGAGTGAGCAAATGGTGGGAGGAAGGAGGGGGGGGTGTGTGTGGGGGCAAAGGTGAACGGACTCTGCATGTGATGGGAACGTTTGTGACTCAAAGGGGAAGTGTGTCGTTCGCTGTGATAAGCAACAAAACACGTCATCTTAATTTAATGGCTGACTGTCATGCAACTGCCACAATCAAGACATCAAGAGAAAATCAGCTGCTGATGAAATGTCTGTATTTATTTGTCATTTGAAAGAGCAAGCTCAACACAATTAGGTAATTATGTAACTAGAAACATGTTTCAAGTTTTAAAAATAAAATTTTGAAATAGTAGGCTGTGATTTATACAGATTTAATCGTTAGAAATTACAGTATTTTGGTGAGTATATCAGTGGTGCTGTTTTTGCCACTGTTAGCGCTCATACAAAATTCAATTGTAGATTAACAGAAAACAAAATAAATGGCAATTTAATTAAAAAAAAAACAAATTCATTTAAAACACTTACACTACAATAATCATATGCAAAGAAACAAAAAAGACCATAAATTACATCTAAAATAGAGAAATGCACCAGGATTTCTACACATTTTGTGTAAGATATGAAATTAAAAGACACAGAAAGCATTAAAAAATTCTACGTTATCATAAACGAAGCGATTAGTGTAATGCTCATTAAGAGGAGTGTCTTCATAGTAAGGCACAAATCAAGATACATTATTAAAAATCTCCAGAGTCACAGACCCGGTAAAGGATAATGTTAGAGAACAAGGCACAGAGGGCTTTGGTTAAAAAGCTCTCTCTCTTAAGGCAAGCGTGGTTAAAATGTAGTGCTACAGGTTAATAACTTGGTCTACTGTAATGTAACAGCAATAACGTTAGTAGTTTGTTAGTTGTCTGTGGTTAGAGGATAAGGTTGTTAATGGGCAGGAGTGACTGTTCAAGCTTTTCTTTTTGAACTGATTATGATATTAATGAAATGTGAGTGTCTTGCTTGGTTCAGTGTTTACATGATATTGTGCAGGTAGGCTACGTCATTTAGCCTACATCCCTTGTAAACAACGTCAGAAATGTCATGGTTTTCAGACAGTGCAATACAATCTAGAGGGTCGAATTGAAATATGGGGTCCAGATCAGGTCAAGGGACGAAACATGTCCGGGGGAGGTGATGGCATCAGTCGATCGTGAGGGAGGTGCACTCACGATAATTTCGGAGTCACATGAGTACACCTGCCTTTCCAACCTGTAGAAATCTTCTGGACTCTGAGTTCCTTGTGTGGGTGTGATCCTACACTGCCTTACCACCTCCAGCCCTTGTTTCAAAACAGAGAGAAAGGCAATTAACTTCCTGAAGCCATTAAGTTGTCAGCGCAGTGCTGCCTGGAACCCAGAAGAATTCAGGTCAGGATGGATGGGGGTTGTGGGGGGGGGGTTCTTGTTTATTTTGATAAGCAGTGAAGAGCTGCTTGAGCACAAGTATGTTGGAATGCGTTCAGACGAGCCTGAGGTGCAGACAGGCTGGTATATTAAACAAAGAGCCACTGGCTAACAGAAGAAATGTCTAATTAAAAAGGCCTGATGAGACAGTTTTACTCTGCAGGAGTGCTGGAGATGTGAACATATCAAGAGACAGTAGACACTGCTTATTAACTTGTCAGTGACAATTACAAACTTCTCTTTCTCTCTCATCCAGCTCTCCCTTCGCCTTCTTTGTATTACATTTGTTTTAGTTCTCTTACTATATTTTCGGTAAACTTCCAACAGTATATTACAGCAAAGCCTTGAATGATGCTTCTAACCAAATACAGTCTATGCTCTTTAGTTATAATAAGTGTGTAACCTTCAGCCAGTGGCAGTATTAAGAGTCACATGAAAAACCACTGGCATTCATTTCAGTTGCCACAGGACTCACCCATTCTGAAAACTATCCTCTCAACCAGAATACTCCTCAACAAACCCTTAAGACCTTCTGATTGCAGTCAAACAAATTCCCACACATATTTATGACCTTCAGTTATTACTTATTGCGTATGTCAGGGCAGGGTGGCTGTCTAACTAGTTTCTCTGGTTAAACAGAAAAGCATCTAATCCTTTCCAACAAACCTGACTCAAGTGTTATTGTATTCAGTTTCTGGAGATGAAATTAAGTCTATAATGCTCTTATGGGGAGCCATGCACTTTTCCTCTGGGGTTAGTTTCTCAAGGCTGTCAAGTCCAAGCTGTCGTAACAAAAGTATGCCAGAAAAGTGTGAGGTGATGCTTTGTTTATGTTTTACAGTAAGAACATTAACAAACTCCAAACTTGGGCCTGTAGATTGTTATTAAGGCTAACAATTGACTGATTTGCATATCTCTGCTTTGTAAATCTAAATCTGCTGTGCATGACCAATGTGGTGTTTATTAACAATGGGAGCCCTGTTTTTTGTTGGGGCTTATTGGGGCTTATGGGGGCAGCTTTGGGAGATGCAGCACTGCTAGGTCTCTCAAGCATATAGAGTTTGTGTCCTATAGGCAGCATGCTAAAAGAAAATCCAATACAGCTTCTTTAAACAACATTAAAGCTATGTCCTAGTCCTCAAATCAAATGTAGGTTAAGCCCAAGCCTGTTGCTTCCCAACTGTGACAGCAAAACAAGAAGATATCTGTAAATAACGGCTTCAACACTTGAAGCGCTTTGGTAGCTGGATGGTTACAGCACATTACAGTAACCTTTGCTGAATGTTATACCCTTCTCTCTCTCTCTGTTTCTTGTTTGTCCTTTCAACTGTCACCATAAATAAAGGCAACATGCCCCCAAAATATAACAGACACAGCCGCAACATTAAACAACACATACATACATTAAAACATACAAGTCTTCAATACACATGGCTTGATTCTGGGCATATCATGAGATAACCCCCTTTGTGTCCTGTTTATTAGCTCGCAGGCTTTCTCTGCACACTGCCAACCAGCGAAGAAAAGCTAAAACAGTTATGAAACAAGGGCTGGACCGTTTTGTATGGAGTGAGTAGAATGTGGCATAAACTACAACACTGACTGAAAGTAGATAAAAATTTGGCACAAGAGTAACAGGGAGAATGATTGAGTCTGTAGTTGTAGACCTATTCAAGATGAAGCCTGTGGGGTGTCTAATTGACGGTTCAACTGCACTGCACTGCATTGAGCTGCATAATGCAGTCTGATGGGAACAAGAAACTAGCTACAGCAGGGAATAGGTGGAATAACTGACTTGGCAACCTCTGTGGACCCTACGATGAGCTGAGAGGATGAGAGAAGCAGAGCCGTGGCTGTGATGCATGGGCTTTGTTGGCGGGATTTAATTGCGGCCAAAGACATTAGGAGTCACCTTCACAGAGACAATGAGCAAGAGCTTAACGTCTCCAGAATCAGGACACTACTTGCCACTTAATTTACAGTTGTCTCCACAGAGTGGTCTGATTACACACTGTAAGCTCAAACTCAACTTAAAGAAAGGCAGTTTAAAAAGAAACAGGAGCAATCTCTGTCCAAAATGCTTCTATTTGGACAACTGGCAGTATATAACATCAGTAAGAGATGTACACGACTTCCTGAAATGCCAGAGTCAGAATTAATCAGGACACAGTCACTTTCAGCTCAAGTTACACATTCAAACAGCCATATTGATGAAACTGAAACTGAGGTCCTGCTAAGTTTGTTTTAACCAACAGCTATACTTACTCCCATTAATTTACTAATTTAATTAAAAAATAAAACAATTTCTCATCGACAGAAATCAACAGATCAGCAGCCCCTGCATACTGTTTCTAGCCATAATGGAGACTTACACAGCACACAAGGAGCAGCGTGACTTTTTATCATAAAGAAATTAAATGATGAGGATTTTTTTTTTCATTTAGACTATTTATCTTAGCACTTTGATATAAACCTGAAAGAAAATTTACCTTTTTGGGCTTTACCACAACTTCAGAGTTAAAGCTGGACTCAAGTGCATCTTTGCTCTCCGTTTCGCCCTCTTTGCTCTCCGTCTCATCCTCACTAACAATGGGTCCATTGTCACAGATGGGCGTTTGGAAGTCGTCGTCAGGAAGAGGCGGGTAGCTATATTTGAAGGGGTCCTGGAATGTAATCAGGTAGATCATATCACTCATTGACACTTGACTTTTGGGGCATCATCGATTACTGTCCTTGATGAGTGACGTGCATGTGAACAAATCTAATGACATAGTTTTTCAACAAAGGGGATTATGTTAAAAATTTTTGACGGATGTTTTTGTTTTGCTGTTGCAGTTGTGATCAGACAAAATCATGGGGAGTGTGTCAGAAACCATGAGAAATTTACCTTACTAATAAGAGATTTGATAAGAGAAGCGTGGCAGAAAAAAAGTACTCAAGATAGCAAAAACATATCATAAAATGATTAGTTTTCAGGAAATAATTCATATGATTAAGCCTGCGCAACATAGTGTGCATCACACCATTTTCACAATATGATTCCTCCGAAAGATATTACTCAATTTGTGACCTGACTTGAAATTTTTATAACTCTCTGAAAGACAGTTATTACTAATGCTAATTTGAAAATTTTTAATAATACACATAGAGAAACAGATAATAACATACCGTTCCACCCATATGAGGTGGCAGGTACTCAGGGCCTATGTATGTCTGGATCTCAGATCTTGATGCAAACTTGAGCTTGCTGATTGCCTCGGGACCCAGCCAAGACTTTACAATCTTCCATGCAGCTGAAATGGAGACAAGTTATTTCTTGAGATGTCAGAATTCCATTATATATATTTGAATAAGTCACAAATAAAATAAAAATATACAGGTTTGTATGGCTTGCTATAAGAGGGTAAATTCATTCTCACCATTCATAATCCAAGGCATCTCCACAATGATCATTTTGGCTA
>JAPZDY010000005.1:9494909-9516613 GCA_029783645.1 Ctenochaetus hawaiiensis
TTGGCTAAAATGATACAAAAAGAAAAAGTTTCTCCATGAAAATTAAGTTTAAAAATGACAAGATTTGATTTAATTTGAAAGTGGCTGTAAATTCCTATTAATAAATAAATATAACATATCCATATTAATGTAGATAGATGTTTGATGCTTTTTAAAGCAACTTTTGTTACTTACATAAAAACTTTGGATAATATACTTTGAAACAGCTGATGATGTACTTCACAAACTCCATGTCCTAAAACACAAAGTGGAAAAAAAAACTGGCATCAAAAGCAGAACCAAACAGTTCAAGCTACTTCAATTCTAAAAGATGCTTTATAGGTTTTCAATAGGAAGAATGTTTGTTCCCTCTTAACCACCTCTAGATCTGGAGTGACCCACTTTACAGCGAAGGAAAATTCATTACAAGCTTCTCTGAATAAACCATCACTTAATCCCTTTCAAATGATAAGTCGGAAAGAGACTTGAGGATGTTATTTTACCATGTTTTTTTTCACTTGCCGTTATATCCTGTTTTGTAACCATCTGATTGCACCACTTAGATCTAACAAATTTTATCATTCTGGGGCAGTAAATGGCTTAGAATTTAATGCATTGTCTCCACAGAAATGATAAAGGAGACACTGATTCAAACAGCCTTGATTAGATTTTCTAATGCAATCGGAAGTGTAGCAAAATTATCTAACGGATAAAATGCATTATGTATCATCTAAGAACCACATATATAGGTGAAAGAGGCTGGCCCATTTTAAACATTTCTTTTATGTGAATAAGACAAATATTCATCCTTGTGTTTTTATGGTAATCACAATCATCCGACAAATAGCCAATATGTCAATAGATACAGCCCTCATACCCTGGCTGGGCTCCATAATTGGCTAGAAGCTTCATTGCTATGCAGGAGACTCACTCCTGAGCCTTAATGAGATCATACCAGCTCCTCTTTGCTCTAGCTTGTACTGTGGTTCAACAGGCGGCAACAATAAGGCTGCTTTTTAAACTGATCCTGTAATCTACTCATTTCATATTTCAGCTGCACAGCTATTTATCCTTTTTTACCTTGCATGTGTTGGTTTATTTGTATATAATTAAGCTATTTCACCAGGAGGGAGCCTAACCAATAAAATACACTCGCTGACAGAAAGCTTCTTCAAGGAGCTAACGCCTGCGACACAGTGAATCTTACGGATTAGACAGTCCACTCGAATTGGCCGAGGGGATTTAAAGGTTACTTTAATCTCCAAAGTGTTAAAGCATTGAAGAGCATCAGTCCCTGCAAGACCACATCTAGAGCAGTGAGAAATATGCAGCGTACTCAACGGCATTTAAATAACGGTCGTAGCAAGGAAATATTTCTTGAGTGAAAATGCAAAAGAAGTTTGACGAAACCTGTATATATCTTAAAGAAAAGATGATAAATTAAAATTTGGATTTCAGCATGACACATAAATTTAAAAAAAAAAAAGAAAAAAAAAGTGTGTTTTTTTTGAAACACAATCATTGGACTTACTATATTGCCGAGGCCAGACTCTGTCATGTCAAACACAACAGTGAGTGGCATCCCAGGTTCTTTCTTGGCATACCGCTCCAGCCAGAAGGCAACATACTTCTTCTTGTCGAAGATTGTTTTTGCATCCTTGACATGCAGCTTTACTTTGAACCAGACTAAACACATGGAGCAGAGATTAATATGACACATTAATCTATCAATTTTTGTATAAGTGTAGAATTTGTAAAGGCTACACACTCATAATAAACAGATATCTTTTCAGTAAAAGAAATGCTAAGTTGTAAGTGTATCACATTAGAATTTACTGTAAGTCATTCTCTAATAGAAAATTTACATACAGAGCTTGTTGCCCTCTTTGTCATAGCCGTGGAGGTAGACAGCACCAGTCTCAAACATCCATCTGGGTATGCTGCTCTCAGTGAGATCTGAAACACGTTGGCAGACACGTTACGTTGTTGAAGTTCCCTTTCACTCAAAAATATGATTTTTCTTTTTTCTCAAATGGTTGGGCTTCACTGTGCAGATGTTTAACAAGCAGAGTTGGATGCATGTTTTCACATTCCTCTGCTGAAAGTGGAAAGTTTCACCATGCTCACTGAAAATCCAGTTTCAAAGAGGTGGGAACACAAAAAGAAACTATAACATCACAAATAGTCTGGAGGAGAATGATGGTCCAGTATTCAACTTACACGTGTAATGTTGAAACATAAAGTCGCCAAAACAGGAACACTGAGACTCCACATTAGTAATGTTTTATTAACATCTTGAAACAGGTAAATAAGGGGACTTTAAAGTTACACTGTTCTGAGTTATTTGTGAACTGCTACCTTTTGACTGAAAAAAGGTAGAAAAAAAGAGTTTGAGAATGCAGTTTACTTTAATACATGTTTTTCAAGGACATATCATACATAACACATGGTAACTCTGACACATAGTTTTGTTTCCAGTTGGCAGGATTACATTTCATCTGCCAGTGTTGTTACAGAAACATGAGATTTTTATGCGTGTATGAATTTTTATTTATAAATTTGTATTACCACAATGCTGAACACACAACTATGGGGACATCACTTTTTTCCTTTTTTTATATAATGTTGCTTTAACTGGCAATTAGCTATGCAGACCATTGCACTGCATGCAAAGGAGTAAGGTTGTTCATAAGGTTCCTACATAATTTCTGTAATACTGTAATCCTTACTTGAACCAAATAGAGGGCTTAAAATATCTTGGAAGAGAAAATTACCATTGTCTTTCAGAATGTTATAATTTTTTTTCATATCCATACTCAGCTAAGCCATCATGTTCTGTTCCTGGAGGTGAGTCATCATAAGCACAAATATAACTAAAATTGGTCTACAGCTAAACTGAAAGTGTATAAAATTTACTGTACATGTGGGTGAATACTGACTGGAGAGCTGTACTTTCCTGAGTTTCTGGAGGAAGTGTCTGACTTACCACTGTTTGACAGTTTTATAGAAACTCTCTCTTACAGTTTCCCTAAAACATCAGCTGCCTCAGTTATCAATGACATACTAGTCATCAACCGGGGTCAACTAACCAATAAAAGAACTAACAACTTATAGCCCTTGGATACTAATGACTTGATGAAATCAAATTTCCTAAAAGAAGCTATTTGATAAATTAAATTTGCTGGATTAAAGACTAACACACAGCAACATAAAATTCCTCTCAAAACTGAAACAGTGGGGATTGTTCTCAGGGTTAGCCTATGCATGAAGATATGGGTGTTTAACACACAATGACACTCTGTCTGGGTGCATCCCAGAGCAGCACAAAGACAGCCACAGATCTGTGTCGCAATCTTGTTAACTTCTAAATTTGGTAATGTCAACATTTCTACTTTAAGGCAGACTGGAAATTGAACTTCAATACTTTTTGGCACAATGAAATTGTGCCCGTTGGACCTAAATGAGAGCTGTTATGTAACAATGGCTGACAATGGTATTATCTTGTTTACTTACTCCCTGATCATGTAATTTATGATCATGATTTAAATTACCTGTTTTAGGGAAAGTACCCAGCCAACAGCTTCTGTTTCGACTACATTTAAAATTTGAAAACATTTGGCATTCTTATTTCATTAAAACATGCTAAGAAAATGTGATTTTTTTAAACTAATATATTGAAAAAATATTGTCCAGGTATGTTTTTATAATAAAACAAATTATACCCAGCTCTATTTTTAGATGACGTTTATTTCCACAAACCATATAACAGACTGTTCTAAATGACTTCTTACCATTCAGGCCAAACTCTTTTCTCCACTGAAGACTTTCATCAATCATTTTCAAGGCATCATCTACAACATAGAGTCTCCATGTCAGGTAGCCTTCCACCAGAGCATCATCACTTTGAAGCCTTTCAACATCTCTGGAGTCATATTTTTCTGCCGAATCTGTGAACATATCACAAAGGTTGAATCACATGACTATACAATTAAAAGAGTTCAAGCAGAAGGTTTCACTTTCAACCACTAACTTTCCTATTTTAAATAGTTGTTAAAGCCATACAGATCAAACTGTGCCGTAAACTCAAATACAGTCCACTAAGAGGCCATAGCGTTATACCAGCTGGCTGTTTTGGTCCAAACCAGTACATGTGGCATTTCAGAGCTAACGTTAGCTATTTATCTGTTGGAGCTTATCTTGGCACCGAGCATTTAGGTCATGATGACATCAACATAAACTCACGTCTTACTTTAATTCTGAACACTTAACACACAATAACTGAGTATATTTAACTAACAATAACCCGATATTCATGAAAAAGCAAGTGACGGGTCAAGGAGCAAGTTCATGTCAGATTATCCATTAACGTAGAACTGTTACCTTGGAGGTACTCATTTTTAAATCTCTGTCTCGTCTCCTCAATTTTCTTCTCAAGATCCTGTCAAAAGAGTTAGTTAAGATTAGACCCGTCTTTCTTCTCAACAAATGCAAAATGCAAAATAGCTTTAATGCGTTGTAACGGCAGCTGGTGGTACCTGCTCTCCTTCGTGTTGTTCGAGTTCAGCCATATTCAACTGTCCCCGAGTTCCTTCTCTGTGGTTCCTTGTTGAGCTAGCTAGTTAGCTAACGTTTAGCTAAAGGAATCAGTGCGAAGTGTGCAACTGTCGCTCTGTCGTTGCCATTTTGGTTCCAGCCGTGGCCACACCTCTCCGTGTGATGTTTCTTTGAACTGACGGAGTGAAAGGAAGTGTTGACCTGTATTCAAAACAACAGGAAAGACGTTTATCTAATCATTCATAGCCTTGATTCGTTTAAATACGACTAGTAAGCTGAACACTTTAGCTTAATGTCGTCAAATCACCACTGTTTACCAACTCTCACCCACAATGCACTTGGACTGACAGGAAGCGTTTAATTTCGGTTGGCGCGCCGCTGCGAAAGTACAACAGCCGCTACAAATCACTCAAGTGTTACTAAATATGACTTTGATAAGTAACTTTAGCAGCTAGCGGCTTACTTCTACACTTTAGCGAGACTTCTGTCATGAAAGTGACAGCTCCCAACTTAGCGATAACGTTAACTCAAGCTGTCAATGAGGAGGACTCGAACTTCAGCTCCTAAAACTTCCTTAGTGCAAAATGGAGAGGTTGCCTTTAGGAGATGTGCATCTGAATCCCCATCGGCTTTCCTTCTGTGGAAAAATAATATTATTTAACTGTAAGCGCGATCTGACCACAAATGACTGTGAAAGTAGCCAGCTAGTATTCTGCAGCCTTTCGTTTGAACGGACCGACAACGCGTTCCTGAAGGCAGCCGATGGAGCGGCTCTCATCAGCAAGAAGAGACTATCACATGTGGATATTGTAAAATGTGAATGTGTCATGAATGTTCAGAAGAGAGTCTCCTTACCATGTGTTTTACTGACAAAGAAGAGCGAAAAAGGAGGGAGTTTCCACTACAGTCTGTTTACGCTGAGCAATTCAAACCGACTGGAGCCCTGCATTGAGTTTAAACTTCCTTATCAAATGAAGGAGAGTGTGTCAATCCTCCGGGGCCCCACAGTGATGTGGAGCCACGCAGGTAATGTCTTCTATATATCTCTACAGGCAGGTGAGGTGAGACAGATACCCATTCAGTTGTCTCATAGTGTTGCTGGAGAATTTCCCCTCCACAAAAACCAGATATTTGTTCTTGGGCTGCAAACCCTCTCAGAAGAGTGTGTGAAAAAACAGTCTACAAGCCAAACCGTGGGTTGTATTGTTGAGACTGGGCACATATTTGATGGCAATATGATTTTGCCTCATCCCTATATTTCCGTTACACGGTGCATGTTGGTGCTGTCAGCTGAAAAGGTGGATGATGATGGAGTGCTGAAATCTGCTGTGGTTGCAGCAACTTCTAATCAGCAGCTTGTTTATTTTGAGAATGGCATTGTGAAAGACACATGTGAGCTTCCCTTTGAACACCCTGAGAATATTCACGTTGTGAACACAGGAAGACATGGCTATCTGTTTGCCATATCCTTTGAACAGGGAAATGTGTGCGCTGTATGGAAGGAAACATTTCAGGTATGTAAAAAATAGGTTTCATAATCTTATTGGATGTATTTTTTTAAAGGTATAATTTTATTTTTTAAGCCTATATTGTTAATTCTCCCCCTACAGATTGCCTCTCGCTGGTTGGATGTCAGCTCACTCCACGTGGATGATTTTGTGAGGTGTGGATCCGACCAGATGCTGCTGATTTTTAAGGATCACGGTGTAACAGAGCAGCCATTGGAGAGATTCCTCCTCACTGACCTCTGTGGCATCTCACTTGCTGTAAGATATCATTTTCAAACACTTAGCTATGCTACTTCACACTTGCATGTAATTCTGACAGAAGTCATAGTGACTAATTGCAAGTACATGTTTCAGCGTTGTCAGGACAATGAAGCACCAAGGACACCTCCTCTTCCTCCTCCACAAGAGAACTATCTCCTCACTCTTCAAGCGTTAGAGTCCAGACTACAGGTGAGTATTTCAGAGCCACTACAACACTGTTACTTTATTTGTCTTTATGCTGCAGAGCTTCAAAATGATTTAATTTAAGTGTCTTTTTGTGGAAATATATCTAGATAATATCATAATGTTATGCCATTATTCTACAAAATTCTAATTATGATTAAAGCAAAAGTAGGCAAATTTAACAAGTTATGTTTTTTGTTTTGCATCAGGATTTGTGTCTAATATTTCATGCTACAATTGAGCACTATTTTTTTAATTTCACATCAATTTAACTGTCCGATATAGCTTTACATACAGACTGTACATTTGCAGTGACACTCGGTGTGTGTTCAATTTCCAATATATACCATCAGACAAATTGGATCTCTTGTTTAGAGTGGATTGAGTGTTCTGCAGGAGCTCCAGAGAGAAGTGAATGTGAAGGAAAGAGTTCTACAGCAGTCGGTCGAAGCCCTTGCTGATGTGGTCTCAGAAAGGGAAACAACTCTCACACGGCCTGAGCAGGTAACATTCATGGGAGAAATTATACAACATTGAATCCATGCAAACAAAAACCGGTCACACTATTAAGCTATGTATGAGGACTGGAAAATGTTCTAAGTTTTTCAATGTAGATATTCACCATTCCTTCTTTTTAAAAAAGTAGTGAGCCATATTATCCCATCCCCCTTCCCTGAGTTGGACAGATTTTGCTCCAGCACTTGTCACTTGTGTTGATAAGTTGTCATATTTAGAATGGCAGCTCACATGAGGCTGAGGCAGACGGTATTCCTTGGCTGCCACTGGCATTGAGGAAGTAAAAAGAAAAAAAGGCAGTGAAGCAAATTTTTCTTTGTCCAGGCATTTTGTCACTTATTATTACATTTTTAAGTTATATTAATATAATTCTTAAATGCTTTTTAAATGCCTTTTGTTGCTACTTTTTGCCGTGTCCACTAGCCTCACCTCGAAATCATCAACCCAACTAACTGCAGACCTAAGCGACAAAACCATGGCATCCATAACAAATAATAACATCCATAGCAAACAGTTTGTATACCCAAAGAGGAACTTTTATAGAAAAAGCAGATTTGAAATTCCAGGAACCAAAATTATACAGCATTTTGTCCGAAAGTGTCCCTGCAGCAAGTCTTTGCTCTTAAACTGCATGTAAATAGTCCACTACATGTGTACCTAATGAGCTGTTGTTCAAATTGAAATGTCTGACATTGTCTGACAGCACTGCTATTGCTGTCAATGCTGTCACACACTTGTCATTGTTGATTATAGTCTTTGCACTTTCTGTCCAGGAAGGCCTTATTGCTCTGTGGGACTGTGATGATGAGTCAAAGGAAGAGGCCTCAGATGACAAGACACAAGACATGCCAGCAGTGTCTTCAAGACCTCAAGTTGACAAGCTGTGGCATCGCATCACTGAGGACCGAATGGTTGTGGGAGTGATACTAACTACTGACAGCTCCGTGTAAACACCATTTGTTTTTTAATTGAAGTGGATTGTATATATTTTTCTGTGAATGCACTGAGGCATCAGCCTTCAGAAAGGCAGCCCATTGAACTTGACATTGTCTAAACACTTCCTAGTGATTTTTCTGCAGTCCTCGTCCACTTGATGTCTCATCAGGCATAATAAGTCCATCTGCTTGAGTGGATCCATGTGTTTACGCTAAAGATGCGGTCAAAATTAAAATGCACTCGGAGTGAGAAGTACCACTGTCCGGCTGTCAGGCTGTATCATTTGTGCCTGATTAGATTTGTCAGAGCTAAAACGTTGTGGTGCCATTTGATGAGGTGGAGGGATAATGCTGAATAAATCACATCTGTGAGGTTAAATTTGGACTTGTTTTCAAGAAAACTGTAGCAAGTCTGTCTTGTAAAGAAATGTAACACATAATCTGTATCAACAAACTGATTAAGGATGTTATTTTGCCCCTCTGATTGCCCCCAACTTTATCTGAATTTCCCCAAGGTAGACACAGGGTGGCTAGATGGTCACCATTGCTTTAGGTTTTAATTACTCTAAGCTCTTCTTATGGGAAAAAGATTAGATTCCTTCATCCTCCTGGCAAACTACTTCCAGCTCCATTTATTGTTGTCTTAATTGGTACACTTGTCCAGTTAATGTAGTTTCACCACCTCAGAGATATCAGGGTTGTTAATCAGTTCATAGGTGGTTGCATATTCATTCAAACACACTTTGTGTTTTTGTATCTGATTACCTGCCGTCCATGTGATACCTGATTGGAAGTAATGTGTTATTTTTGTTCCAGACCAGCGGCCGGTGTGAGCTTATCCATCCTGACAGAGACGGGCCAGAGCTCAACGCCTGCAGTCATCCAAACCCAAAGCCAAGTATTCTGGCTCCCTGCATCCTGCTCCTCGTCATCCACCTCCTCATCCTCATCCTCATCCTCCTCCTCCTCTGCCTCCACGTTCCCAGAGCCGGCAGCCAAAAGAAGCAAGCAGCACAATGCCGGCAGACCCAATGATCTCAACACATGCAGACTGGCTGTGACTGCTGTGACCAGGCTGACACCTCTGTTGAACTCCGGCTGTGTCAAGTGCTGTGTCATGCTCCATTACGTCCAGAGAAAAGACGCTTTTGCCCACGTGAGCAATTTAATGCCAGTCGTCCTGCATTGTGGTGAAGTCGCTTTGGACATCCGCAGTGATTTCCAAACCAGACTGTTGCAAAATCCTGAACTTAAAACAGGTAAAAAAAAATCACAAATGTCCCCAATTTCATATTTCATTTCTTAATTTTAAATATATTTATCATTTTCTCTCTTTGTCCCTAGATGAAGTTGAAGAAGACTTGCTGAGTCTGATGACAGTGCTGGACCGCTGCGTCTTCCATATAGACTCCCCCAGTCACAGCTTAGGTGATATAGATGGCTGGCTTCAAAAAAGAGTGGGTTGTAAGAGGATAGAAGTGAGTCCTCAGTATCTACTGTTAAATTCTGCAGGACCATCTGCTCTCATGCTGCTGCACTGGCATCAGATAACCCCTTTCCAGGGGGAACTGTCTGTCCACTCCAGGTAAATCATTTTTATTCACAGATACAAATACGATTGCTGGGTTACTGACCTCAGAGTCAGTATTGAGGACAGTATTTAGGACATGCCATTAGCATATTACCAGTTGATTAAAAAGCATGACTTGTTTATTTTCAGTTTTCTTTTTGACAAGCTTCCATGTATATTTAGTGTTACTAACCAAAAAACAGAGTGTGTGTCCTTGAGTCAACAAAAATATTAAATCTAATTCAAAGAGATTTTTTAAAAATACTTCGATAGAGGGCTGCATTTGCCGGAGCGTTGCAGCACCCATAATTTTATTAAAGGTCAACAACTGCGCAGAATTTTTTATGAGGAACAAAAACACAAAAAATAATTTGTTTAATAGAAAAATGTCCTATTCATTTGCTAGCTATGATGTCACTGCTCTTTGTGTTGATTCAGACTCCACTTCCACAGACTCTTGAATTATTCATTCAAAAGAACTAAGCGAAGGTAGCTGAGTGAGTAGAAGTGGGCACTGCTCAATTTGTATTAATGGATTCAAAGTTGACAAGGCTTCGAAAGTTGAAGATGCATGTCTTTGTGATGTGTCTATGTGATATTTCACTGAATATCAAAGTGATTAGGCTTCTCTGGCAAGCAGGGCACTTAAAATGACAAACTCTGAAGATAGGTGGGTGGGAAGCGGTTGTGAAAGCACAGAAGTAATTAAAAAAGACATTAATAAACCTCAACAACATATATTTTGTAATAACTTGGAATTGTGGCTCTTTTGGTTCTTTGCAGCCAGTTACAGGTGCTCCGGTTCCTGGATTCTCTCTTGGCTTACCTCCCTCCATCCTGCTCCATCCTGCCTGTCAGAGGTGCAAGAGGACCGGGTGCAGCTCAAATGTTTTCTCTTGCATTAGAGAAAGAGGTGGTGAAACTCAGAGAGTGTGTGTCATTGCTACTTTGCGAAGAGGAGCAAGAAGGGAATGAGCTGAAGAAGAGCCATGAACAAGAGGAGACCCCTGATCCAGCTTCTGCAAAGGGGCTCCAGAGATGTAGAGAGGTGTGGCAGCAGGACGTGGAGAGGAGTAGGATGAGACTGAGCCCCCTGGTGGATGTGGAGAGGTATCGTAGGTTGACCCAAAGCATGTCCGAAGTCCAGCTCGATGGGGATTTGGCAGCTCTCTTAGAGACTCAGAGAACTTTGCTCAGCTAAGATGCTGTACATGTGATTTATGTTAAAAAATCTGATCACAAAGTCTGTGTTTTCCAGACAAGCACTTAGAATTAATGGGAAAAAAAAACCTGTATAAGTCTCAAGTGTAGTCACCAAAAGGGCAGTTCATCATGTATGCATTGCACATTTCACCCATCCTGAGTGCCACCTTAGCTGCTGGCTTGCTTTAGTCTGCTGAACTGTGTGCCTGCTCTCTCTCTGTCTCAGACAGCCTCTTGGGGTTTTTATCTGCCTAGTGTCTGTTGCTGTGTAGAGCCTCAACCTATTTCCATTGGACCACCTCCTGGGTCTCACAGCCTTAATCTGATACTGATGTGATACTGCACTCTGCTTATTCTTCTCTTCGTGTCCCTTTAGACCCTCTGTGTTGAAAAACACTCTTTAGTCTCTGCCGCCGCTGCTGCTGCTGTGTGCTCTTCAGTAGGAGACGGAGCCCACTTTCATACTAAAGTGAGAAACTGTTTGTGTTACAAATAAAGACAACAAACAATGGTAAAGCAAGGGGTTATACATTTGCTCAGCGACTGGAAGTTGGCTGAAAGCTTTTAGTAGTACTTTTCACTTATGGTTCAGTTATTTCCTGTGAAACGGTGTAAATTAGAAAAGAAGTCCTTGAATGCTGTTACCCCTGTGATGCTGTATATTCTGTCAGCCCTGTTAGTTCAGATACCATTCGACTGAGTAAAGATCAAACTCTACTTAAAAGGACCTCAGCCTTGCTGGGTACATAGATTTGTGGCAACTTGACCAGAAGTGTTTTGGCTGGTGGGTTTTTATTTTTTTCGCCTCTCAGTGGAGTTTTAAAAAAACAAAGATGTGCATTTTGTTTTTTTTCGGGGAGCTGCTCCCTGTGTTTGCAGTTTTCAGTCTGAGGACAGCTAAAATCCTCCTCTTTTGCACCTGTAATATTTCTGCTTCATTACAAGTAACAACTTCCACTGGACTGGCTGCCACAGGGCTTCCTTAAAATGATTCATCTGTTGCTTTATTGTGGTGCTGCTCCTGCATTGACGACATGCTGCAGAAGAACTGGAACTGGGATGGCATATTTTTTTTTAACTTTCAGAGCCTCTATTGAGATTTTTTAATGAAGCTCTCATCAGCTATAGTCATATTTTATGACATCATCATTCCCCCAACGCTGCCGACAAAAAGGTGTATTTACCCCTTGCGTTGCTGGATCATTATAAGGGTTGAAGTAAAGATAAATGCTCTTTTTAATCCCCACAGTTCAAATAATAAACTCTGAGCTCTTCTGGCTCAACATGAGAACAGTGTGGTGTGACTCCAGTTTTATATTTCTCTATAAACTCTGGTCTATTCCAGACTCTCTCACAGGTGCAGTCACCAGCAGCTGTCTGCTGTTCCTCTGCTTTTTGATCATCCCTTCAGCACAATATTGAGGCACAGCTATTTGCAGCATCACCTTTGCAATCCTATGCTCATTTAAATTTGGATGTCAATATTGTAAACAAAGCTACAAAATTTTCAAACCATTCGATGCAGCTCTAATAAGTACAAAATCTATTTATGCCATGTTAGAATTAAAGTAAAGCTCCTGTTTGCAGTTCAAGAGCTAAATTCAGAGAATGTAACTCGAGTTTTCATGCAAGTTGAGCACAAACATCAACACTTATTTTTTTGCTCCTTTAATCTGACACATACAGCAAAATCCCACCTTCTATTCGGCTGCGCGACAACTCTCACCCTTGTCACTTCTAGCATCCAAGAAGAACTGTGAATTCTGTACTGTAAATAACACTAGTGAATAGATCACATGTGAAAACAAAAATTCAATTTTATAGGTGTTCCCTTAAAGCCCTGACTGCCACACAGAGGGAAATATTTGGTTTGTCATCCCTTTATTACCCGTTAACATCTATTAACTCTGAGTGCTTGGAGGAACCTGCAGGGTTTCTACCCTCTCCTGAAGCCTCCTCATTTTAATGAAGAATGAAAAGGTGGTATATACATAGTGTTGCTGAAACTAGTCAGACATGGTGAACCAAAAATCTGCACCCCGCTCAGCTTGTTAATAATTGACGGCCAGTTGACGGTTGACAGATTCCTGCATCTTTTGATACCTGCATGGATGCCAACCATCTGCCACTTTAGTATGGTAGCTCATTTTGCCAGATGAAGAAAAAAACAAAATAAAAAGCAGTCATGATTAAAAAAAAAAAAAAATGTAACAAGTCAAAATTATAAAATAAAATCAAAAGCTACCTTTTTTTTATCATGACTAACTTTTAATCTGCTTTTCTTTTCTTGGCAGAAATGGGCTGCCATACTTACAGTATGTATTTAATTAGAATAATAAAATATTTAAAGACCCCTAAATTTATTGACCATATAAATATTCTTATTGATATTTTAAGAGTTTGAGTTGTAAAATAAAACTTGACATTTTATTTCTTACTGCGTCATGCATGTAATGCTGCTTTATCAGTGTTTGCTGACATGACTGATACAAACATTCAGAAGCATCAGAAAGACTTAAATTGGTATTTGTTTATTATTATATTTGACTTAAGGTGTTAAAGTTGTTAATTTGTTTAAGAGTGACAGCAGGTTCAAATGTGCATATCCGGTGGGTTGACCTTTTTTGTTTACCCTTGTATCACAAATTGTGCCTTTGATATTACAACATTGAGTCATCCATAATGATGGATGGTTCTGCTATACTATGTTATATCGATGCTGTGTGATGAGTGTGTTGGTCCGGTCTTCGCCTGCAGTCAACTGTTATTGATCGAGGTCAGAGGGTTTCCTCTCCTCTGAACTCAGGAACACAGTGGGTCAACCAAGCAAAGTGGGCAGCCATCGATTAAATCTCCAGCCTAACGCACAGAGCTCAGCTCTCATACAGTTCAACGCTGTGCACTGTGGAGGCAGAGAGCTCCCATGTGAGACAGACAGACAAACAGAAAATCCCTGAGAGTTAGTGACTTTTAATTAAATGTATCCATATTTAAAATAATACACCCAAAAGCTTTTTTGTTGAGACATCTCATTAAATATATAACTGGTCTTATAATGGCTTTAAAAAAAAGATGTCTATTGAGGTTAATTACAAAGCAGAAATATTTTAAGTCCTTTTTAATTAAGGCTTAATCAAACTGCTTCAAAGGTATGAAATGTAACATTTACGCATTAAAATGTCTAAATATGTCTGGACCTGTGTTATATATTTCATCAAGCTGTGAAATTTAATCATCCCAAATGTTTACATCAATTTTTAAAGCCAGAAAATTAAGGAGTTGGACACTGCAAAGTGTAAATAAAAAACCAGAATGCAGTCATTTTCAAACGAACTGTTTATGGTTTTATGAAGTGTTTCTAAACCCATGTAGTAATATTCTTTATGCAATCATGTGTTCACAAAGTGGTAATCCTCACCACATCTTTGCTTGTGAACAGCTGAGCCTTCTGTTGATGCTCCTTTTCTACCCAACCATGATTCTGTCACCTGTCAAAAAAGGATTAGCAACTTATCACATTCTGTGTTAGTTATGTTTTACAGTCTCTCAACTTTTTGGGGTTGTATAAGGCAAATATCACATAAATAACATAGGCTCTTCTTCACACACATACACACACACGCACACACACAGTTCCTCTTTTGTAGTTTGAAGAGTGCCATTAAAACACAGTCCTCTGAAAATAGCATCATTTCTTGCTGCTTTTAATCATCACTTGTAATTACAATTAATGTTTCATTTAGTGTAGTGTTCATGTTGAAGCATAAGAGACACTTCTGGCAAAATCATGCACCAATGTTGTTAATTTCCCGCATTTCTGTCACACTAGCCTTCTCAATTGCTGTGCAGTTGCTATGGCAACCCTCATCTTTCTCTCTCTCTCTCTCTCTCTCCCTCAGACTTCACAAAGCAGCATCTCTAAACCTTAATGAATGATGGAAAGTTGTTTCCTTCTCCTACACAATTATAAGCTGCAAATAATTTTTCTTTCATATATTCAAACTGCAATAATAATGGAAAATTACAAGGCTGTGTTGAGTTAAAAAAAAGAGATGGCATGTGAGGATTAGTATTATTGATTTGTTTATAATCCCTGTGTTGAGGTTTAAAAAAAGTAGTGGGGTGATTCATACGGCTTCTTAAATAAGCCTTCCACAGGCTGTGTGTTCACATAAGACCGATGTAAGGTTCCTGATATTGCCCACAATATGGTTATCAATAGGATTATTATGAGGATAATGTAATTCCAGGATATCAACCAGTACATCAAGAGCTGATGTGGTCACCTAGGATGACATATTTGAGTTGTTTATGGTTTCTCTGAGCTCACATAACAACAGTTGGAAACTGTTTAAGAAGCATCTTTATTAGCCTGTATATTTATCGAACGCAACTGTTCCTACTCGCCTTTGAATGCCACACTATATTTTCTATTCAGCTGGTAGGTGAGCCCCAGCTGACAGATCTCTACCCCACAGTGTAAAGTCCATTATCATGCATTAATGGGAACCCACTGACAGATCATATCTGTGTCACCCTGGGCCATCCAGCGATCCATAGCGCGTGTCATCACCCTGACTTATGGACCAAGTGAGGAGGAGAGACCATGTTTGTCACTTTTTTTTGATCCGATCTGCAACTGGGTGCAAAAAGCATTTTGCATTGTTTTGTTTTTTCTTTAAAAAATATCACTTCATTTCTAAAAGGTGCGAAAACCAATAATAAGAGAAATTTCTTCAAAAAATGCATAAAAATATACAACAACCATCTTTTACTCTTTTAAATGGCAACAGAAGTATGAACAGAGAAAATGTGGTGCACAGTCAATTTTATTGATGTACAGATCAGTAAATAACCTTTTTTTCAGGGAAAGCATTCAAGAAAGGAGTTGTTCACCACAGTACATCAGGAGTGGAAGGACCAATAGCTGCTCTGTGCCATGAAAATTATGCAGATCTGTTCTTTACTGTTGAATCCATCTTCAAACATATGCCACCATCACAGCAACGCACACGGCAATTGAAGGGGAATAAGTCCACAGCGTAGGTTGAAGAAGTTTACAGAAAGCTAATTTTCTTTTTAAATAAACATAACCTTTCCTCAGTTACAAATCTACAAAAACATAATCTCAAACTCTAAAACCATATCTAAGATACCTGGAGTATTTACCTGGAATATAAATGAATTCATGTGGACGTGAGCATATGACAACACTGAGTAATGCAGTGCATGTTCACAGTTTGGAGTCTTACTTATACACTTTGCTCAAAACTGTCTGATATACTTTTATGAACCTAAGCTTTAAAATGACAGATCACTAACAAATTATTTTCAAGTGAAAAGGAAATATGTGTGACTTCTTACATATAACATCAGAATAAACTTACATTGATTTTAAGTGACATCAGTTGTCCATGAATGTGATTTATAATACACTTGAAGTTGAGGGAAACAATGAGGATTACCTTTGGATGTCTGGCCCCAGGTAAAAATGATCAAACGTTGGATTCAGTTCTGATAGACTGCTTAATAAGAGGAGATGCTTCAAAAAATATAGAAGCACAGCACTTCATCTTTCTAAATCTTTGATATCTAAGGCCTCACGTTTTTTCATAAAAATGCAGTATCCAATTCCTGATTCATTTGCTGCTACCTAATGTCCAAATGATGCATCTGTGTGCACCTTCTGTCTCTATATTTTATACATTTGCTGCTTTATTTTGTATAAACAGAGAGATAGTGCCATGACAATTGTACAATATAAAACAGTCCTAAGCATCCTTTAATAAGAAATACCCTTTTAACAGCCGTAAAAGTCTTTGAGGGTCTAACTAAGCTACCTTAGTTTTACAGATCCAAATGGAATGTTTCTTTGTTCATCGTCCGACACCCAGCTAGGATTGATTTAAAAAAAAACACCTTGTTTTTTTGGTCTGTCTCCCCTAGCATGTTACTAAGCCTTAAGTTAACACTGTGTTCCCGCATTTGTCAGGAAATATGCAGCAGTACAACAATTAAACAAAGTGTCTGTGTCTCAAGAGCTGTTCGTGCTATCAGAACATGAACATTACTGTATGAGGCAAGAACAAATACATTATCCCTGAAAGAACAACGCCGTCATCACCGTGGTGCCTCTCAACGCACAGTCTCCCAGCTTTCTTCACTGTGCTTTCCAAGCATTTCTCACTCTGAGAAATGAGAAATAAATGTTATTCATCAAAGAAATGAAGTCTCTATTTCTTGTGGATGTCCTCATGTCTGATGATCTTGTAGGTGACCCAGTAGAAGACGTTGAAGATGAGGAAAGCCAGAGGGAAAGCGGCTCTGGAGATAGTATCTATCCTCTTGGCTCTGTCCACAAACTTCTTCCTCATGGTGTCTATGTCCTTTGGGACTGATGGTTGAGGGTTCGGAGCTGGAGCAGCGTTTTTAACAGCTGAGCCATCCTTCGTTGGCAGACACTGACTCATATTGTAGCCAGCAAAATTAAAGCGGCCCTCACGCATATCCTCATCCTGAAAAAACACACGCACATGTGGACAGAATGAACTTAGTTGGTCTTTTTAAAAGGCTGCTGCTGTTACCTCTCAGTGTTGCTGTAGCACATACTAGTAATACATGAGCATCAATTAAAAGATATTAAAAACACTTTCAAATTAAAAAAATACCGAGATAACCAGTTGCATTTCAATGATACACCACTTGGAAATGAATGCTTAAGGGATGAATTTTAATTCATGCAAATAATAATAACAGAGCATTGCTTCACTATCCCAACTAGAATGTGCTGCAGTGTTTCCCAAAGTGCTGACTACAGCCCCCTAGTTTTCTGTGGAGGTATTGCAGGTGGGGCTTCAGTGCCGTGGTTTGGAAATACTCACTTCTTTGTACAAAGTTTCAGTAGAACTTTTGCTAGTATTAAGTAAATCATGTTATTTTGATAAGGAGGGTCCGTTTTGGATGTTTTGCTGAATTTTTTGGGGGGACTCAAGCTTTCTTTCGTTTTTCAGGCTCTTTTTGGGGGAAGTTTTCCTTATATGAATTAAAGGTAAAGGTAAAGTCACCGTTGAGTGCTGCAGCCTTCTGACTTCAAAGGCTCAGAGGGAAATTAGTGATGGCTATATAAATAAAATGAACTCAACAATCCATCTCAAGGGGTATGTATGAAATCATGAATGTTTGTAATCAAGCCCAATTATGATGAAACATTTTACAAAAAAAAACAAAAAAACAAAAGGTCAAGTTCGTTATCACCAAAGTTATTTAAGATAGCCTGCATAGTTTTAGAGCCATGGGTTCCTGTGCTAGTTTATACAGTAGATAAAGATACTTCACTGCTTAAGTGAAAACCTTGACCTGTTAAGGAAAAAGTTAAGAAAATTCAGGATCCACAAAGGCATTAGGATTCATCCTATGGGTACCATGACTGTCTATACAAACTTAATGTCAACTTATCCAATAGTTAGTTAAGATATTCCAGTCTGAGTGAAGGGGAGTGATCCAGCTGACCAACTGACATCACCATCCTTTGAGCAGTGTGATTAAAAACATGTAAACCAAACAGCAACCCTGTGAAGACTTTAAAGCCTACCTTATGATTCCTCCTTTGTCTTCGCCTCAGGCGAAGGAACTCTTTCTGTTGCCTGGAGACAAAATTAACCCCAGCATATTCTAGCAATGCAGCAAATACAAAGAGCAGACACACAGCCATCCAGATATCAATGGCTTTCACGTAGGAGACCTGGGAGAGAAAACACATTTTCTTTGTTATGTCCTCCAAGGACACAGTATCTCCAAACAATTCAAATGCAGTATGAATTTGTTCTTTGACTACAAACATCGGATGATTTGTTTAAAATCCACTGAAGTCATCTGATTTTCTCCTTTCATCTTGTTCATTATGTAAGTTGACTATAACTTCCAAAGACTGTAATTATAGATGATAAATGTTTGCTAACAAGTGTATGAGAGCGGCCAGTAATGTAAATAAACAGTGTGAAATAATGACTGAGAAAAAGAGAACTGCAGTCTGAGTTTGTATCTTTAGTTCTGGGTTTGATCTGTTTCCTCTCAGACAGTGAGGAGGAAGTTGAAAGCCTTTGCTGCGCATCAGTGTGACCACATAACTTCATGACAGCTGATTAGCATGCAGAGAAAACAACTCAGCTTTTTGAGGGTACTTCAGGCATACTGAGTTATTGTTTTCTTGAATCTAGGCTCTCAGAGGCACCTCTTTAAATATTTATCAGTATACATGTCTTTCATGTAAGAATCTCTGACTTGGCTGAGGCTTACAGTGCTCACGTGCAGACTGGTATATGGTGAGCGATTGATCATCAAGATCTGACTCTCAGTGCCTGTAGTACCCTTCAGGACATGTGCTTGGCAATTTACCCTGATTAGAAATAAGCTGCCTGAGACTACCACTGTTGTCTGTGATGTACACGTGCTTTAGATGACACCATCTTCACTGCAGCAGCAAACATATGGAATACTGTAAATTGTGATCAGGTTACAGAGCAGCACAGTAACGCTTTAATCATCTCTGAAAAAATGTGATTCTTATCCCCAGCGACTTTCACATATTAGATTATTGATAGCGACAAAGCTATGTCCCTTACTAGGTACCTTATGCAGTCAGTCAGTGAACTGACTGCTTTTATTTATTTCATCCATTAACGGTTCTCGTGTTTTCTTCTTGTTTGGTTTGTTTATTTGTCCTAATGCTTGTCTGCTTATGAATTTGTCATCTGAAACATTTGCAAAATATTGCTGCCAAGTCAGTTAAAATACAGATTGGTCCTTTGATCTCCTTAGACAATACATCGTGTTATGTATGACTAAAGGAGATTACTCTAATGCTCCATGTGAAGAGTTCCAATGTGATTTTGTAGTCTTGCATTAGTTAAGTCTAATCATAGTCTGCTCAAGTAAATGGAGCACAGGGTCTGAAACATGAAGCCAAAATTAAGTCATTTAGCCCTGCATTCCTTCTAATGGCCAGCAGGGGGTAACTCCACTGGTTACAAAAAGGAGACCAATTCTACTGTAGGCTAATGAGAAAATTACACTATTTATTTCCAGTAAACATTTTCTAATGAGTTTATATTCTCAGTCACTGGTTTCAAGTCTTCTTCAGCACAGCATGACGCTCAATTTGTGAATTATAGCCCCATAGAGAGTAAAGGAGACGATAAAGCAGGGTATGTTTTAGGGCGGAACTACTTTTTGATTGACAAGTTACTAACACAGCATCTCCTTAAGCTCTCAGACAGATCCAGTCAGCTGCATCAGCTTAAACAAATATGGCCACTTCTGGTTCCAAAAGCCCATTAAAGCAACAGTCTTAGTAGAGTCCAAGTTCACAAACTGACTGATGATGCCACAGTTGCTACGACCACTACACTACATACAGTCTATTAGCAGAATGCAACTTTTTTAAATGTTACATCTAAAAATGCACATATGCGTGCATGTGTATATTTGGATGTGATTTCTGACAGTGAAGCTGTTACATCATGGTGGTACCTCCAGAAACAATATGGTGAATGAATTTACACTAGAGGTATTTGTCACCTGTAAACCCTTTGCATTTAAGTCTTTTTCTGCTGAAGCATCTGAATGAAGTTTTACCTTTGGAAGAGAAGCTCTGGAGCCGGAGCTTTGGGTGGTCATGGTAAGCACAGTGGTGATGCCCAGTGCCACTCTGGCAGGAGCAGCATCCATATTGATCCAAAAAGACACCCATGAGAGGATGACGATGAGGAGGGACGGAATGTACATCTGGATCAGATAGTATCCCATCTGTCGCTCCAGATGAAATTTAACCTCTATACAGGTGAATTTACCTGTTCAACAGCAAGAAAACATAAACACAATTCAGCTCCCAAAGAAGGAGAATTGTTAAAACATAAACAGCATATTTGTGTGTGTGGGTGTGTGTGTTTTGTGTGTCCTCTGACCAGTGTTGTAGTGTTTTGTGCAGTAGCCCAGCTCTTTCTCCTCCCTCATGATGAACTGCGGCAGTGTGAGCCCCTCTGACACCTGCACTGCACCGTTCTCCAGCCACTCAAAGATCAAGTCATTCATGGTGTAACCAACTAGAGACAAAAAGCAAAAAATGGCTCAAAATTTATACAGTAGATACTTACTTTAGGAAGTGCATCGACAAAACTGAGGCAAAATCTAATGCTTACAACTTTCCAGTTGCATTGTACAAGTTTGAACATCCATGGGAAAGTTCTTCAGATCCATTGGGCAGGACAGGATGAGAGTCAGCCTACAATGGGAGACAAAAACAGTGAGGTATGGCGAGCGGAAACTAAAAAATGATTTGAACTCATGGGTTGACATACAAACTGAAAAAATTAAATCATACTTTGTACTTTCTTTCAGAAATCTCAGGTTGTGTGCTTCTCTCTCCTGTGTGATAGCCTCTGACTCACAGTATCATGTAGGATTCCCTTCAGCAGGTTCCTATCACACTTTCATTACTGCTACATATTGTCTCTGTGATGCATTGTGGTCCGCGCTCCTCTCACTCCTTCGCTTCTCTCATGAATGGAGAGAGTGGCTAACTCGTTTCATCTCTCCAGTTGACCCACTCTGCCTGCACACCTGAGCACCTCACGGCCTCGGGCTGCTCCCTAAATGGACTCAAAATCGATCTGCTTTAGATCGCATGGTTGCGGTGAAAATTGAATTGCTGCGTTTGATTGAAGTTGTATTGAAATGAAATGAAACATATTTTCATATCTTGTACTGTTCTTTGCTCAAAGTTTAGGCCATTAAAATGCCGTTCATCCTGACTGGGTTGCACATTTCAGAGTCTTTCACAATGCTCTTATCTTTAAAAGTTCCGCAGGTGGACGGACCAACATGAAGAAAAAAAAATTCCCATTTTTATCTGCTCTTTGCATTCTTAACAATGCCTCTAAGATTAGCTTGCCCTCCGCAATCAGTGTTATTTTATTAAAAATCTTTTTTTTTCCACAG
>JAPZDY010000005.1:9516713-9556529 GCA_029783645.1 Ctenochaetus hawaiiensis
TCTTTTATTAAAAATCTTTTTTTTTCCACAGTGCTGTAGTTCAGGGAAATATGCCTTTTCAAAGGAGTGATTGTAATGAGATAAAACCCATTTAAAAAATGTTTCCTTCAGACTGACACTCTTTGATGTTTGAGATGAGATATAAGAGAAGCAAAACGTGAACATGTCCTGAGGTTATCAATGCATCAGAGCTTTTGGTTCCCTACAGGATCCCATTTTTCACTCAGCACTGATTCCCACCTCAGCTACAAACCTACAGTTCCAAATGCTGTAATCAAGGGCTGATACTAACAATTATTTTCATTAATTTTATAGTTTTCTATTATTTTCTCTTTCTATCACTTGGCTTGTTGACTACTGGCAGTTAAACGAGACCATCACACAACTAAAAGTCCAAAACCTAAAGATGATCAGCCACCTTGAAGACAGTAAAACCAGAATATAATCATAGTTGATCATCTAAAATCAGTTAATCTTAGCTATTTTTACATAACTCTTTCATTTAATCAAGTAACTGATTACCGTAATAGTTGCAGATCAACTTTCATTTATTTTAACTGAGCTGTAGTGTGGACCTCTGTCTGTCACCTGATGCTGTAGAGGACAGTCCCATCCTTGAAGATCCGCAGCAGCTTGTTATCCGTGGTGACATCATGGAAGTTGGCTCCTTTCTCGTTGGCAAAGAAGAGGTCGGGCTTCCATATGGAGTCCAGCATGGACGGGTCCAGGTCGAGGGAGGAATCAGGGTATTTACTGTACGCCAGCCGAGGGTCGTTCCACTTCTGCCGCAGGAAAATGTTCACTCTGTAATCCTGCAGAGATGAAAACCTGTTTTTGCTCGGTTTGTAGTGCAACATTTTGGGTCATGAGAATGGCATAAATTTTTTCCATTATATTAATATGTATTATTTAGTAATTGATATAGTCTTTTTGAGGTGAATTATGGTTTTTCATTGACTTCATGAGTATACTAATGCATTAAATTGCATTTACCAACAATAAAAAATTGATAATACCAAAATAAAAGCATAAATATCAAATATGGGTTTTATTTTCAAAACCTGGGCATTTTTTTTTACATTTTAATGTTACTGATACTGTAACCACTTAAACTGTTTTCTGCTTATCACAGGCTGCAGTTGTTATTTTGAGAGTCTTGGCAAAATCCTTTTTGCCTAACTGGAAACACAAGTCTCCTGGGACTTCATCAACTCTTGTGGGATTTCTGGCCAAGCAAATTAGAATTTCTACATTTTACTCCTTGACAAAAAGGTCTATCTCTGTAAAGATACATTTGATAATATTGACAGACATTTAGAAAAAAAAACTGCAGCCTATTTCAATAAAATGAAAAATTATAAGAACAGTCCTGTAGTATAAATAACAACAAATGACAGATAATAAAATGGATGATGAGGGAAAAATGATTTCAGTCTTTATAGTCTGTTCTCGTGATTTCCTTAATGACCATCTGTTATCAAAAGTTGTATTTACAAAACACTGACCTTATAATAACTTTTCTCATTAATTGCAAGTTTTTAAGAGCCATTATGGAAACTAATGATGGATTTACAAGATGAGGAAAACACTGACAGCGTTTCCACTGGTAAACTAGAGTTCCACAAGGCTCAGTTGCTCGGGGTAATTGATATGTCACGATGATGAGAAACCCTTATGTTGTTTGACATTTCATCAGCATATTGGCGGTTCCAAATATTTGCATGCATGTCTAAAGCTGTGTAATTCCCTGGCAATCTTATGAGCTCCAGCTCCTGTGCAAATTATCCTCCTCCATTCATGATTTAAGTAGTTATTATCACTCATTATGAAACCTTTGATCGCGATGCAGCCTCACAGGTTTTAAATTTTTACCCCCTTTGGCAGTTGAATACCTTCAAACATCACACATTGTACATCAGCTTGTTTAAAAGCCCCAACCTCCCCACCCACAGTTATGGGCTGTACTTGAATTGACTTACTGTTTGGGATTTATTGTTTGAATTATTAAATCTGAACTAACATGTGTGTAAGTGCTGAAAATAATGCTTGTTTGTGTAGCCAGAGTTCAATCATATATCGTCTGTGTGCCTCATGGACCCGCCAATAAACTCTTTAATGGCAAAAACAAAGTTTTTTTGTCAACACATAAACAAAGTAATGGTAGATAAGGGAAGGTTAGAGGAAAGGGAAAAAAAAAAAAACAGGATGATTCAGTCTTAACTCCTGAGTAGGGGTCAACGCTCCACTCACCATTGTAGTTTCTGCTATAGAACCAAAGCTGTTGATAAATATGTTGCAGGTAACATTAACTGGTGGACCTGCAGGTTGAGGGATAGATAACACATTGACACATTGTAGGAATCAGTCAGAACGTCAGAGGAACTCACCATGGTTGTCTCTGTGACAGAGCCGAAACTGTTGATAAAAATATTGCATGTAACGTTTACGGGGGGACCTGTGAAATGGAATGACAGTGACATGACAGGAAAGAGCCTTTAACCACATCATCAAGGACGGCTGGGTTTGGGGTAGGGAAGATGTTTCATCAGAAAATTTGGGTCTGTTGGTTCACAAGCTGCTGTTTCACTGCATACGTCAACATGCATTAATAACAACAAGCATTGCTTCTTCTTTGTTATTTTTTCATATAAGCTCCAGGAGTGGATGGTGACATGTTTCATGCAGATAGAAAGATCACAAAAAACATGAGAGGACCCACATTTGGCTTTGAGACTGAAATCATGTTCCCAAAGTTTTGCTTAATGTCCTAAAAATGCAATTATGTTCAATGAACATCTTTATTGACATCAAACTGTGTCAGCTTGATGTAGTCTTTAAAATTATTATTATTATCTCATGTATGGTGATCTCTTGTGGTTAACATACTGGAAACATATTTTTCTGCATCCTGTCTTTACAAATGCAGCAGAGGGAGCATGCACACACAGACAAATGCATGCACACACTGACAAATAGAAGTTCAGAGCTGCAACAATTAGTAAAATAACCAATTATTACTGATACAATATTAGACCAAATGTATTTGCTTTTTAAACTGATTGTGGAAAAAACTTTCAGAATATGTCAAATAAGACTTTTAACTTTTTATATTTGAATAAACAGTGTAATTTATAGATTATTTGAGAATGAAAATACCCATCAGTTGCAGCCCTGCACTTACGTGTTAGTTCCAAGGTCAAGTCAGAGCATTTTCCATCCCACTCTGTGAGTAAAAACTACCAAGCATGCTCTAATGAGTAGTGTCATTTTTACTCCACAGAGTGGCCGGGACTAAAATCTCTTTGCGAGGCTTGGCAGATTTTGCTATTTAAAGTCACAGCAAATCTTTTTTTTTTCCTCTTTCTATCTGATAAGTGAAGTTGTAGCCCCTTCGCAGTGCCCTTCCCCTGTGCTTTCCTCATCAATGTTGCATGACACCTGGTATTAATATTTGCCTCGGTTTGTCGTCAGGTAGCTACATTTAACAGCAGAGGCAGAAAAATAAAGCAGCACCTCCTCACAACAAACTCAGCAAGGGAATCTAGGTCAGCCTTCAGAAATACGGTTCAACACTCCCTTCAAAGTTCGACGAGCAGGTTCACAACCGAAATCATCTGTTTACATCCCAGCAAGTTTATGCAAAAGTGTTTGCTTTTTTTTTGTTTTTTTCAGCTGGAAGATGCTAGATTGTGTGTGAGACAGGGAGCAATGTCTGCCCTAAAATGGTGATAGAATAAAAAATTTAAACGGCAATATTTAAAAAACAGGCTTTATGCCTTCATGCTCATCATCTCTTTATTAGCTAGAATCAGTTGCCTTCACTTTATCGCTCTGACAAAATGCCAGCCGGTGTTAAACAAGCTGTCCTCCTCCCATCTTAAGTCCATTTCAGCAATCTTGTCAACATTTCCCCCAGATGGAGAGGACGGTATCTGGGCCATGTGTTTTTTTGAATCCCGACGATCAGTTCCTGTGCTGCACTCTCTGGCTGCTTTAACAACTGGAATCCCCCAAAAACCCCAACAAAACCCCAGCCCACCTGAGCGGGCATGGAGTGGGCCTGAGCCCCAGCGGGTGGGTGGGCCTCTACCTCCCTCCCACCCTCACTCTCTCACTCAGCTCGGTTCCAGCGACAGATGCTGTGTTGGTGTCCCCAGCATCACAGCAACAACAACAACAGAGGAAGTCAGTAGCCTGCAGCCTTGCCACGGGGGCACCATCCATCATCTGGCCTGTCATGGTGGCATCCCTGTCTGCGACTGTGACTGTGACACTACAAGCCTTTTTATGTTTCCAAATTATTATTTAATGGTCATGCGGATTCAATCTGACATAAACCTGAGCAAATGAAGAGAAGCATGCAACACTGAGGGATTAGTTCATGATTTCATTCAAGCCAGGACAATCATGTTACTGTCAAGTGCAGTGATTGATTGTTCTTATCAAAGGAGGGGCAGCACAGCATCCTACCATCAGATAACAGTTAATCAATCTCCAGATAAGTGTTAAAGTCTGGTGTGTCTACAGTGCAAGTGTGTAGGGGGGTTGGACACCGTCTTCTGCAGGTAAATATACTCCGTCTGCATCACATGTTGACGAATGGTGTTGTTTCTGTGGTCTCGTGGTACAGGTGAGAATGTAAAGTGAAGTGAAGGAAGATTTTCCAAAATAAGAAACAGTGATGAACAAACCTTTAAAATTCGGTCTGATTCGTGCATCATACCCGGACGTGCGACCCATGAGTGAGTCCAGAAAGTCTGACGGAGACATGTTGGAGGATGATCTGGAATCGTGCTCCTTGGCATCCACAACTCTGGAACAGACACACACACATAAACACACACACATAAAATCATTTTATCAGACAGAAAATAAAACAGGTGTAAAACCTTTTCTGTCGCCTGGCAGCTGTCTGGGAGTTTGTGAGCAAAAATGCGTTAGAGATCACAAGCGCATCAATCAGACGAGTCTTGTGTGATTTCGACGTCGTGGGTATTTCATTTGAACAAGAAGAGCTAGGTGTTATGTCACATCTTGTCTGATTACTACACAGACATCACAGCATGCTGTTGTGTTACATGAAACATCTTAGAAATACAGTTATGATGCTACAGGAGAATTAAAAAAAAAAACATCATTACATGGAACCAAGTGGCATGAAAATATTTCAAACTGTTCAAAATAGAGAGAAACTTTTATTATTTCTCACCACAGCTGCGCTTAAACGATTAACAACTTAGTCTTAACAGTCCAATTCATTTTCTTTCATTAGGCCTCAGTCAACGATTACTTAAACAAATTGTGCATATTATTTCCATAACTTTAGAAAGGGGATGTAATGTGTTACAAGCCTGTAAATTCAATATATTTGATCAATGACTTGGCCTACCTGAAGTTGTTTGTCTCCATGAAATATGTAAATAGAGCTGCCAAAACCTTAATAAAGGAGCGATTCATTCCTGGTGGCTTTCCCATGTGCTCACTTTTTTATTTCTTCCATATGTTTACATTGGTCAAACACATAATCCAAATAGGGGCGCCGCTTTTTTCCTGACCAAGTCGTGGGCGTTTTGGTGTTCTTGTATCACACAAAAATACAGGAGACATTCCTCAACGCAGCCACAGATCACAGTTTAGTTTCATGAAACTCTGACTCCCCAGAACAGATTTCTCGGAGCGGAGGTGTGAAGAAACATCAGTGCTGCGACGCCGAGAAGGTTAAAACTCCAAAACGCGTCGGCTCGAAGCCCTCCGCTCGTTTCGCTGGCTCAGATCTCACGGCTCGCTCTGGGAAGACAAATCCGCTGGTCTGTGTTGTCACTTACGAAGTGAAATCTTCCGCAGGTGGAGGACCGTCCTCTGTTGAGGAATGGGAGTGAAACGCCTTTTTTCGTTTCAGCACTTGGACAGCTCCCGGCTCCGTTACGCGCAAGCGCAACGCTTAAAAGTGGCGAACGTGAGTTGGTTTTTAATAAGTCCAAAAAACGAGGGAGGCAATCATGGGAAACACGTTCAAACATTGTCCTCAGTGTTTGTTACATAACGAAAGTTGTCAGTTTTTAATTTTTAAGCCTTTTTTTTCGTCTCATGAGGGCGCGCGCAGCTGCGCATCAGGATTAACCGGCTCCAGGAACGTTTCATGTTTTGCACTGGTATCATAAAGCACCCTGCAATAAATTATATGAAAAATAGTATAATGTACATGCTGTGGTGGACATGCGATTGAAATATAAAGTTGTATTAACGCACATTTGTTATTAGCAAATCCGGGGATGTAATTTGACTGAAATCAGGCAAAAACAGATTAATAGGCCACAGTAATAACGAAACATTGGCTGGGTAATTCTGACATCATCATTGGCTGTATTTTGACGCACGCAGTGTTCTTTTTTAGCTCCCATCCTTGTCTGTTTAGAGCAACCTACATCCTCACAGAGATATGAAAAGTGTAAACAAAAGGACGCACCAGCGAGAAGCCGCTGGGAGAGTATTTGGTACCCCGGTTGCCCTGGAAACAGATTTCCTAGGCACATCATTGGAAATGCTGAAGGTTGGCCTCCCAGAGCGAGACGGAAGAAAGCTGACTGACAGACAGAGACACAGACGAAGACGGTAGGAAAATATACTACAGACTGGCTAAAGCCCACGGGTGGAGGAACAGAGGTTTAGTGGGCCACCACACAGATTCAGTCAATATCTCTCAATATATATGTGTACAAGCACTTGGTAGTGATACAGAGGCTGCTTGGGAAGCTGGCAGTGTGAGGATGTGAGTGGGCTGTGATGCTACATGGACCACAGGCATGAATGACTCATTCCACATGAACACAGGCATGTGCTGTTGGAGGAAACAGCTAAAGTTGGTGAGAAACAAAAAACAAACAAAAAAAAAGTGTTTCATTCACATGAGGCCGACCACAGCTAAGCATTGTGTTTGTGAGGTTACTCTCTCTTCACATCACATGGCTCGACGCTGTGACACGCTCGGGGCCATATTACACTTTAGTCTGACACTTGGTTACCGACCAGCTTCCAGATCATCTTGGCCTTTCTCAGCCTGAGGACTGGTCATCCATGCTCTCCTCCTCTTTTAATGCTGAAGTCCAAAATGAAGTGTCACATTGTATCTTATGGTTGGGAATGTTAAGGCTTGCTCAGGTCTGGGGATTTACCATTATTGTGTCACCAAAGGTCTTGTGCAAGTTGTGTCTTTACAGCATGTTCCTCTGCATAAATACTGAATGCCTGGTGTGAATTATTTACCAGCAGGCACACACACACACACAGTAAAATAACCATAGTTTGATTTTTATTAAAAAACAGAAACAAACATACAAAGCTTTGTCTTGCAAGTGTCAAGATTAACAGCAGATCATCCAGATTCTCATGTGGACGACTCTGATGTCACTGTGCCAGATCCGAGGCAAAAATAACACCTATAAAAATCAGATATTTCTGGTCGCTTTAATGAATACATTTCCTACTGGTAAGGACCCCAATTTTTTTTTTTTTTTTTTTGCACTCAAGCCATTTATTACCCATCTCCAAGACAGCTGCAGTCGGCTCGTCTGTGTAACGACAACCAACCACAGCTTCAACTGGCCATTAGTTTCCATAAGAAAAAGCCTTTGGGCCAGGTGGGTCACATAATTAAAGGAGAACAAGTCAAATCTGCCTGTCATTAAGGCGAGAGAGAGATGTAGCCCTCCTCTCTCTCTCTCTCTTTCTCTCCCTGTGAAAGGAGGGAATAAAACAGAACAATCCTTTTGACTAGAACTGTCTGTCTGCCTCATTTATCCAGCAGTTTCCACACAGCCATTAAAATTACTGGCTCAAGACAGGCGAAGGCGCTATTTTAAAGCTGCCCACACACAACAAAGATTGGTCGCTAGCGCTCGTTATTCTGTGGGGAATTAAGGGTTTTACATCATCTGGTTTATTGTGTTGTCTAAAAGGATTTGGAGCTCAATTTTAAACTTTAAAATGAAATCCTCTTCTAATCTCCCTGTTATAATATTAACATCCCCAAAAATAACATACGCAGTTTGGCCTGCTGCAATATTTGCATCTATATTTGTCTGCAGAAGCTTTTTTTAAATTTTTTTTTAATTTTATTTTTAAGGAGAGTAGTTTGAAGTTTGCCCTATGTTGTGTTTGTAAGTTGTTTTCAGTGAGCTCCTTCAATAACTGGACTGACTGGAGTGCTCACCTGGAAACAACAAGCAGGCTTTACCTCCCCGATGCTCATGTGCACTGGGCTGGAGACAATTTAGAGCTGCAGAGTATCTATTGCTCCATCGATTCCTTGTATCTTTATCCCCACTTAATGACTTTTTCGCTCTATAATTCAACTCATGGAGCTGAGCAGGGGCCTAGCAGGGATATAGAGAAGTGACTTGTGGTGGGAGCTATTTTGATGAGACGACGCAACATGCCGGAGGAGGAGCGCAAAGGATTTAATGAGTGTATTCTTGAAGAGAAGGAAGGATTTGTGAATTCTCTGGTGCCACAACACCCAGCACACTTATCATAATCTCTCTGTCATCACAACATTGAGCTATTTTTTGAGGGTCTGTGTGGCAGACGAGAGAACTATAAACATGTTTAGATTATGCGCACATCCTGGCTGGCAACCCAAACACAAACACACAGACAAATGTTTAAAATAGTCCTTTATAGAAATTACATAAGTGCTGGGTGGATCAAAAGCCTGGATTCCCATGAGGATGTGGCTCCCCAGGTTATTCTGTTCCTCAGGCCGAGTAAAGAGAACATTGCTGGTCTTCACTAAGACTCATCTGTCAATCAGAGCTTTCTTTCATCAGTGGGAGCTGCCTGACAGCCACAGAGCCTTTCTCCATCACTGAGCACTGAAAGCCCGCTGATCCCCGGTCTAGACCTCCTGTACACGCTCCACAGTCACTCTGTCTCTAGACGTCCACACAGCTGAATAAAATGGCTTTTACAGGATGTATGCATCATATCGAACACTTAAGATTGTGTTCAGTTTGTTGAGCAATTGCTTTTCAAACGAATGGGTGAATCCATCAAGTTTTTTTTTTTTTTTTGCCCTCAGATCTGCATGTCAGGATGTCTCCCCTGAGCTCCAGCTTCTGTGCACTCACCCAAACCCTAAACAGCACCCACACACACACACACACACACACACACACACACATTCTTTTCCCTGGCCAATGTCTGCTCCATGTTGACACTGGCTCACAATTTATCTATTTCTAGCTTGCAGGCTTGTCTCACTGAGCGTTGTCACTGGAGTTGTGCAGCTGTCAAAATGATGCAAGAATAGATTGAAGATTGGATGCGATTTGAATTGCTGAACTGGTTCACATCAGTTTCTTTTCTTTCACAGCGGCTTAAATGTATGTTACGGGACCAATTACACATGAGAGGGACGCTGGCAGAGCGGCAGTGCTTTTTCCCAGGCTTTTTTAGATATTTATGGGGAAACTAATCTCTTATGTGCGGAGTCTTGTGTTGAATATTAATGTGTGTTGATATTCCAGCTTAATGTGACCATTTTTAAACTGTGCTTGAAAAACGCCTGTGGCAGGGAAGACTTTTAGATGCAGCTGGTTGCAACATTGCACGTCAGGAGACTCAAGAATCATTGTTGTCATATAGAGGAGTATGTGCAGCCATACAGTTAAAGGCTTAGAGCACAAGACATGATGTGCTTGCACAAACATGGCTTCATAAAAGTGACTAGCATGCAGCCTGTCAAATGGAAGAACACATTAAAGTTGACTGACTGTCAGACTTTAAATGGATTCAGTTCTATCGAAGTGAGCAGCATACTGTACTAGGGAGTGTTATCTTGTTTTCTGTCCTAGTAAAGCCTTTTAACTTAAACACACCGTACATGTAAAGCATCACATGTTTAGCTTCTGAGCTAAATGCTGTGTGCGTTCACCTGAAGTAAGGAAGAGCTGGCAGCCCACAGAAACAGTGGTCTCTATTATCGACCATTAGTGTCCTCGTGAATCGTGCTGCTTCTCCCTCTTATCCTGTTCGCCTTGCTTTAAAGTGACAGAAAATACAGAAGGTATGTTATATTCACAGCTGTGCCACAACTGTATTTACAATTTTAGCACCAGACTGAAGCTGTTTTTCATCATTAATCTGACTGGTTTCTCACAAGTCTGTTGTTTCTCTTGAGTTAATGATTAAATGTCTTCAAAACCTTACGTTTACCTCAGAACAGCATTTTTTCTTTTTGTTATTGTTCTTCTTTGGCTTCTCATGAATCATTTCCAGTGTGATTTTTGTGAGCAATAATGTTATTTTCATTTGTATCGTAGCTCACACTTTCAATTCTGATCTTTATAAATATTCATAAAGGCTGAACTGCTCTTTTGAATGTGATGTTAAAAATGTACAAATAAAACTGGATTCTAAGGTACCAGAATAAAAATCACATGGACCGTGGACCAACCTCGGTGCCATCCCATTATTCTAAATTACGGTGATCTGTCTCATCATTTGTGAGACCATAGTTACAAACAAACAAAACCTTATAGAGTTATTTAAAACTTTATGAACAGGCAAAAACAGTTTTAAAGTCCTGTATGGATGCACTTAAATATATCTTTGTCTGTGTTGCATGAGGA
Source organism: Ctenochaetus hawaiiensis (assembly GCA_029783645.1). NCBI lineage: Eukaryota > Metazoa > Chordata > Actinopteri > Acanthuriformes > Acanthuridae > Ctenochaetus > Ctenochaetus hawaiiensis. The sequence continues at coordinate 9,527,342 of JAPZDY010000005.1, forward strand.
AGCTAGCAGCTCTCTGCATTTCACTGTTGGATATTTTCTAGATTTTGAAGAGACAGTTCTGTTTTGAAAAGTGAATTTTTGCACAGTTTGCCAATACAATATTTAATCCACACAGGGTTTTTTTGTTTTAAATTTTACTGGTACTTCATACGGTGATAATATTTGAGAGCTTGTATTGTTTCTTTTTATCCATCTACTTTTTAAGGTAAGTGGCACCCTCAGGCCACCCAAGTCTGGACACACCACTGGTCACATAACTTGAAGGCAACACAGATTTTTGTGAATTCTCCTACATTCAGCTGCCTTGAAGTGTGATTTTAAAGCGCTCCCAGCACTGCATATTTTACCGTGAAATTGTGGAAGCCTCACTGTGGCACATGAAGCCTTTGGTTTTAGTTGGCTGGTGGACACGATGTGGAGCCGTCAGACCATCCAGTGGTCAGAGACGGTCAGAGAAACCTGATAGCTGTAAGGTCTTATGAGACTTTTGGACAGCTTGGCTTTCATTAAGTCAAAGGTTGACTTACTTCACTCTCTGACCAGTTCATGATCCTAACTTTGAATAATTTAATAAGAATCACCCAGGTTTTCATTCATAAGCATGAATCACATACATTTCTACCCTTTTTCTTATTCAGTGACCAGAAACAAAAATCTTTCTTTTAAAAGCAGTTCTGCTTTGCATCAAATGAAAAAAAAGCATAAAAGAAAAGTGTTTAAAGAAAAGTACAACCAGATCAAAGATTTATGTATTCAGGAGATGTTTAATTAGCTTCAGAGTACACTAATGAATCTCATAATCTCAATAGCAAGCAAGAAGAAACGAAAGAAATCCCTGCTGTCAAGATCACACTGTGTGAGAGGGAGGATTTTTTGAAGTCAGAAAAAAAAGAAGGGTTTCTTCACAGCGATCTCATTGAAATGATTAAACAAGATAGCAGAGCTTTACTGAAACCCAACTTTCCTCCAGTGATAGCCAAATCCTACTTTAAACTTGATGAATGCAAGGTTATTTCCTCCCAGCTGATTGCCATGGGAACAGTGCTTTAACAGTCTCCTCCGTCTAGGAGAGTTAATAATTGTCTTCTTCAAAAAGACATTTGATGACATTCACGGATTGTGAGGAACTACTATAATAACATGGTGCACAGAATTAGATACAATAGATAAGGACTTGATCATTTTGGATAAAAGCAGCTTGTTTTGTAAAAGCAAATTTGCTTGGATATTTCAGTCGTGCCCTTCACCTTCATGTGAAAGCACCGATGGAGAATAATCAGCAGGTTGCAGTGAGGAGGGTGTTGTTACAGCTGTGGAATCAAACACATAATAACACTCACAAAAGATCTTCCTGTGGTGTAAAGAGGAAAATTTCAAGGTGTCCAGGTTTGAGTAAAGTGCCAACAGGATCCATATTATTATTATTATTAGAAGAAAGAGAAATAATGACATTGGTTAACCTTTTTAATTTGAAAGTTTTACACTTCACACTGAGCCCAGATTACCAAAAGGTCAACCTCAATTTCTAATTTGCTTCTATCTAAATTGTGCTCATCACCCAACATACTCAGCACCTCTCCAGCAAGCAGCCGGCAGGACTTATAGAAAGCGACAGGGGCAAATAGAAGAGACATACGGAGAGAAAAGAGGGAGAGACATTTTTAATTCACCCTATTCTCAAAGCTTTAAATAATCAGCGGGACTAAAATAGGCAAAGCTAAACAACTTGACATCCAAGAATATTAAGTATGAAAATTTTAGACTCTAAATTTGTCTATGAAGAACATATGCCATGTTTTTTTTTTTTTTTTTACATTAAAATGTTACTTGTTACTCTGTCAATCACTGTCATTGTCCGTCACATCTTTGCACTGCTTTTCTGGCACTGTTATCACTTTGGAACCCTTTTTAGAACACTGTGGGGCAGTAAACACAGTTTCCATGGAAACATCAGCAAGACACACATTGATAAGAGGATTGGAGCAGCTGTATTTCTCTGATGACGAATGAAACCTCAAAAGCTGAGAGGGTTTCAGCTGGTGAACACAATTAAACGCTGCCAATATATTCGGGGAGAGGGATCCACGCAAGCAGAGGAATCTGTTTGATTTCTCATTATGAGGCAGATAACAAACGGCTCTTATCTGGTTTATGCCAAAAGCACCCTTTGGCTCTGCCTGCCTGCCCGCCTGCCTGCCTGCCTGCCTGCCTGCTTGCCAGTGGCTCTGCCTGTGTGTCTGAGAGCAGCCACAAATGGGCAACAATTTCCAATTAGATTTTACTTTACAAATGGTTATATTGATCTGGTGCAGCTGTTCTCATCAGGCTGGAGAGTAACACAAGGCACAGTTTAATTTAGCTTCAGTCAATAATCTTGGGCTAATGAGGAGGAAGACACGGAAGGTCAGAGATGTTTTGAAAATAATGATACAGAAAATTCACATTATGAATTTTGAATAAACACTGAATTTAATTTCCAGTAAAAAAATATTTTGCCTATTCTCACTTTGTTTGAAGATTCTCTGCAGAATAAATGTTGCTCTGTCAACAATGGGAGAAGTGTCATTCTTATTATTTATTCACTGTGCAGATTTATACATGTGCACATCCTCACATCTGGGAGACATCTTGGGTGCAGCTCAACACTGAAAATAAAAAATATTTGATTGCACTTATTTTATGTTTTTTTTTCAGTGAGTGAAAATGATGAGACGGGAAATCAAGCAATTTTAACACAAAAAAATTTTTGTGGTAAAACCATTTTACACACAAAATGAGTTGAATCTTTAATGTTGCACAAAAACTTGGATGGCTTTTATTTTTTTATTATACCTTTTTTCTCTCTGATTTTTCACTCCAGAATATGGAATGTGACAGTGTTTGTGTAAAACAAAACAACGAAAATCAAATAAACTGAGGTGCAGGTGACATTACCTGATTCAATTTGGTGTCTTTATTATGCAATTAGCCTATTTAGGTAAGTCTTGCTGGGCTTAAATACTACTGTCTAATAGAAAAATTAATAGATTGGAAATTAGTACCTTTTCTCCATAGATTCTGGCAGGTGGGGTCTACATGACAGTTGTAGCTGTGGCAGATACTGACACACCAGTGTGCCGAATAATGAAAAGTATGTATGCAGGTGGTGTTGGCTCTTTTAGCTGTTAGCTATTAGCTCTGTATGCTCAGTTGGCAAAACACTCACACAGGACTCAGTTTCCCACCGACTGCTAACAGCTAAATGGCTTTCCTCACTGATTCAGAGAAAAAAACAGGCCATGCCTCTCATCCAAAATGAGTTTGCTGCATCCTTTATATCAACAAATTCAGATTTTTTGTAGCTCTCATGCTAAGAAGCCAGCCAGTGCTAAAAATTAGAACAGCATGAGAACACACACTTGTTGTAGTCTCAATTTAGATTGTTATTTGCTTAGAGATATGCATACGTACAAAATCACTATTGTCCTGAAGGCATCCAGAGGGAAGATCTCTCGTCATCTAAAATGCATTTTCTGCAATACAATGCATCAGCTCAATACAGCATATCTGTATCAGTCTGATACAAAGAGGGACATCTGTATTTTTAATAGTGTAAATGCCTCCAAAATACCATAATACTGTGGTATCGTTCAAGTCTAACAATTTGAAACCAGGATCCTTTATTTACATATTGTCTTAAGTCTTTCAAGGTTATGAGCTGAGACTCAGCTGTTGGGAGGACACACAGAGACCAATGGTGTTGTAAGAGATGTTGCCTGAGAGCAGCACATCTCCCCTCTGTGGTTTTCATGGTCCTGAAAGGGCTGCACAGAAAGAACGAGAGCACTGACCTAAAAAACAGGCTTTTCCCCCCACAAAGCTCCGAGAATGGACAGCTTCATCAACAGCATGTTGATTTTGTGGAGTTTATACGCAGGGAACCAGCGAAGCAGATGGTGAAATACCACGCCGACAGCCATTTAAATGCCCAACGGTAGGTAGTGAAATTAAGCAAATTGGGGCACAGGTAAAGTATATCAACACAGCTTTTACTTAACACAGAACTTGTTTCGTCTTAGGAGCTGTGATAACACACACACACACACACACACACACACATGCACAGACGCCTCAGAGGTTTACATTTCTCATTCCAATGCTGTACTGAGTGTGGATCAATGTGGCTGAGGCTCAGTGATGAACTCATTCCCCGCTGGCAGCCTGATGGGTCTGTTTTCTAATGAAACACAGCCTCCAGAAAAATAATAACACTCAGCTGGCTTCTGTTAGTGAAAGGAGCCCAGCCACGTTCCTCACACCTTGTACGGTTGATGCTGCAATTAGAAGATACACCAATACTTAATAATAAAACACACATGTGCAAAAATCCTGAACAGCAGCAGTAGCATGAGAAGTTAATAATTTGCTCTTTTGAAAGTCCCAATCATAAAAAGCCGTGTGTAAAGCAAAGGAATTTGGGTCAACTTAGACACTAAAATGAGTGCAGCGTTCAAAACCTTCTGTTCACCATCGGTGAAGTAACTGAAAATGGCAATGATTTCCTGCGAACACCAAGTCAGCGCAAGACAATTTACCACAATGTTCACAATTTAAAAGCCCATTTTCCCTTGATGGAGAAGAGCAGCAGGCAAGAATCAATAAACAGTAACATTAACATATACAGCATATTACGACAAAATTGAAGAGCATGTAGATAATTTATTTCATGTGATCCTGAAGGAGAAGAAAAGCTCTTTAATGAAATAGACTTTATCATGTCCCACTGACAGAAACGTGGCAACCCCTGCCAGTTTTCATCATGTTGTTCACCTCATCTGCTCTTTCCAAGCAGAGGACAAGAACTGTGACAGCACCAGGGAGAGCATGAAGATAAAATCCATTTTGCAAATAAGTAATTACTCGAAACAATGCAAGGAGCCCACAATCTGTGGTGTGTAAATGTGCGACTCAGAGTACTAATGACTTCTCCAACAATCATGTCCTGTTTGTTGAAGTCAGTGCGAAACCACACTGAACCATCACCATTTGGAGGTCACCAAACCTGTAAATGAATAAGATATGAGAAGAGGCATTTATCTCTAATTAGTATTGACATTGTGTTTGGGAAAGACACAACGGGGAAATTATGTTCAAGACTGGTGGAGGGTAATCAGCCTGCAAATGGACGCTATGATGCATCACTTCAATATAAAACTTGAGTGATGCTGCAATTCAATTAGACATAATTGTCTTTTGGAATAGAAAACAGTTTCAAAGATAACAAATGTTTACAGAGCAAGTATTAAAGGTTATCCATACACAGAACTATCCAATATATTGATTTAATGACTTTGTGTTTGTGTATGTACATCTCTGTGCAGTAAGAGCACATCTTGTCGTCCCATTGAAAAAGGGAGGAAAAATCTCACAATAGCACTTAAAGAGGTGAAAGAGAACACAATCTGCAGTAATAATTGACAGTGCAGAATTAATTACAATTAAAATAATCACTTGTTTTATTTCAAGCATTTAAATTATACCAAAACTATTACTTCCTTAACAACATTTTGTTTTTAAAGGATTCCTTTTGCTTTTCTTTAGCTTTCTCTCGCTATGACTGTTACAGTGATTAAAAATAATTCTTTAAGTTTAATTTTCATACTACAGTAGGTTTGAATTATCAGCAGTTACTTAAAATGATACAGAGCTGTATGCTAGCAAATCTGCGAGGCGGCTATACTTCAGCACACTGGTGCTTTGAGGTAAATGCTAATATCAGTTAACAACATCATTTAGATGTTCTGCTAATATTTTAGGTGTTTGACTATAAGTCAGACAGTTGTCTGATGGGTTTCTGTTATGTGGCTAATATTGTTCAAATATTTGTCTCATTTTTACAGATTTGTTTGCTTTTTTAAATAAGAAATATTGCAATTTTTTAAATTTTATCTGCTTTTTTCCCAAGAAATAGCAAAAACATATCAAGATATTACTAAAATGTCAATAAAATGTATTTAAAAAATAAAAGATATTTGTAAACTCAAACACAGAAACTATTAGAATATACAACAATAATCAATTACATATTTGAAAAAAGTGTTATTAAACAATTCAGTTATTGTCTGTCTGTTTCAATTTACAATTTTTTATGAAAAATGTGAATCTTAAAAATTCAAAAAGGACCAATTTCAGCACACACATGCTCACATAAGACGACATGCTTTCATTTCAGACTCTGGAGAGTCAACAGGAGAGCAGCTGCTTGGAGGTGATACCATTCAAACAACTTAAGTCGCCTGTCATCCAATGAGTTGATAATTTCCCTCAGGTAAACTTCAGTGCACCACCTTCTTAATCTGTCAAGCAACATAACAGGAGTCCTCTGGAGAAATTCTTCCTTTAAAAATTTTGATATGAAGAAAAAAAATCACATTGAAGCCAGTTGTTATTGAAAATGTCTAACAATTTGCTGACACATGAAAAGCAACCTAAAGGTGATTTGAGTCATCGAACATGCAACAGTAGCTTCATTAAGGCCGATTCAAACCAACTAATGAGAAAAAGTGTTTTATGAATATCTGGACTGAACACATGAGTGACGTCTCTCAGATGAAACAAAAACTTCTGACTAATATCTGAATAAAAACATTTCAGTCAGGCTTTGTTATACTGCCCTCTTTCCACAGATTTAGGTCTTATTAGCACCTTTTCTCTGGTTGTCACGGGAAAAAACAGGATTCTGAATCACTGAGTGTGAACAAATGTCACAACACTAATCACAAAATACAGAGGCCGTAATTAACAAAGCACAGCATCATCGGACAAAACACGCCATCGAATCAGTGAGCCAAGTACTTTTTTTAAAATGTCAATGGAAAACTGAAGTGCAGCAAAGTCACACATGAATAAAAAAAAACACAACATGAAAAGGGTCAAAGAGGTTTTTTACAAAATAGTAATAAATGTAAAAACTGAACTCAAACTAGGCTGGACAAAAAACATATATTTAGTGGTAGTACCCAGAAATACTCTTAAACTGCACTGCATAGTCATTATTATTCAAAAAAAAAAAAAATTTATAAAAATCTTAAAAAATATAAATATATATATATTTTTGAGGATGCCATGTTAAATGCAAAATCAGAATAAGTGACACCTGAACTGTATTACAGTTCCAGCATAGAAGCAATTGATTCTTCAGTGTTTGTTGCCAACTCGTAAACGTAGCATTTCTGCACTAAAATGTCAAAAAGTCACAATGTCATGTGTGTGTAACACTGACTTCCATTTGTCACTGGTCTCTAACTCCCACGGTGACGCTAGTCTAAGAGCCAGGATGGAAGTTGGCCAACGTGACTAAACGTAACAAATCTAACTGTAAAATCTCCTCTGCGAACTTTTCTGCTCGAGTCAAACAAACAGATTTTCATCGGATCGGTGGCTATTTAACATTGAAACAACAAAATCCCATGATTCCATGCTGCTTCTCCACGTCATCTACATCTTTTTTTTTTATTGTTTTGATAGAGAGACCTCTAGTGGCAGAAATGACATATTATGCGAAAAGACACATTTAACTCAGTGGCAAAAACACAAACAGGTTTCTTTTAATACCTGCTGCACATCTTTCCTGTCACTTCCATTAATAAAGCCCAAATTTCCTGGAATACTTTGATGTATCTAGTCAGACATGTTGAAATTAAACAGTTTCCCCCTCGCACGGCTGTGCTGGTGTCATCACAGACCCATGAGCTCTGCAAGTGTACGCAGACACTTCATGTGTTTGTAAATTCTCCATCTTCACGCTGCATTCCTTCTTTTGAGGAATGGAGAGCATTTTGGAAGATAAACTGTTGATATTCTTGGATGAACTTGATGAGACTCTGCTGAACCTTTTACACTGCGGTCTAAAGGAAACTCCTTACTATAAAACCACAACATTTCCCAAACAAACACTCCATAAATTTTCACAGCAGACAGTCCGACATTTTGACTTGTAGGAGGAAAAGCACAGGTTGTACTCATAACTAACACTTAAACTCAAATGTCTCAGGATGTAACAGCAGTGTGACATTCAGCCAGCATGCACAGTAATAAAACCAAGAAACTGAAGTAACTTAATTGAATTTTCATTATTTATACTGTGACATGTCAAAATGTCTTCTGATAAAAAGCTCATCTTATATTCATACATGTACATGTACATGTCTTCCTGCTGCACACACAGCAGGTTTGTGTGTCTCCTTCATGTTGTTTAAACAGTCAAGGGTTTTGTGCCTCTGCGTATTTTCACTAAGTAAATAAGCCTGTGGATCAGAGGCGAATGTATGTATGCTTCAATGTAGGCTTTGATTGTGCAGACTACTTGATCAAAAGTTGAATCTGCGCTCAGTTTCTACACCTGAATAACAGAGTTTTCCATAAACAATGTTTTTTGTAATAAAACTGAAAATTCAACTGCACTTTTAACAAAATAGGCAGAAATCTACTTTTTTTCAGCAGTAAGACGCACTTTGGAGCCACCACAAAATTATCCACTAGATGGCAGCATAGCACAGACTAGAGTTAAAGATCCTGTCTATGTTGCCATCAGTGGAGTTCATGTAAAAATAAATTTCAAGGTGTTTTCAAACATAAAATGTATCAGTGAAACAATGTCAAACAACATGTAACATCAAAAAAAGCCTTTCAAAACACATGTTCTGCTAGAGTGTATTTGCTGTGATCTTTTTCCTGCCTGTGGCCTTTGCCGCCAGCCAACGGATGATGGGAGTGGTGGAGGAAACTAGCTGTAGTTTACATCAGTATTAGCCTGACAGTGTTTGTCTGATAAGCATCCAATCAAGATGAAATAACTCTGATCTAGAGTCCATTCAACTCTCATCATATTTCAGTTACCAGTATGTTTTATATGTGCAGAAATCCCACGTTTTATAGCTGAACATTCAACACACAGCTGATGTGCTCTTCATGATGTATCCTGTGCACCATAGAGAGTAACAGAGCTGCAGTGACCCAATTATCTCTGGAGGCAGAGTCACAAGGTTGTGCATAGTTGCTCTTTGTTTTTCCATTCCCAGAGTAAAGTCTGTCTGTTTGAGTCCTCCAAATCTGCTCATCCCGAGCTCTTTGTTTCACTCTAAACACCAGAAATCAAGAGCGGCAGATGCAACATTTCTGGTCTCTGGTCTTCTCATTTCTCTGGCCTCTTTTCATTTTTGTAACACTAGTTGTTTTTTGAAAAAACCCTTTCTTTTTGCACATGGGCTTGAGGAGATATAGCCTGGATGTAGCTTCCTGCCCAGCCCCCAGCTGCGTGTGGAGCTGTTTTGTGACTGCCCTCTGCCAGGGGCCTCTGAGGCGATAAATTACAAGAGCTGGAGCGCTGCTTACATGTTCATCCCTCCTCTTGACGTGCTGGAGTCAGTCACCACTTCAGTACTGTCTGCTTTGACTAATGAAGCACTAGTGATGCTGGTCAGTGTTTGCAAGACATCCAGCAGACACTGAGATACCTACAAAACCCCTTCAGAGACGTGACATGTGTTTTGTTAAACTCCGCAGAGATGTCACTTCATCAGAGGTCAATTTTAAGATTCAATTAAAGCTGACATAACTGGAATAAAGAGGTCAAGATGTGGATTAGTGCAGAAAAACAGGATTAAAGACTCAATCACAAAGATATTTTGCGCTTATGAGTGGCATATGTTTTCAACTTGTAAGCAGGGTTTAATTTTATAAACACATTGAAAAGATTACACTCTTTTGATGGCCTTTTAGAAGTAAACAATATGATTCCCCTGTATTTTTCCTTGAGATAGTAGTGAAAAAAGTATGTTCCACTTCTCAAATACTAAACCAGATGTTATTTTCGGACTAAACCTCATGTGTTGTTCGCTTCACCACACAGTCTCAGGAACAGTTGTATCCTCTGAGTTCAAAGGGATTTGATTTAACATGTAGTCAAACAATCTGTTGTAGGAGATTAAATTCTTCCTCATTTTTTTCTGTTAAATTTGCTTTTGTTTAAATGAAAAATTTTGTTCCTTTTTTTTTTTTTTTTTTTTACAGTTATGAGGTTTTATGAGGTGAGGATTTTCCCAGACCACTGAGGAGCAGCTAACCCTTTAACTTCCCTTAAAGGAGAGAGTCAGCCATGTTGGAGGAATGCAGTGAAAACATGATACTTAGGTGATTTTTTTTAAATAGATAGTTAACCTAATTTGCGGCCAGTCTTTCTGTCTTAGCCATAAAATGACACAATGTCCCTACAACAAAGGATAAAGGCACAAAAGGGCAATATTTTTTAACAAAAATGTACCTATGTTTGCTGAACCATGGCTTTCCTTGAAAAACAGTCCCACGTGTCCACAAGCGCCTACAGATTTAACCACAAAACTGTTGACTTGGGAGTTTTTTTGCATTAACATCACTGAGCCTCTGCAGTTAATGTGTGCAGTAAACTGAGGCTTGCTGCTGCATTTCTTTAACATCTGTTTACCCCAAGGTACTTGAAAAACTCAAGTAGCCCTAAACTATGACATTATATGCAGCATACACTCAGGTCTGGGGTGAATATCTCCTGGAAAAAGGTTGTATTTTGTTCTGTTTTGAAGAATTATGAATCTCTTTCCTATTATTTCATCACCAATATGAGAAGGGAGATTCTTTTCATTCAGGTTCTGTTATGCAGCACATTCAGGGAAAACTCTGCAGGCCAGAATCGTCCGACCGAGTCATGAAGTATTCGATCTGATGCCAACTTCACTCTGAGTACGCCTTAAACCGCTTCTCATTTTGGGCCCATTCACCATGTCTGCCATTTTCTCAGTGGTCTGTAACCATGGTGGCTGTTGTGTTTGGTACAGCGCTTCACCGGCTTCTCTTTATTTGCAATTAGACGCTGCAGGATTACCTCAATTTGCCTCTGCTGCCTGCCATCATCCCTGTTTCACTGCGCTTATTCCTAATTAGAAACATAACAGAAGAGATTGCTTCAAGAAACGCTCAGCCTTCAGCTGTGGCTCCTTGTATCGCCTTTTTAGTAGAAAAACACTTGAGAAAGACAGTTTTATTATACCTGATATTTTCCCCATATGATATTTGTAATATTAGTTTGCACCAGTCAAGCACTCCATAACTCGGTGGGCTGACAGCTCCAAAGCCGAACTGATTCAGTGCTGGAAAGCCTTCTAAGTATTAATTTAAATGGAAATTTGCAGTGTTTTATTTCACCTATGATTGACTAATCTACTAGATGGCATCCGCCAATAAAACAAAATGTCATATCTTGGCATGTATAGCTCGAAGTGACATGGCCATATGTTCTGTGTGATGTCGGATAAAAAGGCTTTGTCTGATGTGTTTTGTTTTGCAATGGTCCACCATATTAACAGTTGCATGCCTGCTGTCTGCCAGCTGCCGTGCCTGCTGTAACAGCCAGCAAAGTGCTGGAATGTTCCCATGCAGATCCTCTATTCACTCGCACTGACATGCAGCTCGTGTACATGCACAGAAAGACGGTCAAAAAGCTCACTGGAGAGCTTCAATTTGTGGAGATGCAGTCCATGTATTCTGTGCGGTAGACCTGCTCACTGTGTGTGGTTCATGATACAACTGAAGTGCTGACACTGAGTGATGAAATAAGCTTTAAAAAGGTGCGGAAAACCATACATTTTATTTTGAACACATTCTGTCCGGAGAGCATTTTTTGCAGGAATTGCAGGTCTTGTTGCTGTTAAACATCAAGACAAGCAGATTTACAGACAGAAGATACACAAATGTTAAAATACTAATAAAGAAAACCCGACTTGCTGACGTTCATATGATGCATGATATGATGAGCGAACAAGAGAGAATAAATCAATGTGCGCATTGCTTTAAAAATAAAAATATACTTCAGGAGAAAGGATGATATTGTCTTTGTAACACTGCAGTTGACCAGTTAAATATTTGCCTTTCGGAGGCTTTTGTGTTTGCCATGTTGGGCAGATGCCCTGTTTGCCCATGAAACAGCCCATTGAGAGTTGCCACTTGGCCACCAGTGAATAGGCTGGACTGGATTAGGGGGTGCACAGAACTCCTTGGATACCGGATACCAGCACTCTGGATTGATGGTGATTGGCATTGTTCATGAAGAGGCCTCATTTTTGAGAAAGACCCAGATTTATTCCACAGTCCACAGAAGTAATGTCACACACGAGAGAAATCCTTAAAGTCAGACACCTCACATGCATCCATGTGTGGTTACACAAAAGGTTTTCATTTGGGTTTTTTCCACAGACACTGTAAATCTAGACAAAAATGTTCGTACAAGTGTTTCATTCTATAAGCCAAACTTTTTTTTTTATCATTATTTTGAAATTATTTCACTTATTTCCAACCTTTAAGAGGACAGTGGAATTGTAGCCTCTGCTTTTTCTTATCATTTGTCATTAATGCATGATTATAGTAACAAAGCTAAGCATCTGTTTCATATTTTGCACAACAAGAAAAGGTGTTTTACCCATTTTCAAGTTGCAAACGTATTCTCAAAATGTAAATACTGGCCTATGTCTATGCCCAATTTGCAAGATTTCAAATCAAATTGGAAAACTTGAAGATAAGCCATTTCTATAGCAAAGATAAATGTGAAGTTTCATTCCAAACAAGGCTTTTATATAAAAAATAACATTTTCTGGCTACCTGGATTTGTGAATGTGGATGAATCTGTGAAAACAGGTTGAAAATGAATGTCTCACAGTGGCTTGATTGATATTTTTTTCTAAATCCAGACAGGTGAGAGTGTTTGAAAATTGTAAGAAAACTTTTCAAAACAGCAGTCTGAGTGTTTTCCTTCTGTATTTTTTAAAAGATCATTGATTTTTCTCCTCATAAACACATGATTAGCAGACTTTGCAGCTTTGCTGGCATTCTCTGACCTCATCTGTCTGTTTGACACAGCTTACCTGATTACTCTTTATCCTCATCGACTTGTTGTGTGTTTGTGGTGAACAATGGAACAGAGAAACCCTAGCTCGAGCTCCGTCTTGACTGAAGTCAATTTATTTGATCGACTTCGCGATAATGTCTCTGATAATCCAGGCATATCTCTCTAAAGTTTACTGGAGCACTTTGTGAGCTGGACTGCAGGAATGTTTCGAGGTAAAGTAGCTCATGATGAGCTGAGTTACCAGTGAAACTTCCTGATAGTCTTGAGGAGCTCAAGGAGGAGAAGGAGGAAGAGGAGGAGGAAGAGGAGGGGAGCGCCCATCAGTAATCCCCGCTGTGGTGACGTCACTCGGGCTGTCTCCAAAGGGACGCAGCGTTGAGTGTTTGAGCAGCTCGGCGGCCAGTGTGCGCGCATCACAGGACGCAACATCAGTGTAGCCGGGGCTCAACTTTCTGCTGATCGCTTTACTCCGCACGCTTTGGACAAATCTTACAAATATGGGTGAGTTATTTTTCTGTCTTTTTTTTTTTCCACCAACTCATACTCCAGTGTAACTGAACGCGTGACAGAAACATCGCTTTTTTTCCTCCGTCATGACAGCTCAGTTCATACTTTGTTATTGTCGCTCCAACTTTTTCGGGGCGCGCCGTTTGTTTTTTATTTTAACTCAGTTGATTTCAACTTGTGCCACCGGCGCTGCAGACACAGGCTGTTTACCTGACCCGGTTTCACGAGAATCGGTATTAGAGCAGCCTGCTGAAGCAACTTGAGGAAAGCGATTAGTGAGATTAAGTCTATCAGGATTCCTGCAGCAGTCGACTCTGTGCGAGCCTGCGGAGGTGTTAAGTAGTCCAGATCAACTTGCTGTCTCCCCTTAACTCCTACTTTCAGCAGATCCTGGACGACTGGAATGAACTACATAATCAAAACCTGGTTCCAGCTCGTCTTTCTGTAGCAGTCTTCATTGATCATTACTGGTCAGCAGTGATGGATCATTTTGGGTTGTTTGGTGAGAGATTGTTGTGGTATTTCTTCACCAAATTGCACAATGTTTTTGCTGGTAAAAAAAAAAAAAAGAATGACTAAAAGTTACTGGAAAAAACTAACAAGCAACATATTGTATTAGTCAGATGCTCCATTGCCCAAAGCCTCAGTCTGTGTGTTGTGCCAGAGCTCGTTACTGCAAACTGAGGGGCTGAGCCTGACACTGTCCCATCTTTAAATCAGTCCCAAGTGTTGACCATCTGTGCTCCCAACCTGGGGGTAGGGGGTGAGGCGAGGGGGGGAAGATGCATGGGAGGAAAGAGGCCCTGTGCTTATGGATGTTTAGTAACTTTTACTAACTTCAGGGCTTTGAAACAGTGACAAGCTGGGGAGCAGATGGGTTCGCAGACAGGAAGGACGCTCAGCTTTCACTTCCAACTGTTCTCATCCTGCACTGGAGAGCAGATATTTCACAGTAAAGTGACACAAAATGGATCCAGCGGTCGTAATTCAACCACTTTTGAGTTTTTTGCGTTGGTTTTGAAGTGGCGATTTATCAGCCTGCGTGTTGTTTGCTGCGGTGCAGCTGAGGCCGGGGAAGAACACTGTGTGAATGTGTATCAATGCTCATTAATTCGCTCTGAAGCTCCTCACAGAGGCGTCTTTGTGCTCCTAATTTGGAGCTGCTCCTTTGTGCGACTTCAGTGGCTCTTAATGTAGAGAGAGGAGTCCACTGAATTGCAAGTTTCAGAGTCCTGTGAACCAATTCCCCACAGACCCTCTTTCACTGTCTCGGGGAGGATATTACACTGTGGCAATCGACCTTTGTGCACTGTCCACTTGCTTAATATTCAAGGAGTCTCTGTGTCCCTTTCAGGAGAAACATAGCTTGTTGTTCGCAGCATGAGGAGATCAATTTAGAGGCTGTCTAGTTGCTGTAAAGGTCATTTGTTGTGTCAGAGCAACAGATATCATACTGCTGTGCTGTGATTTGCTGTGTTTCATGTGAAAAGAGCTTTGAAAACAGAAAAACGGATCGACTGTGTTCACGAAGCCCAAAATAAACAGGATGTCTCCTAGATTGTGTTTGGAGTCTGCAAAGTGAAGATGTCATTCAGAGGTTATATAACTTGTGTCTAATTTGATTTTACAGTGACCTTCACCTCACAGAGGGGCCACGTGTTTTTTCAGAGAGATTCTCCTCTGTCCTCCCCATGAACGCTCTAACAGTGTGCTGGCCTGTGTGAAGGATGTGGGAGGACGACTTGGCGTCAGGCCGCTGACTTTAATTCAGAGGGAGACAGCAAGTCATTTTTCCACAAATATCTTATTGGTTCTCGGTGTTAGTCCTGTGACAATTACCCACCCAACAGTGTTTGGCTGCCAAAAAAAGCCTCCTTGATAACTAAGCACACTGATGAAAATGTGCTTTTAGTGCTACTTAGATAACTTCTTATCGATCCAAACATCTGAAGATCAAGAGGTTGCCTGCAGATGAAGATATTCTTTCATGCATGTGATAATCATGGTCATTTTAACAAGAAAAGCATGACATGGCACTGCGTGAAAAGCTTCATTAATTAAGTTTGACCGACGAATAATAAAAGTCTGTCAAACACAAGCTCAGTTTAAGACAGTTCAGAAACTCTCAGTCTCATCACACAGTGTGGAAAAATAACCATTTTTTTTCAATTTGTGCCTTTCACAGACAACTGAATTACATGCGTAACATTTAAAGCTGTCTTATGACAGGAAATTGAACTAATCAAATAGTCCTATGGTAAATTATGGACGAGACTTTAAGTGCCGTGTCTGTTCTTCTTGGAGCCAGATCTTGATCGTGAAAAAAAAAGGGGAAGAAAAAAAAGGGAAAGATTGTTTTTCCTTATGGAAACTCATGGACCTTCTAGTCGGAGTGTTTTGTACTCAGTGTGGTGGTCTTGTGGAAAAGGCCACAGAGTCTGGACGCAAACCAGATCCAAATGTTACCTCACTGTTTTTGAGTCATTCAAGAAAAAAGAGAGTTAATCACATCTGACAGTGTCGAGTGTGTCTTTAATTAAACATCTCACTGAAGTTTGCTAGAGACCTAAACATGGTGTCAATGATAATCTGTTGATTATGCTGAAGACTTCATGATAAGATCATCTGATTGGTTCTGTTCTTCAGTCAACCACAGATGCAGGAGTCAGGCGGTGGCCTTCATAATGGTTTTAACATGTGTGGCTGTGAAGTGTCTCCGAGGTGTCAGCTATCTTGGGCTCTTTACGTTGTGCATTCGTCCTCAGTCTGAACTAAGATGCCCGGAAAATGTCTGATTATTTAGCTCACACATCAGCAGCCTTCATTGTCACACACTGTGTGTCTGCCGTGACCCTGCATCCTGATTCTGAGGAGAGGAAAGACCCATGACTGCTAAACGCTGTGCCAACGGAGGTGTTTTTTCTTTTTTTTTTGCCCTGTCAGGATCAACAAGTTGTCAACTGATGGCAGAGCAATAACAGAGTCAGATCATTTCCCCCTCTGCTTCAGTTGACTCAAGGCGATATTGTCCTCAGAGGCAAACTGTGGGTCATGCACATGCTTCTTTTTTACAAGAAAAAGCGCAGGACTGCAAGGATGAGTCACTGCAGAGATGGTCAAAGGGTGCTGAGAGCGAAGCTGAACTCTTCTGTTCCATGTTTGTTTGTTTGAATCAAAGAATTCCCTTGTTTGCTCCAAAAAGATGCCTTTTTGAGTTTTAAATGCGGGTTCAACCGAAATAAACTTGTACTGATCCCACATTTTATGTCACCATCAATAATTCCTAAATTGCTTTTCGTCTTCGTTTTGCAGTCGTTAATTATACTGAACATCTTCCATAATGAGGTGGTTGCTGTCATAGTTACATGATTTCTGGGCCTCTTTCCATTTGGCGTGGGATATGACTGAGCATCTTCGGTAATTATACAGCAGACGAGACCCCTAGAGTATTTTTTGCAACTCTGCAGCTCCAAAAGAGAGACCCCTTTAACATAGTTCAATCAAGACTTCATTCATCTCCTGCTTCTCCTCCTGCTCCACTTTGCTTCCCCCAGAAATCTCCCTCATCTCTCTCTCTCTCTCTCTCTCTCGGTTTCCATTCCTCTCCCATCTCCACTACTTTTCTCTTCAGCAATGCAGGTCTGCCAGATCAGTCATGTTAATTTGTT
Organism: Ctenochaetus hawaiiensis; assembly: GCA_029783645.1. Classification (NCBI taxonomy): domain Eukaryota; kingdom Metazoa; phylum Chordata; class Actinopteri; order Acanthuriformes; family Acanthuridae; genus Ctenochaetus; species Ctenochaetus hawaiiensis. The sequence goes on from JAPZDY010000005.1 coordinate 9,544,427, forward strand.
GAGCTTAATAACTCCACCGACAACAAAGAGGGCCATTGAGTATTGTGACACGAAATGATAGGAATAGAAGTTCCTGAGTGGGGATGCTTGTTCAAGCATGTGCCTTGGCCGTCACTTTTACTAAAAAGCCCATTCACAGTTGAACAGAGGGGATGCGAGTGGTGAGTGGGTGACTCTGTGTGTATGTGTGTATGTGTGTGTGTGTGCACCCTTGTTAGTGAGATGTCACGGTCACGCTGCTGCATGGTAGAAACAGGACGAGATTTAAATATCTGAAAATACCCTATATGCAAAGGACCAGAGGCTTTCAGATATGCAAAGGCCAGCTTGAACCCTGGTGTCATATGAAATATGCCAAAGACACAATCTGGCCATTATATCAACTGCATGACTTCAGAAAAACACCCACAACTTTCAAGGTTAAACTGTCAAATACATGCATAATAACAGGCTCTTTTTTTTCTCTCTCTCCCGTTTTACAATATGTTTGCATCAGTGTGTGTGCACAGAGTGCAGAGGGGATATTTGCCAGCAGAGCAGCAATCTCTATCAGTGTTTTTGTTCACAGTCAGATGATTGTTCCAGAAGGCCTCTGGGAAATAATGGGGTTGGTGAGAGCAAAGAGCCACTGCAGCTGATGAACATGCACTCACTCATTCAACAGGCGTTCAGCCCCGCTGCAGGATTTTCGGCCATCTACAGTAAACCACATTACAGCACTCTGTATGACCGCATTTGCCACGGCGCTAAAAACACTGCACACGCCTTGATTCACTCTCTCTGCTTTGCATGAGCTGGGAACATTGATTAAATAGTCAATAATGTTTTACCAGAGTGACCCATTTTCTTTCCCCGGTCTTGTCTAAGCAAGTAAATAGATCATAATGCAGTCACTGAGCAGTGTGATTGCTCCGCTCAAATTCATGCCTGTGTTGCATGTAGCCAATGCCATCTACTCTGTGGTGGCCAGGATCTTGACCAGAGCATTAGAGCCATGAGGTGACCACCAGGGTGAAACGCTGACATCAGCTGCAGAGGCTGCACTCTTAAGTTATGTTTGGACCGACTTTTGAAAAAGTATGAAAAAAAGCCAAGAAAGCCTCCACAGTCATTTAAATGAGATCAGAAAAAATGACATAACTGGGGTGCCAGTGCATAAGCTTTGCACACTTAAAAAAACAAAACCTGTTCCAGCAGCTGAGGAACCTTCAGAGTCAATGGTCCATTACTGAAAGGGGACTTTTGGATTAGATCTTATGTCTCATGAGAACTAGAAGCAACACTTCCTCACCAGTGCAGCCCCCTTATGCTGTTTTAACACAAAGCTGGTCTGAACACCTGCTTAAGAGTCCAGTGTGCAGAATGTAGTGAAGTCTATTTGTTCAATATGGCTGAAATGGAATATAACATAAGAATATTATTGGTGTATAATCACCTGAAAACAAGAATCATTGTGTTTTCATGACCTTAGACTGAGCTTTAATGTCTAAAGAATGAGTGGGTCCTCTTCCACAATCCTCAATCATGTTGTGCCACAATGTTTCTATAGTTGTCCAGTTTGGACAAACCAAAGACTCTAATGAGGGCCTTTTGCAATTTTCAAGTTTCACAGCCATCTCATGTTCTCCAAATGCTTAGAAGGGTGAGTGGAAGCATATTAATTTGGATGCATTCTGCAACTTTACCTCTAGATGCCACTAAATGCTACACACTTGACCTTTAAGGCATCTGCATGCTTGTCAAAGTGCTTGTCAGAAGGTCAAACATCACCTAAAGAAAAGCTTACAAACGCAGTTGTGTCATTTTCCAAAACTGGTATCAATCATGGTCACTTCATGCAGCAATTAGCTTCTGTTAGGACTATTTGAACTTTTTCTTCCTCATTTATTTTCTTCAGTACTGTCAACTAAAGTCAGTTTCAGTCAAATGTGTGCAACCCTATGGATACCTTTAATAAGACACTGTCCCTTATCCCCATGTCAGTCATTATTACATCTCGCTGCTCTGTAGGCTGGCAGGCTTTCTTGCTGCTGTTTGCAAAAGCTTTAAACACCTTTTTAAAAGTGTGGTTTAGAAAAAAAAATGGTTCTGTTATTAAGATAATGAGGTGTATGGACAAGTAGGTTTGGGCGTTAAGTCGATCAGTGTCTCAGCCTGTTGTGGTCAGTTCAAGTTTGCTTTCTACTTTTGTTTCCTCAGTTTCAGCCTTCCTCCCTTTTTGTTCAAATTAAAAATCCGGCTTGCAGTGAATCCAAACTACAAAACCTTTTGCAGTTGTCAATGATGCCACATTGAGATTTTTCCACACTCTACAATCAGAGACAAGCAGGGGAGAAGGTGTGTCAGCTAAGATGTTTGGTTCTGTCAGCATGATATATTGGGAGAAAAGCACATAAGTATTGTTTCTAAGTTTCAAAAACTTCTTATATAATTATTTAGGAACTCGGTGTGACCGCATTTCGAATGTGAAAGTAGTTAGGTGAAGAAATAATAGGGCCGCCAGCTAATTTCCCTGCAAGATCATCTGTGAGGAGTGAGAGCAGAATGCATTAGTCTGCTTTTCAACTGTGGGAGCCTGTAGGATTGAGCTGTTGGCTGTGTGCCCGCTGAGCGTATTCAACCCTCCACAGATAGGTCTTTGTCCTCGGTGCTTTTACGCAGCTGCTAAACAACCGTAAGACAAAAGCATCTGGGGTACCCCAGCACACCAATGAGAAATGTTCACCATATGAAGAGCCGTGCCAGACAGCCTGAGACCATTTGGATGCAGCCAAATGCTACGCTTGACATGAATTAAGCAGGAATTTTAAATGAATACCCATGTAACTTAATGTCTTTTCCCCCCCTTTGCATCTGTATTGAGGATAATGTGTAAAACCCTGCCTAAGATATTCAAAGATGTTTTCGTGATAATCCAGTCCCTTGTTCAGATTTATTTCTTCACAGTTTGTCGTGTAGCTTCTCTCGAGATCTTTCAGGAAATGCACATGACTCTGCTTCGCTCATGTTGTTGTGATGTTGGTCCCGCATGTGACAGTGAAACCAGAGTCAGAGGCCACTGGACACACACGCTCTCTCTCCACTTGCCAGGAATCCCCCCCCCCCCGCCCGAGAAAAAGGTTTCCAAGGGAGAGTTTTCATTGTCTGCTTATTATCCTTCGGAGAAAGGCTGGATCGGCAGGAAGAGGCACTTCTGCCAAGCAGATGAAAATCTGCAATGACCGAGCTTCAATAAAGCGACAGCTGCAGGAAACCCAATAGCTGAGGCAGGGTGTTTGGAGACGAACAGTTTGGGGGTTTGAGAGGATGGATTTCAATTTCACTTTATCGTTGAACGTTGAATTTGAAGGAGTTAAAGCTAACAAGGGATACTCTGACCTGACACATCTACGTTATTCAGTGTCCTGTGATGCTTTTACCATTTGCACACTTTAGGGGTTTTTTAAGCCTTTTGTGTCACGTACTGTAGGTTTATTTTGGAGGAGAAGTGAAAACTACCAGCTAACAGCGGTTTCAGGAGAAAGAGGAAATCCCAGATGTTTCTGTCTAAAAAAAAACAGCTTGACCCTGTAACCACACACAGACCAGAGGAGAGATCGGTTAGCAGTGTCTATATTACAGCAACACCACTGAGAGGCCTCATAAGTCATCTTAGCTTTTGACCTCTACTCTATAGGAAAACAGTACTGTAACAAGAGAGTGGACACAGCTGACAATGAAAGATTAATGCTGTGAAAAGAGCAGAGCATCTTGAGGATACAGAACAAGTCTGAAAAGTGTGTGAAAGCTTGTAGATTTGTGCATAATGTGTGTCAAGTTTGCTGCACACTGAGGTGTTCAACATCCTCTGGCTTCAGAGTTTATTTGCATTGCATCCTGTCTGATGTTACTGGACAGGCTTATTAGAATTTTCTTAAGATAAGTTTTCAAAGTAATTTAAAGCTGAGATACAACACAGAACATTTTCTTTGTTTCTGAGGTGGATACCTTAGAATGAATGTTCTCCATAAACAAAGTAAACAGTGTTTTTTCCTTTTATTGACAGGAATTTTTGAAATCATGCCTCGCAAGGCAGCTGGATTTGCAGGATCATGTGATTATTTAATCTTGCAAATCCATCTTGTCAGGCTTTAAGCTATGAGCTTGTGTCTAAAACACAATGATTAGGATCTTTCAGTATGAGGAACCATCAGCAGCAGTAGCCATTAAATGAGTTGACCAGTGATAATTTGCTTGATAACAACAACAGAGGCTCTTTAAGAGAAGAACATAAATACTGCAAAAGCATCAGCTATGTCAGAGATAGAAAGTATTTTCTAATTGAAAATAAAGAGCAAAAAAAAGGCACTTTAAGGCTTGTCTCAATGGAGGAGATGTTTCTTCTTTTCTTCAGACTGGCTTATGCAGTTTAAATTACCAACTGGCCTGCTACTATGTTTTATGATTCATTGATCTGATTGGTGGTGTTAGTCCAGAACTTTCTGAGAGCGCCTGCTGTGTTAACGTCAAGTTTACAATGATCTGGTCATGGGAAACACAAAATACTCAAGTTGGAGTTGAACCTCTAGTTTGTATTCCAACAAAATGTTTTAAGAAACTCAACTCTCTTTCAGTGTATTATCAGTACAGTGTTTGTTTGTGCAGTGTGCATCATATATTTCCACCTACGAGACATCAGCTCCATTTGAATGATGGAGTGTACACAGAAAACATTCCTGAGAGTGTAAATGTTTAGACACTGATGATAATGTAGTGACTGCATCACATCAGATGGAGCCATAAATGGGTTTTTTCTTTCCACAGTAGATGCTCAGTAATTTCTAGAATGATGGACAAAATGTCATTACAGTCTCTGCTGTTGGAAAGCTGCCTATCAGTGCTCAAAGCAATAAAGTAATGGATTGACCCACTCTCACAGAGGTCAGCCAGGGGGAGAGCATACGCCAGCCACTAGAGAGATTAACTTCCATCTTTTCCCTTGTGATGAACTGTTTTTTTCCCCCCTCCACTTAGTCCACTTCTTAACTTTTTTCCATCGTGAATCTGAGGACAAACACGTCTCTGCAGGGGTGGAAGTGTCAGGTTCAGGTTACGGCCGACTCTCTGTCCTTCCAGGATGCAGCCGCAGGACAGGGGGCTTTGAGACAGGAGAAGAGAGCTCTGAGGAACAATGGCATTAAAGTGATCTCCGTGTCATCTGCTCTGTTGTCATAGCGCTGATGATGAACCCCCCCACCTCCACAGGGTGGGGTCTGGCTGGGCTCGTCTGCTGAGTAGCACCGACTGGAGCTAAAAAGGAGGAGGTTTCTGCTCCCTCTATAATGAGGGTTGGGGGAACAGTGCTGGAGGGTTTTGAAAAGGGTAAAGACTTGGGTCAGGGGTGAGAGGTTGGCAGCATGAGACGGAGGACAATAGCACCGACGGGAGCGACGCAGAGAAAAGAAACCCCAGCAGCTGGGACAGACAGAGAGGAGGGTGCGGGCTTTTCATGGGAAGCAACCCCAAGATTAGCTGGAGAGTCTTGTCTGATGTCTCCATGTCTCTGCCCTTCATTATATCTCTATTTTGTGTGTGTGTGTGTGTGTGTGTGCATGTTCACATGCTTATGCACTCTCTGCAACAAGTAGGATAGTAAACACTGCCTCTAGTGCTGAGTTGTTTGCCATCTCAGCCGCTGAAGTGTGAGAACGTTTGAGTTATGGAGATCCTCATCAGTATGAAAACAAAATATTTATCAGAAATAACCTGCTTCACACAGTATCTGTTCCTCCTGAAAGAGCTTTAGCTTTTTCATGTTCAATGTTTATCTTACAGTGATAAGAAAAAACAACAAAGTGCTTTTTTTTGCTTCATTTACCAATAGATTTTTCCATTCAAGTAGCATAAAAGGCAACTCAGGCCTCTTTCTGTTGAGCTGAATATAAAAATTACGGTGATAGGTGTTGTATTTAAAGGATTAACACTGCTAAGGGAAACCCCAGTGGGATTTATTTGTACTCTCAGTGCAGTTTAATGGACCATTATACATTTTCAAATGGCTTTGGGAGGTGCTCAGTGTCAAATCGACTGCGGGGGGATGCAGTTAATAACAGGCCGTGATACAAAGAGAGTTGACAGATTAGATTAGATTAGTAGGTCATCTACACCTTAGGGTGTCATGATTACATGAGGGGAGCCTTTAGAGTGGATATAATCAATATTTTTGCATCAACAATGGATCACGTGACTACTTGTATGTGAATGGTGTTACTCATTGTGACAAACCCACCAAAAATAATCACTGAATTAGCTGTTGACTGGTGACTGTAGAGAAGCTTTAAGCACCTCAGAAAACCAAACCGCAAACACAGTTATGCTAATAAACTAATACTGATATTGCTTCATATCCACTGGATGTATAAACATAAAATCTTTTGTTAACATGATAGCACTGCTTTCCAGGGAGTCGTTTATTCCACAAACGTCTGAATGATCTGTGTTTGACCATTTTGGGGAAGAAAAATGTTTTAAACCCCCAAATTATTCTAACAGACAAACTATTCGGGGGTAGTTGGGTATTTTCATTACCCTTCACCTCTTGGCAAAGTATTATTACAATATATATGGAAAAGACAAAAGGGTTATTATGTAGCATTATTCTAACTGGATAATGGAGAGGTGTTTGCTCACGATACCTCTTGGCTGGTTCAGTGGCTCCATAATGAAAGCATGGCAGACCACAAAGACAGCCAGGCTGCTTCCAAACCAGTATCATTAAAATATTTAGTGCACACTAAAGGAAGAACAAACAATTAGACAAAAACCTGTATTTTTCTCTACAGTGGCAGAAGTTCATGGCTTGTATGGGAGGTTTTTTGGGATAAATGCCTTCTTTCTCTTTCACTCTCTTCCAGGTCTATGTTTCTGTTTCCTGGCATTGATTTGCTCTTTTGATTCCAGACTGAAATTATGAAATTCTTAGTATTTTGGTTTTGATATTGCATCGGTTTTTTAGTCTAACCAAGCCATAGTGGCAGCTTCCAAGGTACTATAAGCTAGCAAGCCTGGATAATACTAAGCATCTGTGTTTCTCACTCTCCATGCAACCACATTGGCTGCAGAGGTGCCAGAGAATCAGGGCTTGTGAAGTCATTTTTAGAGGAAAAACATGGTGACCAGGCGTCCCCGAGTGAGTGTTGTTCCATTTCCAGACCTAACACGACAGTGTTAAAACGTGTAATTAGAAAAGTGCTGAGTCAGATTCCATGGGCATTGTTTGGTCCAACACTTGTAATTACAACTGGAGAGAAAAATACAATCCAGAAATTGTACAACGGAAAGAAAAGCCAACCCAAAGTATGTCTCTGTTAGAAATGGTTGAAACTGAGTAGCAGAGTTGGATTTCCGTTATTGTGGTGCAAAATTGTATGTGTTCTTCATGCTGAATACCTCGAATGAAGAATAATACGTTGGTCTGTTGGATGATATTTTACACCACAAACGGATGCAGAGGTTGGTTGTAACATATCATGTTTGAGGTTGGGGGATGGCGGGTCATAAAGACGAGGTCTTTGGTTCAGAGGGTTTCTACATAAACTCTCAGCTGGGTGGGTGGACAATCGTCTACCCACACATGAAACTCAGGTAAGTGAGAAACTGAGCTGTACAAACTTCTAGTATGAAAATCATTTTCAGCTGTTTCAAATGAGTTTTCATTAAGCTTGACTTGTCAACATTGTGAGTAAAAAATATAATGAAGATTTGCTTTTCTTGTGATAGATGATTAAGTTAATTAGTTAAAAACACACATAGGAAAACTGTTATATCAGTCCTTTTATGCCTTCAAAGAGAGCTGTTCTAAGTCTGATGGATTGCCTCAGGTGATGTCACTTCAGTCCACAATGGGTGGAGCTGAAAACAATTTTGAAAAAGAAAAAAGTGAGTTTACAAGACCCCTGTATGCAGTTTGCTTGAGGATGGCATAGCAGCACCTAAAACACCAAAATCTCAGATTAAACTCTGGGCAGGCAAGTTTCATTGTGGGTAAAGTAGATACAAGAGCCTTCTGCATCGATGTTGGTGATTTTTTAAACTGTCCAGTTATATTAGAAAAGAGCAATGCTAAAACAGTGAAATGCCCTTTTTAAGGGATAGATTTAGTAATGGAGAAATATTCAAGGCATGAGTTTATCTTCAAGCATTGAGGCAGAAAGAGCAAAAACTACACAAACATAAAAGAATTGAAACACCTTTTGACCTTCACTCTTCTCTAACACTGTGCTGAAGTTTCTTCTTTTGATTTTTTTTCACTACTATGTACACAGTTAAAAAAAGGAATTTCTCTGAGTTTATTTCTCTTTGACAGAGCCAAAAGAAAGTACGAGGCTCATTATTTTAAGTCAGCTCATTGCGGTCTCCCGTCTCACTGTCCACATATTTTGTTGTAATGATGAAGACGGCATATTCATTCTTTCCGCTGCAGTTTTTTTTCCTTATTAAATAGGAATGCAACTTAAAGGCCCATGTTGGTTTGGATTGTAGCTGTTCTTATAGGATGGTTTGAGGCATTCATTTAATGTATCGAATGTTATGATAAATCATTTGCTTCACTGTTAACCGGAGTCATACAGAATTTGTGAGGCTTTTGTTATTCTGCAGACTTGCAGGGGAAAAATGGGTCAGCAAACAAGTGAATAGATCTGTGTAATGGGTTTGTAGTGCAGTGCCTTTGTAAACCGATCAATGACTCTGGATTCAGCATGCCCAACATGAGAGCCGACATATAGAGCAGATTGACCTATGAAAGTGTCCTGCATTGAAATCTAGGTCGGCAATGCCGCCACAGTGCGTAGGAATGACTCACTGACTGCAACAAATGGCTAAACGATTGTCAGAGGAATGTTAGCCTCTAGTGTTTAATCAGCGTCAACTACAAGTGGAATGTTACAGCTTTTTCCATGAGGGTAGCAAAAAAACATTTCGGGATGTTTGGACGGTCAGTTTGCTTTCTTGTTTTGGCTCCCTTCTTCTTTTTAACAGACTTTGGCTTTCGCAGTCAGTCATACTTCATTTGGGCCACTTCACACACCCATCTGGCTTGGTCTCTCCTCCTCCGCTCTGATGTGGTAAGCCTGCTTTCTCAGGCCGTTGTTAGTATCCGTAAGTGGTGCTCGGGCTCGGGCACAGACCTTCATCCCTGAGAACTCCTTCCTCAGCGTGAATCGAGCAGGGTGCAGGTCTTCACGGGTGACTGAACACTGAGGGGCATTCAGGGCCCCCAGTCTCACAGCGTGAAAGGTTGACCCACAATGAAGCCTCCTCTATTTGTGTGAGCTTCATCACCATTCAGATTGCGTCCTCGAGTATGGGAGTGTTTGTGTCTCAACACTGGAGTTTAAGCATGCAGCACTCAGGCTTTGCCTTGTTCACATGATTATTCCCACAGCCACGTAGGGTGTCACAGGATTGTTTTTTTTTTTTTTTTTTTATCACCCAATTCAGCAGCTTTACACCACATTTAAGCTTTTTTAGCTAATTGTTTTGATTTAAAGCCATTACATCGACTGCTGAAGATCAACCCTGTTTCCAGCAGCAGACAGATGTTTCCTGCTAAAAAATCTTCAATAAACACACACAACACCCAAACTGCCAAGTTGAACATCTTGCTGCTAAAGATCAAAATATTTACCTCAGAGTTTGGGTGAGACCAAAACTGAGCTAACAGCAAAGTTTCAACAAGTGGCCAAAAGCTCTGATTTAAATAAATGCTAATGTTGACTTTGGGTCTGCTCCATGATACATGTAAAATGAGGATAAGGATCCACACACAAGCTGCATGAGAAACAGCATTATCATATAATTTTTTGTCACTGAAATTTATCTATCTTCTTTAAGTATAAGACAACCATATTTCTTACTTTTTTTAAAGTATTTATTATTTCAAAGTGGTGTTAGAGAAGTCTAATAGACCGAGGTGACGTCACATTGTTCATTGGATTCCTAGAAATGGTTGTGATAACTGATAACTGGTCCACATTAGTTATATGATTTGTGTGTTATAATCACTAGTTCATTCATCAGCTTCCTGGCTACCTGCTGACTAGTAATGTCCAGTAGTATTTAAGCAGGTGTACACTGCAGCTTTTACAGCAATACATCTTCCCTATTTACTCTACTGATGTCTTCATGCCTGAGCCTTTATGCTGCTGTGACGTTGCCCTCCACCCTCACTGGCCTCCCTGTAATGTACTTAAATGTAGTTTTTAATGATTTAACTCAAATCTAATGTACCTGTTTGTGTTATTAAGTAAGAATTACTCTCCAGAGGGTTTGTCTTTGTGTCTTGTGTCCTTGAAGGACAGAACATGAAGAAACTTTGTCCAAACTTAAGTCCTGGACTGAGTGTCTCTGTCTTTAACTTTATAGAACTGCCTGATCTTTGTCGCCTTCACATAACTCAGATGCAACATATTGCTAACTTCTTGTTACATAAGAAAATGTTAAGTAATCGTGACATTTCTAGCTTCATCCTCAAATTGCAGGTTACATTTATTTCCACTCAAGTTTCTTCGCATACATTCAGACGAGGCCTGATCACATGTTTTAAATTTCCTTTCGGATGAGTGCAGTAAACATTTGGTCGTCCACACGTTTTAAAGCCAGCAGATGGATCACTGGTTTGTTTTGATTGTGGTGTACTCAGTTACTTGGAACTGCCTCTGTGTGGTTAACTGTGATACATTTAGTCCTGTCCATCAAGTTAAAATAATCTCGAACCTTCTCATAGCTCCTTATAGCAATTAATGGGGAAATCACACACACAGATATTCTACATCAGCTTGATTTGCACATATAAAAAGTTCAAACAATCTCACTTCTACATGTGAGCCGCAGTCTTTTTTTTTCCAAACTTCACAAGGACGTCAGTTCTCCTGGTGTTTTACGGGGCTGATGGTGAAAAAGCTCGAAGATTAGTGCGGCGTTTGTTGTTGTGGGATCCCCGCTAAGTTCACTTCCCTGACCCCTGAGGCTCCCCTCCCCTGCTGATCTCCACCCCCTCCTCCTCTCTGAGTCTGGTATCCGTGAGAAGACCCTACTCCGGCTTCGCTCCACCAGGGCTCCCCCTCCCATCACCACCACTGAAAGGCCTTTCTCTCATTAGCATGCCCCTGGGGCTCCTCGGCAGGCTGTTGCCAAACAAACACAGCCAAATCTTCTTCCCTGTCTCCCTCACTGTCTGTTTCCCTGGTCATCTCATCTACCCGTCTCTTTATCTCTGTTATTTTTAACAAGTTGTTTCTTTGCTGCTCTGTCCTCCCGGTATTCTCTCAGTTCCAAAAGTCATCATGTTTCTGCCTTTATGATTCTCTGGTTCTCCCATTTTCACATGCCGCTTCCTCTGTTGTCTGTGAGAGCCCAGAGGACGAGCTGTCCCCTTGTTTAGGAAATGTAGATCTGCCTTTCTTTCCTGTGTCCTTTTGCATGTGAGTTAGAAGTCACCAGATGGAAGGAAGACAGCAGTCAGAGTTTTTTGCTAATGTATGCAGCAGGAGCAGAGGGCATATGGTGCAAATCAGAAGATGAAGGACTAACCTCCGAACCACCCCACACCACACACACACACACACACACACACACACACACACACACACACACACACTCACACACTCATTCCCTCTTTCTGAACTGAGGTAAACAGCACAAAAGTAAAACTAAAGTGTGGGTCCGTCTGATAGAAAAAGCCATTTTGAAATGTTATTCAGGGTTCTACAGCAGTTTTGGAGACAGAGACCCCTGAGTGGAGAGAGTGTTGTCAAGGCGTGGGTGAGGATTAGTGTGTTATTAAAGGCCACAAATGAATTTGACCCAAACTGAACCCCAAAATTGTTGATACATACAGAATGCACATTTTGTCTGTGAAAGTGATATTTAACTGGAGGCTCACACACTCTCCTCTGAAAAGACCTCCTCACCTTGGAAGGGAACTGTGATGTACAGTCGAGCGTCGCCTTTCATGGGAAAGGATGAAGCAAACGTGGAGGAGAGGGCACAAGTAAGAGAGAGAGAGAGAGAGAGAGAGCAAAACGTGCAGGAAGGGGAGCGAGCGAAAGAGGGAGCGAGAGGG
>JAPZDY010000005.1:9561503-9577511 GCA_029783645.1 Ctenochaetus hawaiiensis
CTGTTCTGCTAAAAAGTTGTGTAAGGCTTTGATGTCATTTCTGTCTCCTCTGATTTCTAATACCGAGACTTAAACTTTCACAGAGGCTCTTTGTGAACAGAGCAGTATTCCTGAGGTTGCTAATAGTTGAAGTGGTCCATCCTTGTGCCTATGTTTTTTCAGGCTGCCAGAACAGAGTTATATTAACCTGCCAACAAGTCGAGCCCAGCTGTGAAAATACCACCTCGGATTTATTGTGTTATTAAGCACAACAACCAGTAAGTGACATGAGGTCTTTCCACTGAGAGAGAGAGAGAGAACATTCATAGTTTGGATGGATAGATGCCTCAAAAGCAAGCCACTCCTGTGGGATGGACACAAATCAAACCGATGGCTTATTGATCGGATCGGTGGCTTTCAAACATAATGTACGTTTTCTCCCTCTAAGTGCTCTAAGTTAGACGAACATGGCAGATTTGGACGTGTCGGTCTGACCTTCTGCCTGACAGGCTCCAGGAGAGGTTGGTTATGTGGTCAGTGTGACCTTTTAACAATCATCCTTATCTGTGTTAAGACATTTTTCTTCTCATTTTGAGATCCCAGTGAAATTCAAGCAATCAAGGCAGACTGACTGTCATGGTGATGATATCATGGCATTCAGCACTGCGCTGTCAGCTTTTAGACAGCTTATCTAATGGGAATAGTGACGCATTTCAAGACAGGGTTTGAAACCAAACAGACACTTAATGAGTCGGCCAGTCATGCTGATTTTTATGTCACATGTGATTTTAATTAACCGATTTCATAAGAAACCAGTGTAGTTGTTGTTACTGGCTCTGTCACCCTGTGCACATTTAATATGAGCGACTCAGTAATGGAGATAAACCCTAACCACACTGTTCATATGGAAACTTTTCTTCTCTTTAGGAGGGCAAACTCTAACAGCTATTTGATTAATAGCAAAGACGCAGGCTGCTAGTCGATCAGAACTACCTGAAAGTGACACCTATCACAAGGGCAGCTCTTTCTTTAAATGGACTTTATTTACTTTGCAGCTGGGCTCAATATCCTGTGGTGCTCTTCGCTCCGGCTCCCAGCAGCTCACTCATCCTCCCTGACATGTTCATCAGAGAAATGTGGCCTGCGGTGGAAGTTTGTGACTCTGCTGTGGCCACACTCATTGAGTTGTGGTTAACATGCTGCCATGGCAACTCCTATTCACCAACCATGGGACAAAAATGTTTTTATCTCCCTGAACTACACAAACAGTCAGGATGAAGGATCTGACTGCAAAAGTATTGGCCCAGCAGCAGTAATTCTGTTTTAATTTCCTTTGTCACGCCAAAGAGCACAAACACAGATGAACTTTCAGGAATCTCGGCTCCTGGAGAAGAATTTTTGGTCTGTTTTCCTCAAGACAAACAAAGTTGTTTTGAACTAAGATAAGATAAGCCTCTCACTTTATTTTTTTCCCTTTTTTTCATATACAAGAAAGATCGGAAAAAAGAAAACAGTCTTTAAAAATGAGAGATTATAGAAAACATATTAACAGATATAACTTGTTAGACTCTAACGCTAACCCTAACCCGTAGCACAAGTTTCTTGTTTACCTTAAATTTAGCTTAACTGAGAAATAAAAGTATTTACTGAAAAATCACACATCACCAAATTATGCTTGTATCCTCTTTTGTCTAAGAATTTCTAGTGCATTGTAAATGCACAGTAATCTGTTCCATAGGCTGTGCTTAGGTCTTGCCATTTGCGTGATCTGTTTTTGTTTTACAACAGAACTTTTTAAACCCTTTTAAACAAAAAATATGTTTTGGCCACTTGGGAGCAGTGCAGTTGGCTAATTTAATGAACTTGTTGCTTATCTATGTCCAGAAAAAGCTAAGTAACATGTATATTCATTTGAAGATGTGTTTGTGTGCACCAGATGTATGTAAAGCTCTGCTTTGTTCTCCTTCAACTTCTAAATGTAGCAACTGGAGCTAACTTTGCTAACACTTGCACTTGCTTGATGCCGGCTAAGTAGTGTACCACGGGTTTATCTGAAAAGCTGCCTGGTTCTTTTGGAAGTTATAGATAAAGCTGTAAAAATAAACCAAAGCAGCAACATTGCAGGTTAGAAACCTCCCAAAAAATAGCTTAAAGAGGCTAAAATGCTTCATACAGTTAAGAGCAACTGTAGAGTTGATGATTCTTCTCTTTGGGTTCGTCACTATGAGCTGTCACTCACATATAGTCATTTAATCTATTGTTGGTGTAAAAATATTGATCAGGCTCTGGCAGCCTTAAATACTCTAGCTGCAGTGTGACATCAGACATGTGTGAGAGCTTTAAAACACTAACAGCCATTGACCTGAATGTCCTATGACTCTTCAGCATCCTGTCAGCCGCATGTGGATCTGATTGGAAGCACACCGTGGTTTGTTTGCATGCATGCGTGCACAGACAGTGCATTGTGGTGGCTGGCTCCATTTCACAAAGCATAAGAACACGCTGCATGAGGCAGATCCATCTGGGTCACTTCATTCCCTCTTTGTAAGTTGTCATTGATTTCTATTACAGCTTGCCAGACACCCATTGCTCTGACCTGCTGGATGATCATTAGGGCCCTTTAAGTGTAGTGATGAATCGTTGGTTAAGGCTGTAAAACCTCAGGCAGGAAATGCTGGTACATCCTAAAAGTCTTTGAAGGAAAAAAAATGCGACATGAGACAAAATTTATGCAACCTCTTTCGAACAGAATCGCCTCTTTGTTTGTGTGACTTCCTCTGCCGAATTGTGGGTGTTTTGTTCTTTGAATCTGTAACTGAAAAATCAGTCAGTTGCTTTTCATTGCCATTTGATGCAATTAATCACCAAATGATTCATATTGCCCTCTGACTGACTGTTGATCTGTTCGCCTCTCGTCTGTGTCCTGGGATAGGCTCGATGGAATATTAATCTCATACTTCATCCCCCTGAGATCACTTTTTGTCCTGCTAGTAAAAAACAATCCCTTACATGGAACTGAGGGTTACTGTTGTTGTAAAATTAACGATGTGGCCTTTTAAAGTAAAAATATCTGGTATAAAAACACTTTGATATCAAATGACACTTGTCACTGACATGATTTTATTGTTTTATTTTGTTTTTTTTTTCCTGCAGGTTGCTTTGAGTGCTGCATCAAATGTTTAGGCGGGGTGCCGTATGCGTCGCTGGTGGCTACAATCCTCTGCTTCTCTGGCGTTGCCCTCTTCTGTGGATGTGGCCATGTGGCTCTCACTGGCACTGTGACCATCCTGGAAACCCACTTCTCCAAGGTCACCACTGATCACGCCATGCTGACTGATGTGTAAGTGACCTCATACTTTGCAAGTGCCTGAGAAACAAACAAAACAAACAATTCCGACAGTCCCATGAGGTCTGTGATTGTTTGAAACGCTGTGTCTTTAATGTCGCAGTAGTATCCATTACAGAATCACAATTTGTTCTTTGTAGAAAGGCCCAAATGTAAGATAGACAACGCTTGTGATGAGGTTGACTTTATGTAGGTTATTTTTAGCTGTTACCATCTCCCACACTCACTTTATCCCAGAGAACGGTCCTAATATGGACCTTTTGTTTTTAACAGTGCATCCATTAGTCCCCACAATAAAAGAGGAACGACTTAGACGAGGCTGCACACATGTTTTATGTTGCTGTAGATTTGGAGTGCACTGTTTAATTTAAGATGTCTGCAGGGGTAGTCTGTCTCTAGACGGATGGTTCCCAGAAGACATGCATCACCTGTTATCTTCCCATTTGGGCTTTGGGTCTCTCCTCATCTGTGTCTTAGGGAAGCTGGACCACTATCTCAATCATGACCATCTGTTCGCGATTATTCGTGTTGTACAGATCGCATGCAAAAAATTATAAATAATTATAAGCAGCCATTTTCCACACCAGACAGCAGTATGGCATGCTCTTACTTTGCTTGACATTTAGAGTGAGCCTCTCCAGGTGTTAAGTTCGGAGGCAAAAAACATGTTAGCCACTGATTTCTGTCTACTTACTGTTTTGTTTTATTTATTTAACCTGTTGCAGCTTCACCAGCGCAACTAAGCTTTTGTGTGACATTGCTCTTTAACAGAATACAGCTGATGCAGTATGTCATCTATGGAATCGCTTCCTTTTTCTTCCTGTATGGGATCATTCTGCTGGCCGAGGGCTTCTACACAACCAGTGCAGTCAAGGAGCTGCACAGCGAATTCAAGACGACCATCTGTGGACGCTGCATCAGCGGAATGGTTGGTTGATGCTCTGTTGTACCTGATTCTTAAACACAGGACTGCTTTAAAAAGGTCTCATGCCGAGGGGTTCAATTATAAAATGCATATAAAGAAACAGATGAGGGTGTTTAGTAGGAACACACACGGTTATCTGGTGATGCTAACATTGTGCCCTCACCATGCCCTCAGTTCGTGTTCCTCACATACATCCTGGGTGTGGCCTGGCTCGGTGTGTTTGGCTTCTCCGCTGTGCCGGTCTTCCTCTTCTACAACATGTGGTCCACCTGTGCCACCATGAGGTCTCCCATGGCCAACCTCACCAACATTGACTCCATCTGTGTGGACGTCCGTCAGTATGGTGAGAATTAAGTACTTAGTCCAGGAAAATGTCTTGTTTGGCATCGTTAACATCTCTAACTTTTTATTATTGCACATGCTGAAATGGTTTAGCAATAGTACAAGGGGGGCACTGACTTTTTGGATCGTTACCCTTTAAAGTGAAGCAATTTCTACTCATGAGCCATCACCATCTGTTGCATATGTCCTCTGATTGTGGTCAGTTTAGTGAAAGAGTAACTATTAAATGGCAAGCCGAAAGAATTCATAAATTTTAAAAAAAAAGACAGTTGAACAGAACATGTAATCATCAAATGTGATAATCATCTTGCAACTCTTTAGATCTTAACCACTGTTTTAAATGATAAGTGAAATAAAAAAACTTGAATGCCTTATTTCTCTCTATCAAACCCTCATCTTCAGTAACAGTGCTGATCAAAAATAACAGTTCAATGTCACTGAGGTTTTTGTCGAAGTTGTGTGTTCTTGAAAGAAGTCTGGGGATGCACGAGGGAAAGATTGATATAAAATCATCCAAATGAAAGCAGCGGAGGCTGAGGTTGTTTGACTCTTAGTCTGTACAGGTCATAACACTCTCCTTGACTGATATGCCCAGGATTTTCCACATGCCTGCTTTGTAATGCAGATTTTCCACTTTAACTTGAAGTCTCAAGATCAATGCAAGATTACCGATGTCATTATCAACTACTTGCTCAGGTTTAGTCAGAGGCCATCTCATAGGATGATCGGATTCAGGACAGTTCCAGATTGTTGTCCAAAATCTTTTCCTGTTTGTCTCCAAATTTGGACTCAACTCAGGTTTTGATTAGTCAAAGACATCATTTATTTTATTAAGACATAAAATACTGGTGGTTTTGAAACATCCTTCTGATGTGTGGTGCAGATTGCACCTTTGCCTCCACTGACTCCGGCTCGGACTGCAGGGTAGCTTTTTAAAATGTAAAAATTCCATATCCAACATGAATCATCGCTGTAGTTCTTTTTTAGCAGTGTTCATTAGTGTTGCAATCAGTCAGTATGGAGGAGCCATCTGACATATGTACTGTGCAGAAATATGTGACAGGCACCTCACTGATGAAATATTTTAAATATATTGAATTTTTCGACAGACAGCTGTCTTCATGAACAAAAATAATCCATTTTATTATTGAGTTTTGACTTTTAATGTGTTACACTGGTCGATGACACTTAATGCAATGTACTGAAGGCCACGCCCACTCCCGGTCCCCCGCTCCAAATTTGACTCATTCTCATTTGGTCACCTGAAGAACTTATAATCACCTTAAGAAATTATAAATATCTTTGTAGTTTCCCTCAAATCTTAGTTAAACACAAATTTCTTCAGTAAAATAAAAATAAAATGCATTATTAAGTTTGTACTCACTGGCCTCTTCATTCATACTACTTGACAGGTTTGATCATTATTCACATTGTATAATGATTTTAAGTGTGTATGAAATATTACAATTTTCCTGACCACAGGAATTATCCCATGGAACGCTACACCAGGAAAGGCCTGTGGATCTACGCTAGGTGACATCTGTAACACCAATGAGGTAAGAGGTTTCTTCCAGCCACACGCATTCCTACAGAGGCCCCACACACGCATCAGCAAAGGGGAAGTAAAGGATCGTAGCATGGAAAACATTTTTTTTAACTGAAAAATAATCTGTTTTGCTTGTCTTTTTCCAGTTCTACTTGTCTTATCACCTGTACATCGTAGCATGCGCTGGGGCCGGAGCCACTGTGATCGCTCTGGTAAGCTTCCCTCCAGTCTCTCCATCTTCTCCCTTTAGTCCATCTTTTGCACGGTTTGTATCAGCAGATCATGTGTCAAATACTCCCCCTCTCATTCCCATATGGTTTATGTAACAGCACCAAGGAAGGCTACACATCGGCTTCTCCTCAGCTCCTATTCCATTTGCTGTTTACCATCTGCTTCAATGCACATGGCCCTTTTTTTAAAAAAAATCTTTTTATAATGGATGGAGGAGGGTGTAGTTCAGGCTTGTTTTATGTGTCATTTCTCATAATCGGGATCATGAGTTTGACCCACAGAGAAGAATGTTGTAAATTTATTGTCTTTAACATTTATTACTTTAGTTTTTACAGCTTTTTTTAAAAATTAATTGGTCACAGTATTAGTCACGAGGAGGTCTCCGGCATGCTCTCTTACAACCTTTTTTTTGTTCTCTTCCACCAGCTGATCTACATGATGGCTACCACTTATAACTTTGCTGTTTTGAAGTTTAAGAGTCGAGAAGACTGCTGCACTAAGTTTTAAAACTGTTTTTTAAAAGCACGGCATTTGAGGCTGTACTGATTAGAGACAGTTGCCACTGACAACAAAATAAACTAAAAAAAAAACCTGAGAATAGAAAAATCAACATCTCTTCGATTAGTGTAAATAGCTGATTGTCTGCTTCCTTTAGCATTTGGTATCCAGGGATATTTCTTGTCTGAGGACACCTGATGAGAGTTGTCTTCAGATTGGGGTGGTGTTTATTTGGCTGGTTCGTTCCACTTTCCTCCGCACTCACTCACTCACTCACTCACTCACTCACTCACTCACAGAAATTTGTCACCATCAGATTTTTATAAAAATGCTCACAGCTAGAAATCAACATCAGTGTTATTTATATTTGTAATGTGTGAAACCAATTTTGACCTGCACAAAAGCAACAACTTTGTGAGTGTTTCTTAAAAAAAACGTACAGTATTTAACATGCAGTACCTCACCTGTCATAACAGGACGAGCATCAGCTGACTGCGGTCAAAGCTGAAATGCGAATTTGTGCACAAACTCCTGAGACATTAATGTAAGATAGTGGTGCAGGCTGTGGGGAACAATTAACATATTATTCTAAAATTTGAAGCAAAAGTTCAAAACCACACACACCACCAAGCCAATGTAGATGTAGCATGAAGCTCTGAAATGAGTCCATGTGGACATCTGATGACAAACATTAGAGGTGTTCTCAGGCTTTTTATTTTTGATTGACAGATTAGCAGTTTTGGTGAGGATGAATTCTAGTGATACATTTGTAAAAAGGACTAGCTACATATTTCTTTGGTTCTTTTCCTTAGCCTTAAAACTTTGGTGCCGACCCACGAAACCACAAAGTGTTACGCAGAAAAATATTCAGTATTATTTCTTTTTGTCACAAGTTAGATTCTAAAACTGAACTAAAAATCTTTCATCAACTGTTAAATGCTGATGAGTATTATTATGGCGACTGGTGGTGTTTATTGTAGATTTCAGAGTAACTGCACCGACCTAGCACTGCACGCTCTGAAGGGTTAGGCCAGTACCAGGGGCTTCCTTCTGCATGAGGCCCTTAGCCTCACTTTAATTTCATGTACTATATAAAAAAAAGAAATTCTCCTATTTTAGAGTAGAGTAAATGTATTTTTTTTTCTATGAGGGCTGACGCTGGTATAGCTTCAGCCAAGAAGTTGATGTTTTGTTCATACATTTTCCTTTTATTCTTTCTCAAAGTGCCATTAAAGAGCCATTTGTTTTTACCTTAACACTGAGCCTGCATGCTTACATCTCTGATTCCTCGGTCTGTTTATAGTTACTTATACTCCATATTTCATATATTTAATTTTCTGCTAAGTTTTTCAAGACTGTAGCTTTTACTTTCTATATAAAATAAACAATCTTTGTTTACAAAAGTATCCCTACTTGGTCTATTTCTTATAAATCCTACAGCACTATAATACAGAACTGCATTCGGGGGCAGGGTCAGATTCACAGAAGTCTAAATCTCACGCTTTGCACTAACTCCAAGCTTTTAAAGCTGCATGAAACTCGCATGCTCAACCTCTCTTTCCTTTCTCATTTTCACGACCTTTAAAGTGTCATTTCTGTAGCACTTAGCGTAGCAAAAAATTGTAACATAACTTCAGTATTAGTAATGATTGTAACAGTAATGTTACAATAATCGTGCAGTTAAGTCTGTTTTTTTTTTAGTAATCTTTTGTCATTTTTGTGTTAAGTCTTTTAAATAAAAAGCTTAACTTTATGTTTGTGTATGTCTGTAATGTAGCTCTGACTCCTGTAGCTTGCTTTGCATCTTTGACATGCTCACCGGCCATCCACCTCACCCTTCTCTTCCAGATCCACTTCCTCATGATTCTCTCAGCAAACTGGGCCTACCTTAAGGATGCCAGTCAAATGCATGCCTATCAAGACATCAAAATGAAGGAAGAGCGGGAGCTGCAGGACATCACCTCACGCTCAAAGGAATGCCTCAATTCCTACACATAAGGATATTTACCTGCCCACTTACACAACATACACAGACATGCACACACACACATGTAAAGACACACAGACACTGTGGCCAACCACTGTGGCCCTTTTGGACCAAGACAACACTCAGCTAAATTAACCTGCCACCTGCTGTGCAGTACTAACCAGACTCCTAACAAACTAATGCACCAGTGCTGCTTCCTGCACTAACTCACCAAGAAGTGTTCTGGAACTACTATTTCCAAATTTCCTTTATTCTGTTTTCTGTTTTTTATTGTCTGTTTTTCTGAAGGAAAAACTCTTATATTCATGTAGTGTTATTATTTTTTCTAGCCCTTTTTTCAGAGCCAGTTTTTTTTGCTGGTGACCTTGAGACATTGCACTATCTTATACAACATAAAACAGTGACAGTTTATTTTACAGTCTGTCTGGCTTCCTTTTTGAACTGTGGTGGCCTGTTTCCATTTTATCTGCTCCTTTCAATCAAAAATGCAGATAAATTATACAAAACATAAAAAGGCCTTATATTCAATCTGAGTCAGTTTATGAAGCATGTCACAAGATGTTGAAATTTGGACTTTGCAGTAAGAAAAAAGGGTAAAATATTTAGTGTGGATCCAGTTTTGTCATAAAAGTTCATGTATTTAACTGCATCTTTATTGTAGTCGCAATCTAAGTGTTAATAATTGGTTTTAGATTCCATTTTTGCATTATAAAGTCACTTAAAAGTCACGCAGAATGTTCATGGCCTACATTAACACTACCTCAGATGTGCACTAGAGCCTATGACGCAGTTTATTGGAACCAAAACAGCCACTCCATCTTAAAACAATAGTTCAATTGTAAAAAAAGACGTCTCAGACACAACATGGTAGCTGGTCAAAGCAAACATCAGGAGCTCCTCTTAATCACACTACCATAGTATTTAATTTGTATGCAAAAAGTAATAAGAATAACTTGCTTGCTATAATGAGACTAAAGGATAGTCAATACATTTAGAAATCTTTAAGTTTGGTCCATGTGTTCTCATTCATGCAAATGAAAAAAAGCCTGCCAACAAAGAGAGCTCTCTAATTCCTCATGAATGCTTTTATGTCCCTTATCTATAGTAACATCTGATCATATTTTATAAATTATGATCAAATTTGTTCAATTTTTAAAAAAGTCTTCTTGTAAAAGTGTCACTGCAGTATGTCCCATGTGCAACGGTACTATGGAAAAACCTACAGAGGAAAAACAAAAAAACACAAGAAGAAAAACTTAAAGCATGAAAATTGTAAACTTGATAAAAGTCAGGAATTTTTTTTTTTTAGTGTTTTGTTACTTTTTTCTTAATTTTCTATATAATTGCACCTGTTTTTGATGTGCAATTGTCATAATGCTGACAGAATTACTCATGTAATCTTTCATTTCTATAGCTGAGTTATGGGGATAACTTGATGTGTTTCTTCTTTGTTGCATGAAGAAAACTTGTTTCCGCAGCGACAAACGTGATGTGCAGTCATGTATGCTGACATCAGTAGTAGGCAGTGTTTGCCTGTTTCCTTTTTTTTCTAACTGAATACAGATTAATCCATTTTATGTAGCTGATTAGTTAGAGCTGCTTTTGTAGGTTCTTCTGTTGAAGTGAAAAGTATATGAGCCATTTATTATTTTGTTGCTTATAGTATACCTGTATTTTCTACGAATGTCAAGGGCTTCCTCCTGATTTATTGATACTTAATTTTTAAGTCAACTTTCAAATAACAAATAAGTCAGTAATAAAATCGTACAGTAATCTCAACTGCACATTTAGCCAAAGTGTGAATCAAATTGTGACTCTGTGCCCAGAGTTTTACACAGTATCTGAGATTATTGTGTAGAAAACCTGCACAGTTCTCTGCAGACTGATAGCGTGCAGTGGCCGAGGAGGAAGATGACAGATGCACATGAAGCTAATGTCCATCTCATCTGGTCTTTGTATGCTGTGTGTGCCATTGAAAGAACCAAAAGAACAAAATGAACCACTAAAGAATAAAAGGCTACCTATCAATCACCAGGAGGACAACAATCCAGCATCCTGTCCGACTGGAAACCCTGTTATGACATTACTCGACTGGCCTGTTGACTGTTTTTATGAAAATAAAAATTAAAATGAGACAAAATTCTCTCTGTTGCAGTTTTGGTTTTTTTTAATGTACAATGGGGTTATCTTGGTGTGAAAATTCAAATAATGAAACGATCAAATATGATTTATTCATACATATGCAGTTCATGTAAAATGGTCTGGAATATACATGTAAAAAAAAACTAAATCTTACAACATAAACAATAACTGAAACTTGTTAAAACTGTAAAAAACACACAGAAGCTTGTTTGTTTCGTGAGTTTGAGATTGCGCTCTGGGGCGACCAGCTCACCAGAAATCATCATCCTCGTCCTTGTGTGAATATGCTGCAATACTGAGAAAACAAAAATCAAGTTAATTATTGGAAGCCTTGAGGGAAAGAAAAAAAGCAACACTAAAAATAGGAAAGTATTTTCAATGAACTCATCTTTAAGACAACATAATTCTAGAGCAAATATCAACATCAGAAAGAGCAGGAGATGAGAAATCAGGGAAGAAATGAAATGTTTTTGGAAGAAGATTATGGAGGCTTATATATTTATTAAACTTCCCAACAGTAACAGCTTTTAAATGAGAAAGCTTTTGTGCATCAAGCCATTTATCTATTCATCTATTCTGTGTCCGGTCTAGTCGACAGTTTTTTTTTTACCTGTCGGCTTTCTCCTCAGACAAACTCTTGGCCTCTGGGCTCGTGTGTCCTGCTTCTTCTCTTCCAGGGCTCTGAAATAAAATAATAATAATAATAATAATAACAATAATAATTTACACACAACTCGGATAGGCTCTACAGGAGTTTAAGACAATTGTGCATGCAAATCACCTGCGCATGCTGCTTCTCTCTTGCTTCCAGGACCATCTTCATATATTTCTCCAATGGATTTTCACCTTTAGACTCCTCTATGCCAACATCTGCACCCTGCTTCTGCTCCTCATCTTCACCTTTCTTAATTCCATTTTCTTCTTCTTCTTCTTCTTCTTCTTCTACTTTTTCCCCCTGCCCTTGTTGCTCCGCATCTTTCAAAAGCTGGTTAGACAGAAATACTGTCAATATTCATTTCATTAGGAAGATCAGACAGAGAAGTTTCAGAAGAGCTTGGGGCATGATAATCATTACCATCTCTTTCTCCAGTCTTTCAAGTTCTTGCAGCTCTCTCTCTCTGGCTTCCTCTTGCTCCCGTCGCCTTTGTTCTTGTCTTTCCTTTCGCTCCCTTTCCCACCTCTGCTCCTCATCCTCTTCATCTTCTTCCCCAGCAGATTCCCTGGTGGTTTGTGGGACCCCTGTAAATACATACATCGATGTGAGTTAAAGTGGGTGTCAGTTCATAGCTTCAGTATATCAAACTGATGGTGTACAGTTAAAGACGGCCATTCTTGTCATTTGGGGTCAACCAAGATTATGTGCCAGTAACTTTTGGGGGGGGGAGGGGAGACAACAACTCACCCCCCTGGCCCTGCAAGTCTACTGGGTGTTCTGGGAGGTCCAGTGGGCGGGGGCCAGAGGGGCCGTCAGAGGCCTCCTCGGAGAGAGGGACGGCAGTGTCCAAGTGAAGCTCTGGAATGTGGCCGGGCTCTGGAGGGAGACACGCACAAAGAAATCTTTTATGCTCCACTATAATGCAACAGGGCCAGAGGACCGGCACAGAATGCATAATCAGCTGCCCTTCATCTTCACCATTGTGCAGGGCCACTGAGAGGACACTTTGGAGGCCAGTCACACACTCATTAAAAAACAGCCTTTCCAAAATCCAAACCCTCCACACCGGATATACCCCCATTTTGTTTCTGGGATTATGGTAAAATGAATGATAATGAAAAGTGAAAAGATGTGAACTCATCACTAAGAAATGGTCAGAAAAGTGCAATGATTTTGTTTGAATTATTTTGTGAGGATGAAGGCCACACAAATGCTGCAGACTTTTTTTTTTAGCGACTTGCCACTTTCGCACACAGACATAATGCACAGCAGCCTGCTGTTCAAACTAATGATATCTGATGTACAGCCGTTCATCCCAGGATACAGTGACAGCTTCAGTCAAAACAGAACAACCTCTAAATTGTGCTTTTGTTTCATTAAAGGGCTTTCTGTATGTGCACCATGACAGAACAACAAAAAGAACATGACAGTAGATTGTGTGCAAAACAGATTAAAAAGTTCTCTGCTGTTATATTCATGTACAATAACATGACTGAACAGCTTTTTCTGCATGCAGTAAAAATCACAATCCTATGTTGTATTTTCGAAATGCAGATGATCTAAAACTGGGTTTCACATAACGAGATGGCTGCAGTGCATTACAGAAATTACACCAACCAACACCAGTTTAGAGTACCTGACAAAATCCCTGTGAGATCTTCGAGGCTTATTTTCTCAGGCTGTGGGGAAGAGTCCAAGCTGGAGAGCACAGGCTGCAGCTTTGGTGGGCTAACAGAAATGGGGGAGCAAGCAAACATGAATGCATTAGCACTATCTCTGTGTGAGAGTGTACAAAAAAAATGATGTCACGTCCTTGTCAAATGGATGCCAGATGGTACCTGGGCTGGTCTCGCACTGTGCTCTTGAGCTGAGGACTTCGAGGTGGACTGAGCTCAGAGGAGAGGTCATCTGAGGTCGCCAGCCCGTCATGGGGGGCACGAGGGAGCTGTCTATCAGACGACAGCACCGGGGGCACCGTTGGAGACACAGCTGCCTCTATCAGGAGGCAAAGGTTTCATATTAGGCAATACTCTAGAGAGGGAAAGGGTTATTGTGTTTTTCCATTCGGGTACATCAATAAAATCATGCAATAAACCACACAGTGATTGTTAATGTGCAATATATGAGTGCTGACAATGCAAAATGATTTCATTGTTTACTCTCAACAGTTAAAAGAGGTTGGTGAAGTTCATCTGATCTGAAGTGTTTTCACAGGATAACATTTTTTTGAATGTACCTTCTGAAATCTCTCTTTGAAGCTTATTCCTGGAGGAGCAGTTGGGTGTCGGGGACAGACTTCTGGATGGAGGGCTGCTTCCATCCTGAGGGTTTTCTTCTCTCAAAGACAGAGGATCGGCCAACAAATGCAGACTGTGATCAGTGAAATCAGTGGACTGAGGTTGGTTAAGGTCTTCTAGGAAGGTAACTCTCGTTTGTGCAGGCGGTACGGTTTTCCTGGTGTCATAGGGTGCTGAGGAGGGGGTTCTGGTAGTTTGTGGAGACAAGGGTCTGTGTGAGACCTTGGATTTGTGGGCTGAGTGGATGTGCGAATGTTGAGAGACCTTTCTTCTTAGAGGAGAGTCGGGGCGATGTGAAGTATGTGCTCCATGCTGGGACAGAGGTCTTGGGGGTAGTATGTGTGAGATGGTGGAGTGCACTGCCCTCTGCTGGTACTTGCGGTAAGCTTCCTCTAAGGTCTCAGCCTCCTTCTGCAGCTCCTGGATCCGAGCCTTGGCTTCAGCCACCAGCTCCATGTCTGAGTCTGGGGAGTCATTCCAAGGTGACTTGTGTCCTCGCGAGGGCCCACCTGCTTCACAGACATCATCATAACCCACTCTGGCTCTTAGCAGAGCTCTGTCCACGTAAACATCAGGGGGAACGAGCTTGTCAGCACTTAGCTCCAGTACTGAGCGATCGACAAGAGAGGGCTTGGGGTTACGCAGCACTTCATTTTCAAGAGCTGCCATCATCATATGAATTAAACAAACGGTGGAGAAAGAGGAAAGAAAAAGGAAAAGAGAAGAGGAGAAGAGTTTAACTCTAATACAGAAACCAACCACCATTTAAGGGCAAATATCAGGAAAAAAAAGAGGTGCTACAACTAGTTTCCAAGTACTCTTTGCATGCATTTACAACTAGGATGGTTAAATGACTAACATAACATTTTCTTTTCTTGTATTTACTCAAATTTTAATATAGTAACTAAAAAATGGTATTACGGTCTTCAACATTCGATGGTTAACTGAACATGATCTAAGAAAGGAAGCCAGTTTATGAAAAGCAGAAATTAAGTGAACTACACAGGCTACGCGTCACTGATTCTAAAATACATGAACGCATAAAGACTCCTACATGATTCAAAGATGCCTATCACGCTAAGACAACAGCAGACATGCACGCCCAGTTGTCAGGTACCTTGCTGAGTTTGGCGAAGCTGCATTTTTATGTCCTCAATGTGGTTGGTCATCCACTGTGACTTCTCCTCCCACTGTACCAACTGAGCGCTAAGCTGAGCACAGCGCTCCACCTGCAGGAAACAGCAGACAAGAGGACAACGCCGGGCAAGTTTTTGTTTTTAAACAGGATGTGGAAAGTATACAATAACTGTGGGTCATTTGAAAGCTTGGTTTAAGGGGGAAAAAAAAACACAGTTACACAAGAAATCCCCCAAAGTTAGACAAATTCTCATGACATAGAAAGCTGATCGCATAGTTTCCCACACTCAGCGAGAGGCTGTGATGTGACTGACCTCACTCTGGAGCTGTGCCTGCAGCACCTGTTTCTGGTTGTCAAACTCTTCTTCATCCAGCTTGTGAGCCCTCTGCAGTCTCTGTAGCTCCATCTGCAAGGCCAGCTGCTCTTTGGACGGCTTGCCCAAGTCTAATGGGGGATTTATCAGAGTCAAAACATCATGTAAGTGCATCATTTCATTAGGAAGGCTATCTGATGAAAAAAGCATCCGGTTGCGTTGACTTAGGGTGTTATTTTTTTAAATTGCCCCAGTGAAAAATATTTGGCTGCATGGACATGACCAGCATGAGAGCATGTGAGGCTTGCGACCATGTTGCTGCCCTTTGTTAAGGGAGATGCCCACTGCCTCACAGCCCCACTCTCTAAAAGAGAGAGCTCTGTATCACTCAGAGGTAAAATTGCGGTTGTCTGCCGCAGACAAAAGGGGTCCTCTGTCCCTGCTGACTGTGGTCTCTGCTCCCTTTCACTCCACTTCTCATCCCCATTCCCTCACTGGTTCCTGTTTATGAAGCTGTCTGCAGAGCTACAGACACAGCACAGAGAGGCCCCCACCTTGGCAAGCGAGACTCACTGAAAAAGACTCAGTAGAGCCAGAAGCAGTGGGACA
>JAPZDY010000005.1:9577531-9612429 GCA_029783645.1 Ctenochaetus hawaiiensis
TACATGAATGCTTCACAGTACACTGCATCTCCCACAGCTCACAATGAGCCCAGATTCAATGCAACACAAAAACTGGATTATCCCAGTCATGAAAAAAAGAAAATGAATACTCTGGGTACTGATTTTCTAGGTTTATGTATAATAATTTGTGCATAATTATGTATAAAAAAGCAATAACAAGTAATAAGAAATCTGTTGTGCATTGTAAGAAGCAGAAACCCTAATTCTACTATTCTCTCATTGTAAACTTTTGCTATGATGATCATTTAAAATTGCAGCATGCTAAGACTCCTGGGAAGTACTTGGGAACAGCAGTCCTTCCTCACCTGCATGGAGAATCCGGTTTTCCTCTTGGGCCTCCTCCAGCTGTTTCCTTAGCAGCCACAGCTGCCCCTGCACCTCTGCTTTCTCTCTTTTAAGGCTCGGGTAGTCACTCATGGACTCCAGTTTTTCCCTGAACAGCTCCTTCTGCAGAGTCAGCACAGATATCTGCTGCTGTGCTGTGTCTAGCTCAGCCTGGAAGATGACAGGAATACTGAGCCTACTGCCAAGTAAGGGAGGTGAAGTAAACATTGCTGGATTAATGGGGTTGTGTTGGTTACCTGCAGGCGTCTAAGCTCTGAACACGCTCTGTTGTGCTCCTCTAATTTGTCATCAATGACAGCTGACTCCTTTTGGATACGAGCAGTTTCCACTGAGAAATAAAAAGAATGTAGACATGATCTAAACTCGCAGTAGCAGACCAGTCAATAACCATGCTTTTTTTAAAAAATACTCACGTTTGTTTCTGTTCTCATTCTCGGTGAGTTTTTCTGTTCTTTTGATAAATTCCTCCTTCAACTCGAGCTGGTACCTATTTTGATCGACAATTGAACAAGAATTAAAAAGATTTCAAACTAAATCTATACAAATTATCTTGAAATCAAAGAGTCCTTTTCCCATGATAGGTGGTGATAGAGTGCAGAGTAATAAACCAAACCAGCTGCAACATTAAGATTTGTCAAAACTTGGTCAGGTAGATGATCTGGTCCTATATTGTATGTCGCTCTATAGTCACAGCTGCCGCAGCCTGCCAGTTAGTCCTATGTATTTAAATATATACTACATGACTTCTTAAATTAGTCTTAATTTAATTACAAATAATAAGCATTTAAAAATCAAGTTTTTGTCCTTTGGGTTTAAATATTTGGTAATACCCAATTTCAAACTTTTTTTTCTGACATGTTTATCAAGACTTCATGCTAATTTTGCAGTAGAATGAAAGAAATTTGTGACAGATGATTTTGAGAGACTTCGCTTTCATATTATATTATACATATAATATGAAAGTGAAGAATACTTTCACTTATTGGATATGTTTACCCAAAACGTATAAAACAGTGACATCCTCTGGTAAAACAATGTCAGCATTCTTTAGAAGGAAAATACTCTAAACTTGAGAGGTAAAGTAAACTAACAAGATGGAGAGGAGGCAACCGTGATTCCAAAAAAGTTGGGATGCTGTGTACTGAATAAATATAACAGAATGTGATCATTTGATTTGATCCTTTTTGACATGATCTTGATCAACAACAGTATAAAGTTGATATTCATTCAGTTTAGTAGTTAATATATATTTAATGTTTTACTCCATATATCATTGACTTTTATAAATAAATGCTTTTTTTCTGAATTTGATTTAAAAAAAATAAATGGAATAATATTCAAAAAGGTCCTGTTTGGAACATTCATAAGCAGGGGCGTAAAATGTTCATAAGCAAGGATGATGGGGAGGTTCACCACTTTTTGAAACACGATTGTATTAAAGACATTACTACACTGACTTGGAAACACTTGTAAAACTGCTCAGTGATAACAGTTAGTTTGCATTCTGTTTTTCTTCACGTTACAGCGCCCCACCTTTTTTGCAATCAGGGATGTAAATAAAATTGCATGTTTGCAACCAGCTGATCACTGGTGATGAAAATGGAATCCAAACTGAAACTGAGCACACATAGGACATCTTTTAAAACACCTTGAAAGTTCATTCTTCAGTCTTTGGTCATATGTTTCCTCCATGGTCTTTACTGCCAGTTCTCTTCTTCTTAGCAGCTCCTCAGTGGTCTTGACTTTCTCCTCTTGAATTTGACATGTCCTTTATCATAGAAGCACAGTAATGTTCTATAAGTTGGAGAGCACAGCGCCACTTCATTCACATAGAATTATAAAAATGAAAGCTCTTACTTCTCAAAAGTCTCCTCTCTCATTCTCAGCTCATGTTCTCTGTTCCGAAGTGTTTCAATTTCTTTCAGGACTGATTGTCTCTGCATGTACACATTTTTTTCTTCAATCTAGGGAAAACAGAAATACAAATAATAGCCTCAATGGCACTGCTACAGCTATAAGCACTTAGAAATTTTGCCAGGGAATGCTCTGATGAGTAGTAATCTACCTCTTGTTGTTTTTGTAGCCGATCGATGGCATTTTTCTCCCGGTCCATCAGTGCCTTTGCCTTCATTTCATAAGTCCTCTCCAACTCTTGCTTCAGCTTTTCAAATTCTTTATTAAATTTTTCTTTTTCTTCCATTCTCACCTTGGCAATTTCAACATCTTTAAAGTGTTGCATCTTGAGAAACAAAAGACACAATGATGAGGCCACAAAACCAGCAGGAAGCTTTGCATGATCATCTATTGACTGTTCATAAAACACCCAATGCTTTTGAACCTTATCAATTGCAGATGTGAGGACAAAGTTGTGCTTTATACAGTTCCTGATGCATTAAATGAGTGGAAGAATATGTACCTTTGCATTTGTTTCTGCTTGCATCTGTGCCTCTGTTTCTTTTCTATATTCAGCCATTTTTGACTGAAACGAAAACCATCTGTCCCCATTGTAATTGAAGTTCTCATATTCCTTATCAATCATTTTCATCTTCTCAACTGTTTATGGAAAAAAAAGAAACATTAAATACTGTGTACTGAAAGGCATGCGTGTGGAAAACAGTTATAGACATTTTTTCATCATACCAAGAGACTCTCCATAACTTCCGATGCTGGTTGTCTGAGTGTCAGCATCATGGTACAGACCGTGACTGTAATGGTGTGTTAGCTGCGTTAGAAGGCTGATCAGGAACCCTGCTAGTCAAAAGAGAAAACAAATCAAGCACAGGCCAGAAGCCACAGAAGCAGATTTATCTAAATGGAGCAAAGTACAGTGCATACCCTTATCATCTTTGTTTGAAGACTGCAAAAAATGGAAAAATCAAAATATTAAGTCACTAACTATGTTCATCTACTATTTATTTTGTTCTTAAGAACAATATTTCAAGGTACATAATATTGTTACTTACCAAGGATCTGTAAAGGGCTGATGCAGGACTAATTTTAAGAAGCTGAAGAAGCTCTCCTTTCGTGAAAGCCTACCAAGGAAATCACAGATTGAAATCTTCATCTCTAATGAAGTCCTCTACACATTAATCTATAGTTAATGAAGAAAATCCAGCTGTTTTTCTCACCTTGTCTTTGCATAGGCCACTTTCAGGATAGAATACAGACGAGGTGTACTCGTAGCCAGAGGTGCGGAGATAATCAGCTACTATGCTGTTACAGGCTGAGACCAACAGGTGTTCAGATTTGACAGGTACTGGTCTGGGGACTGGTTCTCCTCCAGCTAAAGGTGGGTGTTGTAACTCCTGGATAAGTTGATTCCGAAGCTGTGTCTAAATAAGATCAGCAGTAAGACAGAGAGCAAGAAGGATGAAGGTCATACTCTTGATAACTCGTAGGTTAGTAGAGTGAAAAGGCGCTACAAGCACAAACAGCACCGTTACTGGTACGACTTACTTTGAGTGTATCAAGCACTCCTTTATTTTTAAAGGTCTGGTAGAGTCTCTTCCTAAGCTCATCTGGGGATAGCGTGTCTTCCTTGGCCGAAGACATAGCTGTTTGTTTTCAATTGTTACTGTGCAAACCCTGAAAGAAGACACACAAAAGGAAACAACGGAGCGGTAAAGCTAACACAGCGAGCTCGAAAACAAAAGCTTCAGGTGTCAACAACTTATTCTTACCCACTGTTTGACTGTTATCGCTCTTTCTTCTTAATGCCTATGACAGACATGTCAAAAAAGAGAATAAGTCCTCTAGTAGCCAGCTTGACGACCAGAAAGCGTCTCGGCGTCCCTCTCGAGGAGGTGTGCCTGTAACGTTTAAATCCGTCAACGGAAATCATTCTGGGAGTCCCACAGTTATGACGTAACGAGAAAAGCAGCAAAAATTTGTTGTATCATACATAATTCATCATAATCTTTAATGAATTAATGATTTCTATGACGCTAAACCAGATGAAAAGCTGAGTAGTTCACAGTTTTACAGCAGGTAACCGATAAACATATTTGGCTACTTGACTATGTCGTCATCTTTTTGCGACTGCTCTCGCCGCTGTCCAGGAAGCAAAATTGACAGGTAAACAAACGTCGGATGTGTTCAAATAACACGCTTTGCTTGTTGTGCTATCGTTATATTATAATACTTAAAGTGGTAATATATGAACTTTAGTTTTAGAATCGTATATAAAGACTTTATCGACGCCTGGCGTCTGTGGAGCTCTGCGGCTAACATTAGCTTGCTAGCTGAAAGGTTCACAGTAATTTGTGTGACACTGATATTTGTGGAGATTGAATTGTTCCTCCTGTTTGTTGTTTTCAGAACAGCTTCGTTTTGCTAAGAAGAAATAAGGACGATGTCTGGAAGTTTTTATTTTGTCATGGTTGGTCATAAAGACAACCCTGTGTTTGAGATGGAGTTCTTGCCAGCTGGGAAGCCTGAATCAAAGGTAACGTGGCGTTATTATTAATACCAGCATTTAATTTAGTATTGTTATATTTTTCTTGTTCAGTTACAGTCGATCACTAAACCAGAATCACTTTTACCCATGAAAAATCTCATTACTTAGTTTGAACTCCCTATAATGTAAGCTAGTTAACTGCCTTTGCATTAACTTGTAGATGATAACGTTTGTAAAATTACTGACTCGCTGATAAGGTTTGCTTTATTGATCACAGGATGATCATCGTCACCTAAACCAGTTCATTGCACACGCAGCCCTGGATTTGGTGGATGAAAACATGTGGCTGTCCAACAACATGTACTTGAAAACTGTTGACAAGTTCAACGAGTGGTTTGTGTCTGCCTTTGTCACCGCAGGACATATCCTTTTACTATATTACATTAGATTTTTGCCTGTTTCTTCCCTCTTAGAATTCTTTTTGCATAGATGATTTACAATTTTATTAACAGCAGTAACTGCAGATGCAAAATTGATAAAATATTGCCTTACTGACAGAAAAAGGGGACCAAGCAGTCTGCATGTCATGTTTAATTAACTAATTTTAGAGGTTTAAACCTTTGATATAGGAATGCCATAATTATATTTAACCAAAACAAGTAGTTGATTGACAAGAATTTAATCACCAGTTTCGAAAATGGTAAGCAAAAATTTTAGTCATTAATCAGATAAAAATAATTAAGTTCATCTCAGTCCCGCTTTTGTAGGCTTACTGCCTTTATCTTTGAAATTATTGTATATATAAAAAAATTATTTTTGCGTTTAGATTAATGATTAAACAAAACACTCAAATTGAAGATGTCACATTAGGCTTTGAGAAAGTGTGATTGGCATTTGTCCTTTATTCAGGTCATCTAATAGATTAAACATGTTATAAATTATTTACAATAACAATTAACAGTTAAGTATTGTCCTACTACAGTAATCCAACATGTTTGTTAGCGGTATGATGTGATTATGCTGTCAGTCACATTGTTGTGTCATTCTGTGCAGGGTTTTATTTTCTTTAATTATTTGCCATACATATAAGATTCATCATGCTGCATGATGTGCGACAAGAAGATGGAATCAAAAACTTTTTTAATGATGTATATGATTTATACATTAAGGTCAGCTGTCTTCCTTATGATTGGAATAACCTTGCATGAGATAGTATTTTGTCTTTTTTTTCTTCAGTGTTTGATGTATTTATTTATTCTGTCTTCCAGTTTGCAATGAATCCATTCTATGAAATCAATGCACCGATCCGCTCTACAGCTTTTGAGAGGAAAGTACAGTTTCTTGGAAAGAAGCATCTCCTGAGTTGATCTGTGATGATGATGTTGATCATGCTGAGGGCTATGAATGCATTTTGTCTATTTGTTGTATATATACCTAACTTGCTTGTCTGATGTCTTTGCTGTTCTTCTTCTGTTTAAACACATTTAAAGTGTATTCAAAACATATATGGACTTTCTATGAAACATTCTCTTGTCTGCTGTATTTTTTGAGGTGATCTTTGCTTCTTGATTTCTTGCATTGCGTGGACTTTGGTATGATTACTGTATGTTGTCATTGGAATTAAGCACATAAAAATGCTCTCTTATCTACTCATTTAAGCATTATATCATTGCAGTATTTAGACAGCACTCACTGGAACATTTAGTTAAGGCATTTGAATAATAAACCAAGTCCTTTGACTGCAAAACATGCTTTTAGAGACATTCCCAGGGGCTTTATTAATCGTTTGGCATACCAGTAGTACAATTTGAACACATATGAAATCTGAATGACAAATAGTTAAGGTTAATGAATGGCTCAACAAGTTAAAAATGAAGCTGCATGGAAAGACATTCAACTGAAAGTATAAAAATTGTTAATAGAGTGCTTTAAAGATTGGACACATTATCTAAAACAAAAAAACAAAAAAACTCAATAATAAGGAAAAGGGTTTACTTAATCATGACTGTTATTTCATTACAATGTACCCAAGGAAATACTGATTCAGTGATTTTTAGGGTAAAAACTTTTAAAATGACAAAAGTTTCCTGAAACTTAAATACAGCATATGCCATGCATGTTTTCTTTGCTTTAATGTGTATCTTTTGTTAGGGATCTCATCCCTCAGTGCTCCAGCACATAATCTATTCACTGTGCAGAATGTGCACAAACAAGAACTAAAGGTGCGATAATCACAACAAGCTTCAATTTGTTAGTTTAACAAAGTAGTGCCTCAACTACTTTATAATTCTCACAGATAAGGTTATTGGGCTGTATAAATTATTTAATTACGCAGTTATTTTCTGAATATAAACTTACAGGTCATCACTCTGTATTATAATACTTAAGACTGAAGTTCAGAAACCCTATGATAATCTCCCAAGTTAGAACATATGGACACACTTTTAGAGTCACAGAATGGAACATTTAGTCATTTAAAGGACAATGAAACTTTTTTTTAAATATTGTCTGTGTTGTATCACAACATATTTTAAGTTTCCCACAGGTTGCCTGGGGCCAACACAAAATATAGTTTGTTTTCCTGTTACTCTTCCAAAGCCTTACTACTGATCTGTGGCAGACTGAGTGATTCAAGTGATTTCATGTTTATTTGTAATTAGCTGGCAGTCAGTTTAGTGTTTCCTCTAAATCTATTCAAACAGAAGTCCAACTATTAGCATTATCAAACTATTAACAGTATAACAAATCATAAAGCAAGTAGCATCGTTTGTTTAATTAAGATGTCACTACAGCATTGTGCACCTACAGCCTCATCACATAACAGGCATAACAGCAAATTAATGTTAGTGATAACTCCTGGCTGTTATGAACAGCAAGTGGTAGCAGAGCGAGGCTTTCTGTGGAGCTTCACTGTGTCTGTGGGGATGAGGTGGTCCGTTCTTTCATCCGATGCCAACACTCGGCGCACTGCCTCCTCAAAGGCCACCGCTACATTGGTGGCATCCTTGGCACTGGTCTCATAATAGGGGTAGTCTCCATTCTCCTTGCACCATTGCTGAGCTTCTTCTGTAGACACCTGCCGCTCTGCCACATCCAGTTTGTTGCCCAAGACTACAAATGGGAACTTCTCTGGTTCCTTGACATCAGCATAGTAGATGAACTCCTTTTTCCAGTTGCCTAAGTTGAGAAAACTCTGGTTGTCATCTACACTGAAGGTGAGTAAGCAACAGTCAGAGCCACGATAAAAAGGAGTCCTCAGGCTGCGGAAGCGCTCCTGGCCAGCAGTGTCCCAGATCTGCAGGGTGACCTGGTGGCCATCTACCTCCAGTTCCTTGTTGAGGAACTCCACACCGATGGTGTGGAAAAGGTGCGCATCAAACTTGTTGGTAACATATCGATTCATTAAGGAGCTTTTTCCTACACCACCATCACCCAGTAGAATGACTTTCAGCAAGGATGTCTTCGTTGTCATGGCTATTCACTCCTGATCGACCGCTTCGAAATAATTTACCTGAGGGAGAGATGCAATTTGCAAAATATATTATTAATATCTGTTCAACATCATAATATCAGTTAAAAATAAAAAAATAAAACAATATCTAATAACAACTCTACTTCTGGATGACCAATTTCTAGTGGTTGTTTTGATTTTGTCTTACCCTGGTTGATTTATGTCTCCTCCACTTTCCCAGATCATGTGCTGAAGACCCTAGTTCTAGGTCACATGCTCATTTGTTTAATGTTGATGTGAGCAGCCATGTAGGTAACGTTCAACCAGCTGTAACACAGTGACAAACAATTAGTTTCCTGGTTAACAGACGGCCCAGGACAGCATTATTGTTTTTAAGCCCTTTTGCAATAACCCATACTCTGCTATCATACGTTCAACACACCATTGTGAACACTCGGTAACCAAAGATCTTCCTTGTGACATAGACCGTGCACATTGATAAACAAAAAGCTGTTACATGCTAGCGGAGAGCCTGAAATTAAGGTTTTCTGGTGTGTTAGCTGAGCTAGGCTAACATGATAAAGGAAAACAAAAGAACACAGCTGGGATTGTGTTAATGAATTATAACGTTACTAAATACGCTAGCTAAAATTTACTGGCAGGCAAGATTGCTAGTGACGTTAACGTAGCCTACCTTTTGAGTTCAGGCCAGACCGCTGCAGACTGAATGATAAATAAAACACGAAATAACTGAATAGTAATAATACTTAATGTACCTGACGGCTCCTCGCCTCGGTGTGGCTCTAAATAACGTCACGTCGCACTGTTTCCTTGTAAACTCCAAGGGCTTGGTGCTAACGCAGCTAGCTGCTAACAAGCTAACGATACATCAGTAGGCTCGGATCATGTGATCTTGCCACACAGAAACAACCAAGCCCCCAGGAAGTTAGGACTTCAAAAAAAAAAGAGAGACATGCTGGCCAAACCCTAGTATTGCAAGTAAGGCGTCGGTCACGTGGTGCCTTTGGGCCCCAAAAGCCTTTTTCCCCCATTGATTAACATTTAGAAAGGGACGTCTATAACTCAGTGGATAAAATTTCTACAGGTACACAAACTTACCAGTACGAACATGTAAGCGAGTGTTAGTTGGCCCCCGCCTTTCTCCACCGGTGACGATTATTATAAATGCATGGAGGCATTTAGCTGTTATCTGCCAGTATATACTTCACCATTTTACTAGCCTAAATATTGCACTGTAACCAGATGTCCACCGAAGTTTTGAAAAGAACTTTTAAACCATAAACCATACCAGATTATTAAAAAAAAAATGAAAAACTGAAAAAAAAAATTTAATAGCCAGTCATCTTCTCACCGGCTGTCTCTTGACTGTCAGACAAAACAATCATTTTTACCCTTTTGATATCAAAATCTTTTTACAATGAAAGAATATTTTTTTCATTTAAATTGGTTTTTGACAACCCAAATTTCTTGTGTAACAATACCAGCCCTGGCATTCATAAAGTCAGGACTCATTTGTGATGGCTTTTTTTTAGTCAAGGGACTAAATTTCTCTGAAATCACCCCATACTTTGACATGGATTTGGTCCAGTCTGTAACACTAACTTATAATACCACTTCATTGCTTCCTTTATCAGATATGTCCAGGTGATGAAAAAATTCTGTTTGCTGAGAAACCTGCGGGTATATGTTAATGCAAAGTAAGAGGGAGAAATAAGAATACAGAGTTAGAAAAAAAACAAGTTTATTGCAGTAGAACAGTATAATATGAAAGCAAAATTTACAGCAGTTATGCAATGATACTTTTTTTGTCATTTAAACTAACCAGCCTTCAAAAAGGTTTTTCAACTAAGATTGCTTTCAAATATAATTCACCCAAGAATTCACATTACATGTCATAGATTATTTTCAGTTAACTTCAGCAATGTACTATCACATACACAACAAAAGACTAAGAACAATACTGTCAAACCTAACTAACAGACAAAGTTAACATTGCCATGTATTCCTGAGATCTGAGTTATTTGTATGGTAAGAAACTATTGTGAAAATCATAATAGACGGCAGCAGGATGTGCTGATGTAGCAGCATGGTGATAGTAAACATGCATGCACATGATTGTTCATATTCATCCTGTGAGACAATGTGTCTGTATGTATATGTGAATGTCCTGTGACTAAGCTGTTTGAAAACACAGAGGAACCCCGCAGGCAAGAGACCATAATATGAACAGGAAACAGGAATCTTTGACATGTGTCAGCTAGAGCAGATTTTCAAAGTGGAGATTCTTAGAAGACGGGGCTGACATCCTCTTGACATGGCCCTGAGGTCAGCACAACATTGTCCAGCCCAATCTCCCCTCCAACACCTTTCCCACGCTGAACTTCAAAGACAATCTGCAAGACATTCAGTGGTAACATTACATTTGTAGGTTGTGGTTTCTAGTAGTGAGTAAGGGAGTTTTATTTCAAACATACTGTGAACCAAATGCATTTATTTCTCTATGAAAAAATGCATTATAGTTAGTAACATAAATATTGCAGTGGGTTATTATGCAACATTTCTGCTATTCAACTTCCTTTGGCTGGTACAGTTCAGTTCTTATACAATAATAATTGTTACCACACTGTTTAACAACCAACATTCCATAATATGCCTTACAAATTGAAAAAAATGACTCACAGATTCTGGGGCCTCCTCTTTCCAGGCCACAGTGAGGAGCTCTGTCTGCCAGCCCTGGTCTCTGCTTTGGCTCTGCTCCCATACTGGGTAAGCAGTGTTATCCAGCAGCACCCTGAGAGTTCCCACATTACGGCCCACCACACGGTAGTCAAAGGTGAGGCAGAAACTGCCCTGCTGAGCCCGGTCACTGAGGAGCAACTTCAGCTTGGCCATATCCTCCTGCTCCCCTATGAGCCCGCTCATAGCCATATAGTACTCAGTACCTGAATGGGTTTGTAACACTTATGAGCCAAAGCATGAAAACGAATAAATCTTAAATAACTTCTAAAAAAATATAACAACAAGTCTGTTACCATCATCATGGTAGGCTACACTCCAGTCCATGTCATCAGCCTTGTCTTGGACCCACTCACATGCTCCCTGATCAAAGTTGCAATCCATTATGAACTCTGGGGGGTAAAATGATTAGTGAATACAAGCAAAAGTGGTCACACTAAAAGTCATCACAAAAAGAAAGAGCAGGTAAACAGATGTTTGATTACCTTCCTGAACTGGTGTAAGTTGGACTTCTTTGACTTCTGTAGCTGGGCCAAACACTGATTCAAAGTCCTCTGATACTGTGTTTAGAGATTAGAGGAAAAAATCTGTGAAAACATGCTAATCAGCTAAATATATGCCAATTTGCCTGTTCATGAGGAATGACTAGCTTAAGCTATTGCCGTATAATGCAACAGTCCTGCAACAAATCCTTCTTTCATGAAAGTTAGAATGTTAAGCTTCCACAAAACTGATGATTTGAAGATTTTAAAGAGAATGAAAGAATTTTGTATACCACCGCACTGGTTATAGAAAGGCATACCTAATGTGCATATATGGAAGGTGAATGTGTAAGATTTTAGCCAAATTTTATAATCAGTAAAGCAGACACAAATTTATCACAATTATGCTCTGACAAAATCTCATACAAATCTACCCTTTAATGTTGCCTCATAAGAATGACAATGAAAATTTTATCTATATAGTCCTCCAAAATATGTGATCTTCAAGAAACATTCTAACATTATGCACCGAAGAGATTTTCTACAATGAAACCGAAGCCACAAAGTGCATGTTAACCAACAGGTGTAGACCTGCCCTGCTGTCACTCATGTCTTCAGATAGATCTACAACTTTAGGATACAAGCCCCCCCCCCCTCCGTCCCTCAGGTATTTTAAAGCTCTCACAGCAACCCAGTGACAGCTGGGGTTACTGAACCTGCTCAGCCATGAGTGGTCTAGTGTTAGAGAGGTCTAGAGTGTTGATGACAGACTCTCCTACTAGGAGTCAAGTCTGTTTGCACAACAGCTGTTTTGGGAAAAGCATAATAAAAGGCTTGGAGGCTTTGTAACCTCCCTCCCCTCCTCCTCCCAGGAGATGGGAAGCAGGCCCAGGATGGGTTGTATCCCTGGGCTCTCACATGCCGACAGAGAAAAATTCCTCCCCGGAGGTGATGGATGTCTCGGGGCCTGTCTCCTCTTGCTATCTGACTCCTTACACAGACTCGGGTGTTTCCACAAAGATCAGGATTAGTGGTGAAAGGTATCCTCATTTATGGGGTTTCTCACTAAGTTGCATACCACTGCAAGAGCTCGCTGCCCACTTTTTGCTTTTTATCTGATGAAATCATCCAAATTTCTTGCCAGAATGTACACAACTCAAGTGTAAATGAGACGTGCTGGAAGTCATCACATTCCCTTAAATCTATAAAATGATCTTTCAAAAATTGCATTTGTTTTAGCCAATGGTTTAATATTATGAAGGAGTTTTACGAAACATCACCAGGATCATACGACCATATTTCTGTTCCTTTAGGATTAAGGTTAACTACAGGACAGTAATCAGGCTTGAGGCTCTTTGTGAAAATAATCACCACAACTGTCATTTCTCTGTCTTGGCATGTTGTTCACTGAAAGGAGTCATACTAATGTCCAACCAACAGATCTTGGAGGACATGAAACAACATGCCATTCTTCTTAGATCTGACCTGCTAATTTATACTTATTTAAAGTGCAGACTTAGAAATCGATAATTGTATTCAGATGCTGTGCAGACACAGAAGCAAAATCGCTGCAGAAACACACTGAGTTTGTTTAGTCTGCGTATGGTTCATACATTGTGGACCACCCAGATAGCCTTAAACAGAGTCATTGCAGGAGAGCCAAAAGAGAGGACGCTTACTGAAAACATCTCCTCTGGGATTGAGCTGGTTGTCTTCCTCTTCCTCCTCTTCCTCCTCCTCTTCTTCCTCAGGAAATTCATCCTCCTGTTTCTGCTCAGTCTGGGTGCCAATGTAGACCTCTCCATCATAGTCGAAAGGCTGCTGGCGGATCAGGGGGGGCGGAGTCGCGGCTGGTTCGGGAATAACATTTTTGATGTCTTCATTGTCCGTCTTACCGCCCAGAATCCTGGGCCTCACTTGGGAGTCTGGGATGGCTGCAGACAGGAAAATGAATCAGATCAGACATGTGGAACTGCAATCATGAATGGGAGATGAAGCAGTTTACCAAGTCTCAGATGCGGTTGTTATCATGTATTTTGCAGCTGCTCGTTCTCGTTCTACTCCATGCAGATGAAGCGTAATAGCCACATTAATTGCGCATAATTTGAGCACTTTTATGACATACATTATATAAATGTATATAAAGGGTCATGCTGAGGATTCCAGGTCTCATATCAAGCTGTGTGTGCTGTGGACACATGACATTTCAAGCCACAAGCAAAGGGAAAGAGTTCAAAGAGGTGATCATAAAGGTAGGCAGAAGGAGAGAATGAATGGGGTTGCAGGGGAGGGGAGTAGAGCAGCGGAAGCAGGTTCTTGGATTCCACACAGTCTCACCGTTGAGGAAATCATCTGCACTGCCTCTGTCTCCATCCCACGATCTCTGATAAAACGGCTTGACTATAAAAAAATAAAGGCATCTTCATTTCAACCCTCTGCCTGTTCACTTTATGCCAACTGGCAGCATGAGGCTTCACCTGTTATTAACTGGGCCTGATTCAAAGAGTAAAAACACAACATGTCTTTCTCCTTCTTCCTTTAATGGCTGGCCACTATACAAGGTCATATTTACACAGGTGTGTTTGCAATCTGTGTTCCTCTCTCGTGCTAACATCTGTAAAGAGGAGAGGAGCCTGAAAGCAGGAAACTAGCCTTGGCAGAGCTTGTTTGCTGGTGTTTTAAGAGCCCAAATGAAATATGTGGTAGTAAAACTACTCTTGGCCTTTCTGACTGACCACTCCCACCTGGGAAAAGGTTTCAGACATGGCTTGTTAAAATCTATTGTAAAATGGCTTTATTTGAAAGGTTTTGTTGCACATCAATAGGCATCCCTAAAGCTAATTAATTTATAATTCTGTGTTGCAGTTCTTGGATCTCACCAGAGCATTCAAAGCCATTGCCTCTGAAGCCAGACTTGCACCTGCACTTGTAGGATCCTCGAGTGTTCAGGCAGACAGCATGGTGGCTGCACTTGTGGGTGCCAGTTGC
The DNA here is from genome assembly GCA_029783645.1 of Ctenochaetus hawaiiensis. Classification (NCBI taxonomy): domain Eukaryota; kingdom Metazoa; phylum Chordata; class Actinopteri; order Acanthuriformes; family Acanthuridae; genus Ctenochaetus; species Ctenochaetus hawaiiensis. The sequence continues at coordinate 9,591,972 of JAPZDY010000005.1, forward strand.
ACACTCATCATGGTCTGGAATTGGAAGAAGCCTATTTGTACCTTTAGGTGCAGGATCAGTCACAAATGTTTCCCTGTAGTAAATGCGTGTACCTTACCTACACAGTCATATTTGCCGTCAACATATTTCAGATCGAAGCCCTCCTGGCATTTGCAGTAGTAGCTGCCAAAGGTGTTCACGCATTGTCTGTTGTATGGACAGAGGTTCTTCCCAGTCACACACTCATCAATATCTGAAAGAGAAGAAAACAGGAAAAAATAATAGGCCTTTGCATTCTGTAATTGTTATTTAGAGAATGAGTACAAAAGCTTTTTCCAGGGACACTAATCTTACCAAAGAACCTAATATGCATCTCAGGTGAACACGGAGAAAATCGGTTTGAAGCAGTTAAAGTTAATATCATCAGTAATAATGCTTTTAAATTTGGATTCATTCACTGCAGTCAGCCTATTACTGTAGAAATAACAATTTAATCAATTTACTTTTGTATTTTAATCCAGACATACAATGATGTCATGTTATTTATATTTCTCTGCCAATGTGCATGTTTACTGTTAATCATCTGCAACCTCAAGTCCACGTGCAAACTGAAAAGATTGCAGCTGTATTTTAAGCTGAGGCTTAAATTTGTACTTCAACTTATTTTTAGAAACTACTTTATACACTCATGATGGATACAGTAGGTTTTGGTCTGCCTCGTGAGGGTTTATTCTCTGTCCGTTACAATAAAGTACATCTTAAAACTTACTGTTTAATACATATTTTTAGGAAAAGTGTACTATTACTGTACTTCTTTTGAGTTTTTTTGGATCCCTGCTAATCCTGAATCTTAATGTTGCAGAACTATTATACCACTTCCCCCCTGTGTGATTAGTATGTCAGACTGGCTCTGTCAAAGCTCAAGGAGCCTTGTGGGAAGAAATATAACTTAATTGCACCCATCTGATTTGCAAGCCAAGCATGCAAAAGCCACATAATAGAATCATTACTGAATTGTTCCACTGTGCAAAAAAAAAAAAATTCCCAACCCATGAGACAGAAACAAGCCAAAGAAAATAGCTTTTCCCTCTGTATTCCTTGCTTAGAGAGTAGTTATTGCCCTGTCTGATTTTTCACTCAATTACTCACATATATCTTGCTTAGGCCTGTCTCTAATCATGTATTGGGTTTGACATACATTTTCCTTTCTTGACACCTGATGCTTAAAACATTTGATAGCTGTGTCTATAACCTGTTATTGTATGAGTGCAGTTGCTTACCTACGCAAGTCCTCTCATCTTGCCCGAGTTGCAGCCCTGCAGATGGGCAAAGGCAGCGAATCTCCCCCTGAACTTCCTCACAACCATACTGACAATGGGCGAGAGAGCATGTCCTGGAATCTACATGCACGGATACAAACACAAACACAAGAAACACACATTTAACAAAATAAATAAATAAATAAAACAACATCAAGTAACTTTGATTTTTCATGTGTGGATAATAGCGCTGCATTACTCACTGACACAAGATCCGTCAGGTGTTAAGGTGTAACCATTGAGGCAGTAGCACTTGTAGCTCCCATAGCTGTTCATGCAGCGATGCTCACAGGGACGAGGTTTCAAGCCACATTCGTTCAGATCTGGAAACAAAAATCATCCTCTTTTTTTTCTAAAACTTAAAAAATGTTTTTTTTTTTTTTACTTCAATGAAGTCTTTTATTGAAACAAAGAGAAACATATTTACTTGATGTAAAACAGTTCTGAAATTAGCTACTAAAACGAGTTATCACCTAGAAATAATTAAATCCTGCACCCAGTTTGACCCATGTTTTCCAGACCCTCTTCACTAACCCCAAATACCCACCTTGACTGCATGTCTTTCCAGTGTATCCTGGGAAACACTTGCATTTGTTGGGGCCAACGCACTCTCCGTGCTTGCAGCCGTGCTCACACTGAGCTGGAAAAACATTTAACGTGGAGAAAATACCACCAGAAATATGAGTGGTTTGAAAATGATGGATTATTGTCAAGCTACACATTTCTAGTACACAGACAAGGTTTTTCAATCTAGACTGGCATTTCCTCCACATTTTCTAGGTTAGGAAAATATCTTTCATAAAAAGAATAACAGTTGTGAGGCCATTGTGTATTGTGGCAGTAAATTGAGATTTCCTTTTTAAAAAACGATGCTTTTCACCATTCAAACAGCATTACATGTATGTTGGAATTATCACTCATTGGTGGATTATTAAAAGATTCTTATATATGTGAAAACTATCTGAAATTTTTTTTACACATCATAAAGCATTCTTTGAACAAATCTGCATTGCTTTCACCTTCGCACTGTCCTTTACTGTTTTTCTTCCAGCCATAGCAACACTCCAGTCTCCTGCCATAGCGACATACACCAGCTTGGTTTCCAGTAGGAACTTGTCGGTAGTGCCTTTGTAGAACAAGAGCGGAGTACAGGACGAGATGTGTTACTTCACTAAGTTAGCAAAACTGATAGCATACCCTGGTCATAGAACATGAAACAGCAAATTTAGGCTTTTAGCAAAATCTTATGACTCTTGACAGATTAATGTTATTTCACAACACAACACACTTCAAATTAATGTTGTTTTTACCCATCCTTTTTATCTAATTTTGTTCTTAATGGTAGTCGGGTAAAAAAAACAAACAACCTAAATAAAGCGTCCCCTCACAGGCTCGCCAAGTGATAAAAGTAGTGCTCCCCGTGGAGCAGCTGCCAGCTGACAGGATGTCGGCTACAGATGGGAAAAAAAACACACTAATCAGACACTTCCTGCTTTGCACATTGACATTTCACCCGCCATATGTCCTCCTCTGTTACTCCACCTTGATCTTCACCTGACTCCTATTTCCGGAGCCAAATTAGCATCTACTGTAGAGTAATTTTCAGTTACAGTCAGCGAGTCATTTACATTAAAAATAACCTACAGCACATAAAGATTATATTGCATGTGTGTATTTTTAACCTGTAAATTCAATTAAGATGTAAGATTTGAAATTGACTCAGTGAATGAATGAATGAATTCATTTCAGGATATCCCACTCAAATCTGAATTTGCAGCTGTCAGCATCTGGATCTCTACTTTTAAGCTCTACTATACCAGATGTTTAGGGATCACAGGTGTAGCATCCTATAAGCAGCCTCGGCTCCAGTGGGACCGGAATGTGAGACTTGATAGAAATTAACCAGAATAGCCCACAGGAGAGGGGCTCCTTGGTGTGACAGGTGCTCTTCATTGACTAACAGTTGCTGTGCCACATTTAGCTGACCCACTGTCAGAGCTCTCCTGGTCCTGTGCTGGCAGGGGTAGCAGTGTGTACATACCATCTAAACCCAACATTTTTCCCTGTAAATACTTGAAGCATGTAATTTAGTGCCAAATAGAGGGGTTCATGTTAATAATTTAGCTCCTCTTAAAATAAATGCATGTGGAGGAAGTTGCAGTTAAAATAGTAGTAATTTAATTGTTTTGGTCCGCAGGAAGTGGGCCAAATTGTATACAAGTCACTACTGCTGGTAACACTTTTGGTTTTTTATTGGTGCCAGACTATTTCAAAGTCATTGCAATGTTATAAAAAAAAACTTGATTACACAAAAAAATCAATCTAACATGATCTTGAAAGTTATTTTTAATTCTTAACTGAGTAAAAATACAGGTAAATTTTACACCTGCTGCTGGTGTCAGGGTAGAAATACACCATATGACATCAAACGCTCTGCTGCTATTGTTCATTGACTTACCTGTGAGCTTCTGCACTCCCAGAAGAGATGTGGAGCAGGAGAAAAAGAGCACCGACAAACGTGAACGGCTGCATGTCTGTGACTGAGAGCAGCCAGAGAGCTTTGTTTCCCACGGGGCTGACTTTGGTTGCTGTAAGTTCAGACTATTCCTCCTGGGGGCTTACTGTCATTAAAATGCTTAGACAGGAGCAGGTCTTAGTTGCACAAGGCGCGCTGGATTTCATGTATTTCCAGAGCATAAAGCAAAAATCTCCCCCCCAGGGAAAAAAATAATCTCTCTCACTCTCTTCAGTGCTGCACCTACACTCTGCGTCCCATAATTTGCTTCCTTCTCTCTGAAATTCCAGCGGTGGGTTGACACTGAAATGACACTGCACGGTGAGGGATAGGTTGTGACTTTTAGAGGTAGGAGTGGGTTTGTAAGGGGGGTGGGGATTATGTTTAGGGGTTCTCCTCTCTTCACTGAAACCCTAGACAAGACCACATGGAAGTCCTCCTTTGGATCACTAGTAGGAAAATTCAAGCTGTTGTACAGATGCCAATTGCACTGTAGCCTCTTTACCTTATTTTGGAATAATATCAGCTTTGCATGCATTTGTGTGACGGTGTCTATATGCTGTATTATTATTATTTTTCTTTTTGGAGAATTAGCTGTATCAGCTAATTGTGGTATTCAGACAAGCATAGGCCTGTGATTAGCAGCTCTGGTGCTCTTTGATGTGTTTCTCACAGGTAACATAAAGCTGTGCTCTCTCACACATGCAAACTCCAAGTTCAGCCATAAAAAACATTTAATGAGGTTTCATGCTTTCAAAGTCAGCTCCAACATCTGGTCCTGATCCTCTTCACCCTAAGGAATGGACAGGTGATGTTATTGAGAGAGCTTCAGGTCTTCGTTTAGATGAGTTGTTTTGATTGACAGAGACCGGTTTTGCACTAAATTAAATTATTTGCTGTATGTCTGTCCACTGTTGCATTGGCCAAGCTGGTTCAAAATGATGATGTTAAGGCTGCAATTGAAATTCTTTTCAGATGAGAATGAATTCTGCAGTTAAACACTGTTGGTGAGCTCAGCGATACAAGTCTGTGATTACTTTGCCAGACAATCAGAACTCATGTCAGGAAGCACGAATGTTGCAGCTTCTAAAATGTTGGTTCTGGTTCATTGTGTTTGTACAGCTTAAGGGTCAAAACAAATTCATTCTTCAGTCGCTCCCATTGATGCGCCCGATTGCAAAAATAATACACAATTAAGTTTGTCCTAACTCATCGATTCAGTCAAACACTCCTTAGCTGAGACAAGGATACACAACAGCGGTTAAGATAACTTGAACCAGATTGGTGAATTCAGCAATGCCTAAATGTTTACCCAGAAGCCTCAATAGGTGGAAGTTGGATTGCTGGGAAGCGAGCAGTGGTTCCCACAAATATGCACCGCTGAGTAGTGGTATTGGCAGAAAGAATATCTCTTGATAGAGGAGCAAATATTCCTGAAAACCCCATTAAGCATGATAATTACCATTATATTTTCCAACTATAATCTTCAGCTTCCTCTCCAGACACAGTTTAATGCACTGATATAATTTAGATTTTGTTAATCATTGTTTTTCTACATTTAAAGTAAAGAAAGGCTTTGAAAAGTCATTTGAAGCACAACTACTCATTTATCCTAATTGATGCCGAATCATAGATATTACAGGAGGCACATTTTTGTGTCAATTTCCAACAAGCAAAGCCTTCCTGCCACAAATTAAGCCTCTCTAAACACAACTTTTACATGTGATATGTGATTTATTTTGTGAAATGGTTGCAATTTCATTAGGGTAAGGCAAAAAAACCCTTTTTGTGATTTTTTTTGCCCTTAGTACTGCATAGGATGGATAACTATCGATTAGTGTCTAAAAATGACAGATGCGTTTAGATCAGACTTGAGTTTGGGCCGATGTTGCTCATAAAGCTGCTGAAGGGCACTTGAGAAAAAAAGGATTAGTAATTAACATGCTGGGAGTGACTCACATATCAGAATGGTAATTATAGTTAGCATCTTTTGTTTATCCTGTTGTTAGCTTATTAGCTAGCATCTGACATAGACTGACCTAGTGTTAATGTTCGTGTTCATGCAAACTCACACCCCATACAAGTGTATTTTGTGCTGCAGATTTCAGGTTTCTTTACCTTTTATTGACTCGAGGATGTACAAGATCTAGCTTGTATACTTTTATGTTTGAATTTAAGATTTTAGAGAAGCTCACAAACATTTCCCCTTTGTGAAACGTCAAGAGCTCTTTAGTATTAAACACTGACATTTTAGGGGTCACAAACATCAGTAAAACATATTTTCAAATGGAAGAGGACTTTAAATCTTTAAATCACTGTATCTTAGCCACATTGTTTGGTTCTTATGACCACAATCTAAGTTTAAGTGAGAGCTCAATTGACCACATGGATCCAAGTGTTTTGTCCATGTGGACCACTTAGTTGTTTGAGTTAGGTTGTAGTTACATAGTATACAGTATAACTGAACAGTGTTTGGAACAAATTGAAAAGCGTTCAAAACATTGTACATCCAACATCAAATCAATAGTGTGATAAACTTCAAGTGTGTTGGATTAACTTGGTGGGATTATTGTCTTCTCAAAAATGAAATATAATGAATATGCATGTGACTTAAGTGCTTTAAAGTGAGAACTTTGAGGAAAAAATCTGAGATCCAACCAACCTGATAGACTGCAGGAAAAGCACAGCTGTTACTAACAACATTAATCATAACTGATGCATTCAAATATCCCAATAATGCCTTGTCCACACAATTGTAGCTTTTTGTGCTTTTTTTACTTCTCAAAAAATACAAAACTTTCCCAACAGAACATAACAGAACTGCTCTGAGAACAGAATGTTCTTCTTCAGTGAATTATCTGCAACAAACAATACTCTGAATTCTTCTATAAATACAGGGTACTTTATGTACTCTGGCCAACAGAAAAAAAATAATGGAACATAATAGAGTGATAAATTTAGGCAAAAAAAAAGAGCTGTAGTCTGAAACAAACAGAATCTTGTTGTGTTGTTGTTTTCTGTACAATGTCAAGATCTGGCCAGCTTCTGTTACAAATATACACACAAATTTCCCCGTGTCCTATTTCTTGTGTGTAACCTGACTCTATATGACTGACATCTTAAGCATGAGGAGCATGTAAACTGTGAGATCTGCTTCCTTGGTGCTGCTATGTTAGCTCTGTTCAAGTAGATGTGGAGGAACCTGAAGAAGCCATTATTCTCACAACAACAGCACCATCTTCTGTCCAGGAGGAACCCTGGTATATAGACCACTGATTTAACTGTCATCAAACAGAATTTCTGTGCAGCTCGACCAAGTTAATTTTAAAATATTGTAAGCTGAAATATGTGAACATAATTTAAATGACTGAAAACATGAGGAATGTTGCATTTTAGATAGTTATCAACATGCTGTTTGTCACGCAGAATGCATTTAACCCTGAGTCCACATAAGGTAAGACGAAGTGTAAAACATGAATAAAACATGTTTTGATAATTTATTATTTTTATAGATATACTTATTAGAAAACAGCATAAAGACAACTTATTGGCATAAACTATGGTTTACCCCATCAACATCATTAATTTTTGCGAATAAATTCTTATTCTCATTCTGATTCCAGCATCACATTTCAAACTGATGGGGACAGGAGCAACAAAAAACTGAAAGTTATGTAATGTTCAACAAAAAATCAGTCAGAAACATTTTTCAGATAAATGGGTTTATTGTTAACAGGTGACAGTATCAAGATAGGGTATGAAAGAGACATCAGTTATTTACAAGCAAAGATGGGGGGGAGGTTCACCACTTTGTAAAATGCATGATCGTACAAAAGACATTACCACATGGCTCAGGAACAATGAGTAAAACTGTTGTAAGTGAAAACATTTTGTTTGCAAATGACTATATAATGTTTTTATCTATGTTTCATGGTGTCATAATTTTCTGGAATCACGATTCACAAAAGTGTTTTACAAAAGTCTGTCCTGACAAATTTAGCTGTATTTTTGAAGCTAGTATAAAAATGCTTCTTTTAATTATTCAAGTATATGTAATTTTTGTGCCAAGTTTAAATAAATTCTGTCACAAGCATCTAAGAAATTAGTGTTCATGGCTTTTATTTTTAATCAATTCTGTTCTCTTCCAGGAGGGGGAGACCTAGTTCAGCACTTTCCAACAAATTTAAAAGCAAAGCTGTAGACAAAAGCCCATGTGTTACCACGTACTCCGCCTGTTTTAGAATTATTAAGTTTCATCTTCATAAAATCAAATAAAAAAATTCCACTGATGTGTCACCTGGATTACAGATGTGTTTTATAACAGCAGGTCTGAATTCTCATGATTTGCTGTTTCATGTGCTCTCCATAGATCTGAACAGAAATCTCAAATGCTTTGAATTTTACCACTGTTGGTGATTTATTATGTGCTTTGTCTCTTTTCTTTCACCAGAGGTCTCTGTGTGTCTGCATGTATTTTTGTTGACTGAAGGAAGCTGTATCATTTCCTGAATGAGAGTAAAGGTTAAGGCACATTATAAAGAAGGGGGTTATTGATGGCTGAGTGCTCTCCTTCGTTGTTTTATTGCTATTACAATAAAGGCCTGGACAGTAAAGACATCATTTCATCATTTTTCGGTGTATGTGTCAGACCTAGACTTAGTCTTACGTAGCCTTTTTCATGTAATGACTAAAGATGTTATGCTCTTGTCTCTTTCTATCCTTTTTTTTTTTATAAAATAGGTTGCAAATCATTCAGCACTTTGTTGCGGCACCTTCAGGACATCTGCTTCCCCACCTCCTGGCATTCACCCAGGCTAATACTCTACTCTCCTTTAAATCGACTTTGTGCTTGCAGGCATAAGTCGATAAAGTAGTAATTTAATAATTCAGCCAATACCAGGTTTAGTAAACTCCAGGAACCCTGTTGTACCCCAACCCAGCCCCTATCCCAACCCTCTGTAAGATGCTTGTTTTTTTTTTAAGAGATCAGTGGCTCCTACAGGGGCACACACATATTCATCCACTCCCCCTGTGGCCCTCACTGTGGCCCTTGTGCACAATGAGCAGGGCTTTACTATAAAAGGAGAGACAAAGCTGTTGCAAAGTTATTTTGAAAGTGTTGTGTGTACATAACCACATCCTGCTCTGAGTGGGAGATGAAATGAGCAATGTATGCACTGCAGAGAATGACTGCTGTGAAAATGGGCCACTAGTCTTCAGAGATACTCTGGTGCACTAATCAAGGTTGTGTGTTTTAACGAACTAAACACAGAACTGCTGACGATTTCACTGAAGTTTTTATAGCTGTAAAATCTGAAAAAATGATTTATATGTAGGCTCTTAATAGGTATTTGACTAGAGTATGTTTCAGGCACCCAAGGATGTAAAAAGATACCTTAAAACTAGGCAGCTTTTTACATGTGACAAATATTTCATTTATTCAGCATCCAAATCAAGCCTCACCTCAAATATATGTATCTGTTTTCCTGGTCATGTTTGTCATTTCATGGTTTTACTCTTGTCCTTTTGTTACCCAACAGAAAACCTACTGTAATTCAGAATTATAAATCCAGGTGCTCCTCCTGCAACATCTGTGGCCTGCAGATTACACAATGACAGGCTGCTGCAGAGTGAGGTTGATCCCAGCCTAACCAGAGAGACCGACCTTGGGGGATTCAGGCTGAGATCAAATAGACAGACACTTTTGCACCTCAACATGAAGGGTGTGACGAGCTAAACGCAGGCTTTGGCCTCAGCTGGACTCCCCCCCCTCGCTCTCCTCTCATTAATAATGCAGCAGTGGACACAGTTGTGCCATGCTGTGAGGGGTGGCTTGATGGGGAAGTGCCAGACATCTCAAGAGGGTTGATGTGCAGATCATCATTATTTATTCATGGGCTCGCCTGGTCAAAGACAGTACAGTGGCCTATTAAATCTGTCACAGTCTCAAACAAAGCTCTTATGCTGTCCACACTAAACTGCATCTGTTGCTGCGTTAGAGTTGTACAACAGTCTCCCTGAAATAGAGGAGATCAGCCTTTGTCTGCTGCATTAATGCTGAATTTTTAATAATCTAAGTGTTTTCCTTTAATCCATTCTCTATAGCAGAACCTGGCTAGATCTCACACACACAATCTACAAAACATCACATATACTGTATGTACATAAATATGTTGCAGTACATGTTTTTGACTTCTATTTCTTCAAATCTGTGGTTGGTTTACAGGGGACTTCCCCATTACATGTCCTTCCACATGACTGAAGTGTCTAAATCAACCAACCTTTCAAACAGCCTCTTTTACGAACCTCCTTCTCAGTTTAAGTAAAGCTCTGACATTTTCCTATGCCCCTATTTGTAAAAAAAAAAAAAAATTCAAATTATTTTCTTTTTTAGTCCTGCTCCATCCTGCTTTGGCCATCATCCGTTTTCTACTTGTTGTGGTGCAAACGTCAACAGTTTGTACTTTAAGCCCTGATTTGTTCGGTTAGCTCTGGGAACCATGATGGCCTTTGTATTTTTTCTAAGTGAGGTACAATCAAACTTCTCCATGCTGCATTTCTCAGAGGCTGTAATTAAAGGTGCTCAATGTAACATTTTGGCACCAACTGAAGTGCAATTCCTTGAACAAAGTCATGTCAGTTAAAGTGACCTTTACTCATGATTTTGTTTGAGTGCGACTAGAAATTGTGGTCAAATAGTGCTTCAAATTATTTGACCCAGTCTTAACTGATGGGTCACAACATAAAGTGCAGTGTGTATAATGTGAAAGTTCCATACGGTCTAGTGGTTGAGATTATTGTTTTTTTATTCCATCAGCCCATGTTTAACTCATTATGCTGCATTTCACAGTTTAAAGTAGACATCAGCTCTGTACATTCAGTGCATTGCACCAATTTGACCACTTTACAAGATTCTTGTTGTAACTGGTGCTGAAATGTTATCAGCTTTAAAAAAATGCTACTATGCTTATGGGGCCTCTTGTCACAGTGATACAGTCTGATAGTGTAGCCACGATGTGCATTATTCTTTGATGTCTGCAGGGGTCCAATTTGCCATTTAACCTTTTGAAAGTGGCAAGACCCTAAAGGTCAGATTTTAAAGCTGCCCTTTATGCTTCTTAACTGGAGAGGTGCAAGCTGGGTATAATTACACAACCATGTACTCGAAGAAAAGAACCAACTTCACCTCGGCGCAGCGATCATGTAGACTGCATGTCTAACAGGATAAACCACGCTGCAGTATCACTTTTAAACTCTCACAATGCGTGTGCACGAGATTTCTACTGTGAACTCTCAGAGGTATTAAAGGCTCCTGACAAGTTATTTAAAAATGCCTGTGCTGTTATTAAAGACTTGTGTGGTTTATCAGCACAATGAAGACAGCCAGATTTTGATTTCCTGTTGTTAGAATGAGCTTTGTAGCCATAGCTGCAGGGACGTACGAAAGATGGGTATATTAAAAACCCCTCTTGTAATGAACTGTTTTGGGTTGTGTTTAATGTATTATTAAACTGAAAGATATGTTTTAGTGTTTATATACATACATACTGTGCTTAGGTGTGATTTCGAGCCTAATTATTATGTAACTTAACATGTATCTTCTGCTTTAAATTTCCATTTTGACCAACAAGGCCTCTATGTTCCACCTACATGTTCCTCTGTCATGGCGCACAGCATGAAGCAGATACAGCCTGCCACAAAAGGAAGAGAGAAAAGGTCATAAGTAGCAGAAGTCGGAAGTTATGGTTCAAAAACCAGAAACAGGCTTTGTCTCGTCGGCTTCCCCACTTCTAGCTGTACATTCACACACATACACAAACATATCGCCAAGTGCTTATTCACATTAATTAAAGGGAGATCAAACCATTCTCAGGCCTAATCTGAATGCCATAGATTTAGTCACCTTGTTTTACAACAAGCTTTTTAGACTACTGTAAACATGGCTGCAGCACACATTAAAGGTAACTGGGGTTTGTGTGCTTTTATGATACTATCACAAATGTAAACATGGCTGCAAGCCCATACAAAGGGTTAGACATACAGACCCCTGCATCATTTGGCCAATCTGCTGTTCAGACATGCTGTTCAGACCTGAACTATTCAAGTACTGAGAGCTGAGCACATTCCTGAGATGGTTTTTATTGAGCTGTCTAAATCCACTATCAGGTTTAGTGTGTTTCTGTCAGAGGAGCTTTAGCTTCAGTTAACCTCTGTCCTGGAACATAATGCATGGTCGTGAAAAGCTAAAAACAACAACAAAAATTGTTAAAATAATGTATTGAAGCAATCATACAGAAAGTGCAACCCCCCCAAAAATAAACACATGCTTGATGAGCAGTCTTATATAATTATATTAATAAAATCTGTCAGCATCAACGGTTCTATAAATATACAAATTGACTTCTGCACCACAGTTTTATATGCTATGAGTGTAACGCATGCAGATTTTGGAAGAGTTAGCACATTAATGATGCTGCTGTGCACATTGTGCAACTGGCACAAAATGTTCCTTAACACTGCCTGATATTTCAGACATTTTATGCTGATGATCAAATGACCTGCAGTGCAAAATCCGAGCACACATGGAAACATCCTGATGACATCACTGTGAGCGACTTTAAGTCTCTACACACACCTCTTTATTTACCTACACCTTATGTGAACAGAATGCAGGGGCGTTCACAGACCTGAGCAGTTGTTGAGCACACCGCTTCAGTCTCTACATGCTGCAAGTCCACCGACACAGTTGGTTTAACTGTGAAGTTTTGCTTCTGCGGCATGGCACTGCAGCTCTGTAACCACATCCTGTTACACACCTTTGAAACTTCTGGGTTCAGGCGAATTCAAAAAACAAGCTCCTGCCACATACAGTGACACTGTAAATGGCACAAAGTGAGACGTTTGGGAAATGTATGGGACAGGGAATGAAAGCATCACTGATGCTGCCAACACTGGTGCAATGCTTTGAAAGTGCTTATAGAGTTAATATGTATCATCTCAGAGAAATGCTAAGCCTGTGCAGACGGTGTAATAAGCAGGCTAGAAAGCCAAACATCAGTGTGACTGTAGAAGTGGGAGGAGGAGAAGTTGACACATCATGGAACTCTGAGGATTTGTAAAGAGCATTATCCGTCTCTGGCATAATGATGTATACAGCCACATGGACTTAACTGCAGGGCAACATCATCGGCAGAGCAATTGTTCTTTGTTTCCACATACAGTGACGATGCATCGATGCCCTGTTCTATTATTCATTGGAAATATTGCATGAAGTCACTGATGAGATGACTAAGACAATAAAAACAAAATAAACTGGATTTTTGTCTTGTTTTGTTGTCTTCTTTCTAATTGGTTTGCTGGCAAAGAAATGTTTCATTCAGGAAGTTGGAGGTCTGATTTCTTGTACCCTCTTGTCATTGCTTCAGACTCAACTTTAGTCCGTATCATGGACAGGAAAAGAGTGATTGTGGCAGGGCATCACACACACACACACACACACATTTGATAAACAACAGGTTGATCAAGAGAAGACAGCACAGGGGAGACAGCTGCACTACATAAAAGCCATAAAATAGAAAACCCTGTGGCTCTATGTCTTAATTCATCTCCATATTTCCTAATAACTGCATGTCATGGGCATCTATTTATATAAAACACACAGTGCCATGTATAAGGGCCACAATTCAGCATCTGAGACAGGAAGAGAGGCCTAAAACCACTGCATGTTCACCTCAGTGTTTCCAGTTTCTTTTTTTTAGCACACAATTCATTTTTTCTTAACTTTGATTAATGATATTAAGACAAAATTTCAATGTCCAGCTTTATAATAGAGCTGATTAGACAGTTGTATATGAAAAAATGTACTCTTAAATGAGTATTCAGGGCTTTTCAGTCACTTCCTTAATGACTATCAATTGAAAGTTCATTTCAAGAGTTTACTTCCCTGTAAATCTCCCCCATTCTTTGCTTTTGTTCTCACATATTTGCTCATCCAACTTCAAGGCAGCTGGTTTGAGCATTTGGTTTTTTCTCCCAACTTTTTCCGCATGACAATCTAAAACACTCACTTCCAGTGCTTCTATCACATGATTACTGCCACACAAGTGTCTGTCTCCCCTCTAAAATAAACACACACACTAACATCTAGCTTACTCACACTTATTCCTCTCACTTCCTGTCTCTGTGTCACACATGATCGCTGTGACGCTGCTAGCTTGAACCCCCACCTTGTTCTTAGTATCTTGCATGTGTGAAACAGGTTGTAGTTCTGAGGTTATTGCATGTAACACTCTTATTCACACTCTGTGCATTATGGTGAAAAGGGGGGACATTGATGATGAAAAGGGGGGCATTTGGGTTGCCAGGCTCACAGCTGGTGAGCTACTGAGCTCACCAGAGTGACTCTTACAGCTGTTTGCATGCACGTCACACTGAATCACACAACACTGCATCCATCAGCGTACTCTGGTCACATCTGCCATGCTAATCAGATTGCAAAAGTCAAGTCCAGTAAGTCAAAGGGGTAGTAAGCTCTTTCTTCTTGGAATAAGGTTGACTTTTGTGTAACTGACCCTGTAGCTTTCTCACTTTCATGTGGATGTTGAACTCTACTTGATACTGCTGAGTGCATTTACATCACAGTCTTCTTATTTGCAAGATCTAGCTTTTCTTAAAATGCTCTGAAATAAGAAACGAGTGTGTTTTGATCATTTAGCTGTGATGTTTTTGCATTTTTTCCAGTAGTCAACCAAAAACAGCTTTAGAAACAATATTTACACCACAATATATGGAGATAAGACAGTTGAATGAATATATAAAGTTTTTATTTGCACTTTTCAAAGGATTACTTTAATGGCTACTCAAACATTTCTCAGGTAAATGAGAATTTAAACCTCAGACCTCAGTATCTCTGAAAACCTGGCGACTCCCCTGTCTTTAGATTAGTTTCACTGGTTTTACTTGTTCCTCTTCTTCACTTCAGCTTGTCTATGTTTCACATGAGTGGTCAAAATGTTTTCAAGACTGTTGGTAGGCAAGTTTAACAATTTCATGACACTTCCTGCAAGACACATCTGAGTAGAAAATGATTCTGACAGTGAGCGTTTACATTTTTTGCACCTCCTCCTGAAAGCTGTGTGCTAATTATTTGATTCTATTCTTGTTATGTTAAAACACTGTGGTTGCCCAATTTCTATGTAATTCTACTGGGCTGACACCACAAATACAAAGTGCATTCTCCACTAAGTAGAGGTTTGTCAGTCATTACCCAAACTAAAGGTGACCAGCCCTCAGAGGAAAAAAAAAACAGGCCAAGCGACTCTGTCTTTGTATTTGTCCTGTTAACCAGGTTTCAAATTCTGCAGAAGTTGTCGGTTTAGTAGATGGATACATAAATGTTTTGCCTCTGCCACAAATCTCAAGCATAGCACAAGACACGTTTCTGGGAGTTTTCTTGGTCACACATAGCAACCGTTATGGTTTGTCACAGGATTGGTGAGCTCACACCCTCAGCTTTTGTGTCTACCTATCACACAATAGCTGCACTACTTTTTCCCACCATGGCTATGATAAAGGGGACAAAGATGAATTGTCCTCTCCTTGGTGCACTCTGAATTCAGAACATAAAGACGCTGAACCTCCCTGTGCAGATGAATGAACATGTTTGTCCTGGCCCAGGCTTTATCACAACAATGATCAACGGTGAAAATGGAGTTAACTTTAATAGTTTTTTACCTCATGATAATATCATACACTGTGAATCCATCTAAGTGTGTATATGTTGAACTCTAATGCATTTTTTCTGCTTGTGTGCCATGACTTAGCTATGCTTGTTGTAATAACTTCATTTAAAAATGTATCTCTTTAAATATCTGTGAACATTTGTGATTGTTCTCTTCTGCTATTCTTTTGTTCAGTGATGGTTAACAACACAGATGAGTGGACACACCTATTCCATTTAGTTTCATAAGCGTTTTGTTTTGAATGGAATAAACTGTTTCATAATGATGGCCAGAAAAAGAAAAAAACTCAGAAAGTCAAGAACTACATTATGTTTGATATACATTTTTCCTTTCCCATACAGAATAATAAGCTGGAAATACTGTCGCATGTGGTGTAAATTAGCATAACTTTTAAAAAAGCATTGTATTCTTGTTGCACATTGGCCATTAAGACCAGTCCAAAACAAGTTTTACATCTTTTTTAGAATTCTTGAAATGTCCTTGTCATTTTAACATGTAGCACGCACAGCAGTAAACCGCTGGTCGGATGTAATGAGCCTGCTGCAGCTGTGATTTAGTCACAATATTGCATTAGGTGTTCCATGAGAGCAGAGCAAATTGGCTGCATCGCTCAACAACATTTTTGCTGTAAAGCATACTTATGCCTCTATAGGACTCAAAGCTGGGCCTGAACCTGAAAAACATGCTTGGACAAGTAGATAGTTAATCCCCCATAGGTGTCAAGCATTCTGTCTTCTGACTTCTATTTAAACGGCTGCAGATGTGTTTCCCACAACAACAAAAACAAACTGCATCGTTGTAATTGATAGCACACCTAGAGAAAAAAAATAAAACCATAAGGAGATAGAAGAACATAATGTTATGCCAAATAACAAAGAAGAGATGTGGAGTATTACATAGAGAAAAGAGGCCATACTGTGTCAAGATTCCTGACACTGTCGCTCTTTGAACTGAGCTAGAGGTTCTTGCCAGCAGTTGTTTGCATTGATATCAACATCATATGGTGAAAGTAATTGTTTGCATGCAGAGCTCCGAAGCACACTGCAGTTTCTGTGATCATGTGTCTAAAATTTTTGAACACTGCCTGCTACCATGGAAACAGAGCGCAAGAAAGATGGACGGTGTTTTCGTGTTTTAGGCTGAACATGAGGAAGGAGCAGAGTCGCAGAGATGAGTTTCACCATGCTGCTGCAGGCCACTGTGAGATCCTGTCACTTCCCCCAGCATGTAAAAATAATAACCTGTAAGAACAAGCCCTGTTTTTAACCCTGCGGCATTTCCTTGTTTTTAAAAAAAGAAGCACATCCTTAGGGCATGATGTTACATGAATTTGCTGCTATATTTAAGGGAAAAGTTCTGTTTTATTTTTTGCTTTGCACTGGTTTTTTAAAAATTAGACACTGATTGGTTGTCAGTTTACTTGCATCAGCAAATTAATATCAGTCTCACTTTTGTTTATACTGAACCATCCTATATGCCATGTCATAGATCAATCCTTGAGTTATCTCTGAGACAGTACAGCTGGGTTCCTTGTGTCATTATTGTGAGCTCTGTTTAGTTGAGCAGCAACCTGTGGTTTCATTCTGAAAGCGTCACAACACCGGCAGATGGCCTGTTTAATGCCTGAAGCCAAGTTCATCACAATCAGACCTGAGTGTCATTTTCTTCCATTTTTATGAACGGTTATCAGGTCTTGACTTAAAAGATCTCATACAAGCTACAAAAGTAAAAACCAGAGTAAATATTGTTGTGGCAATTTTTAGCTGATCTACTTGGGAGTCAGCAAACAAGACTGAATAGCTTTGTGCACGAGAGTTTAGTCTCTATAGAGAAGGCAACCTCAGGCTCAGAGCTCAGAGTTTGTGCCCAGAACAGTGAATACAGCGCATCTTTATACCTACACTCAGATGATAAGATGATGAGAAATCAATTGTAGCATTCTTGAGCTTTCCTGTTCCCTTGATTACATCGGAACATACCTTTTAAAATCCAGTATGTAACATGTTAGGTAATCAGCCGTATCCGTTAGACAGTCAATGAACTGTTTTTGGAGGCGAGATTATAGTGAATGTAAATCTATTGCTGATATCAAGTAAGACAGATGTTTATAAAAGGGGAATACAAAGGTCACACACTTACAAACACACAGGAAGAATGAAACAATCTAAGCAAAAGTATGAAGAAAACAAAATTTCCACCACAATATTTATACAAATGCTCTGCCCCTCCAACATAACGGCGGATCAGGTCTGAACATGTCGCATCCTTGAATGGAATGCTGAGCTGCTTTACATTGTAAGTCATAATAAATCTGTCAGAGGCCCAATACACCATTTATGAGTATAACAAAGTATTGAGGGAGTGTAACAGGAGCTAGCAGTGTCTTGTAATGTGTAGTATTGGCTACTGCTTTCTCCAAAGCACACATTGTTTTAGGACACTGAGGAGCTGTTGTGTGACCAGACTGCACATACGGATGATAGAAGGCTTGGAGGCAGAGCTGACATCACAGATGTGTGTAAGCGTAAGGCTGCTGAGGCCTTTCAATGCTTCTTAAGAAGGCAAATTAAAAATAAACGTCTCTCGTTTCTCATGAAATCTAAAAATGACTTTAGATTTAATGTAGCCTCGTGGGAAAAAGGATGAATGTGAACCTGTGCCAGTCCCTCAGCGGAGCCCATTGTTGTTGCTACAGCACAGCTGTTATGGTCTATAGACCCGCTGCAGTTACGTAATCTCTCTCTCTCTCTCTCTCTGTCCCTCTCTGTCTCCCTCTCTGTCTCTCTCTCTCTCACCAAATGAGATACAGCTGTTGTCCCTGTGCAGCTGAATGAGGTCGAACAGGTTCTTTTCTTCTTCTTTAAACACCTTTTTTCTTCTTTGCATTCTTTAAATAGTACAGCTCTGTCAAAGCTGTATTTTTGTTTGTTTTTTACTTTAACAACCACGACCAAGGCTGTCTTTAACTCAAAGCACTCGCACTTTAATCACTTCAATTCAGTATGTAATGATTACAGTCCTGGATTTACCGTTTTGTTGTCTCTTATCAAAATGTAACCCTTTTAGATTCAGCAAACTTTATTTTTTAAAAGCATCACAGTGAAAAATCTCTTGAGAAAACAGAGGCTGAACTTGTTTGCTCAATCAATCTCCAGTGTCACCCAGCAGCTAAAGCTACAATGCTCCTGTCTTTAATGTAAACGACCATACAACCTTCAGACATCGTTCTTTCTTAGAAAACCCACTATTAGGGTTATGCTGTTACACCACAGCATCTATTTTAAAGCACATTCTGGATACTTCTGTTTATTTTGCTAGAAAAAAATCAATAAATTGTTCAATTTCTGCAGCGCAGTGAAACTGAAACTAAGACACACACCATTGAATCCTAATCAAGCAGCAGGGATCTATTTGATATGACGTGATCGGTCTTAGCAGGAAGGAGAGATTCGAAAATTCCCTCTTTGCAGATTCACAGTGGGAATGCTAAGCTGCTGAGGCTACAGCTGGAGGCAGAGTGGAGAGTGGCTCCTGCTCGGGTTGGGCTGAGCTTGGGTCTCCTTTGGGTGTAAGGAAGGAACTTGAGTGCACTGTAGGGGATCTGACTGGACTACAATGCTGGTCCAATTTAAAAGTATTTTATTCCTCTGCATGATGCAGAGGACAGGCTTTTTCTCCAGCGTTAAAGAGATTTATACAGCTGTATGTTACAAACAGTTCAAGATTTGTTCAGCTGTAGTCTTTCCAGGATGTGAGAAAATACTTTGGCAGGTTTAAGTCAATCCTTTGCAGTTTGAGACATTATCTGCTGAAAGATGCAAGATTCCATCATTGCAAGTACATTATTTCATGAGAATAAAATGCTATACAGCTCCCTGATCTGTTGGGGATTTATGTTGTCCTTCACATTTTACAAATGAAATCCAGGGATTAACATTTTAACTCTGAAGTGCACATCAGTTAAGTCCAAATGACATTTAGGAAAAAAATTGTAACTTAACTTAAAAATCCAAAACTTTAGCAGCTTTTGCTTGAGTAGACCTGTTCTGGCTTTAGCAGTAAAGATTGTCAACACTTGCAAAGTAAATTGGTAACTTTGCCATGTTGACACCAGAGACAGATTGCCTTCTAAGTATAACATGCTAGCAAAGCTGTTTGAGATTAAAAGCAACATTAATGGTCAAATTGGTCACTCAAACAAGCTCTAGCCCAACTAGGTAGAGCAGGAACAGAAGAGAAGTATCCATTAAAAAAAAAATATATACATACATATAGAAAGAAAACAAGGACACATTAAGGTCAATTTACACTGTTTATTTTGCATAATTAACAAGCTTGTGCATTCCAGATTTGGTTTTTTACAAAAAAAAAAAATTGCTTAGTTAGCATTCACAAGTGGCCAGAATAGGGCTGTTAATCATGAAGTGTAGGTCCCCCAGTTGTTCAGGGACATGCCCGCTCTTCAGCGCCACAGCATCCAATGTCCAGGGACCCATGCTGACGTCAAGCCACACTTCCTTACTGTACAGAGGCAACAGAGGTTTAGAGTTGCGAAGCCATTGTTTTGCCAATTAGTAGGTATTTCAACTTGAAATACATGTTGGAAAGAGTTGACAAAAAAGGCAAGGCTTGTGGAATGCACTTTGCATTGGAGCGCCGCGCTGCATTATGCCGTCTTCTCCTGTTCGATGGCTGCAAGAGAAGGAGGAAGAAAGTTTGCATCATTAGTTCCAAAGGTTGTGAAGCACAGCAAATGAACATTATGGACTGAGGCCATTAGGGTACAGAACGTACTCTCTTTGGTTGGCAGTGTGTTCTTCTCCTGAGTCTCAATCTTCTTTAGTTTGGTCTTGTCAAAGGTTGTGACTTCTGTGACGTCAGGTTTGTCAGACATGTCTGCAAAG
>JAPZDY010000005.1:9616937-9645485 GCA_029783645.1 Ctenochaetus hawaiiensis
CCTTGGACAGTTCCCTTCTATTTTTAGCGTTTTTAAATTTTGTAAACCACGAAAATTATCTTGATAAATGTGCTGTATTTTGTTAGTGCTCAGATTTAAATGGTTTAATGATGGGGGTAATCCCTGGGGAACATGAGTTAAGTTGTTGAAGGACAAGTCCAGAATTTGCAGTTTTGTCACAGTAGTAAAGCAATCATTCATGATCCTGATAGATTTGCCACAAGGGTTCCAGAAGTAGCAGTTTTTTTGTAAAAACAAATTCGTCACATTCGGTAAGCCAGAAAAATTCTTGCGATCCAGCAACATGATTCTGTTAGTGTGCAAGTCAAGAGTTTCCACACTGGAAGGGAGATGACTGGGAATTGTGTTAAGCCGATTGCCTGCCAGTTTCAGTTCCTGCAGTTTTGTCAGATTTTTGAAAGCATCAGGGGCGATGAACAGCTCCCTGTTCTTGTTTGCCCAGCTGAGATTGAGTCGAGTCAGATTTGGCAACTTAGGAAACGAATCGGCTGAAAGATTCCTGATATAGTTTTCTGATAGGTCAAGATCAGTTGCGTTACTAGTTATCCCGTCTGGTACTTGGTGCAGATGGCGCCCCCTACAGTAAAACTTGACCTTAGATTCATTGTGGGCTGTGACATCACAAGGGAACTGCGGCAACATCCACTTAGGTTTACATGCAGCGGGCTGGATCTCATGATGACAACACAGAGAGAACAGAAGCAAGGGCATCCAACATGTCATGGTCTGTAGACAAACAATAAAATTAGTCAATTTTTTCAGTTATTTTCAAGTATTTTTTAAACCAAACTTATATGCCCACACTTTTACAGAAACAGATTCTATTGAAGGATGTAAGAAATCTTAAAACATAGTGCACTTCTTTGGAAGGATCGACAACAAAATTTAATCCAAAATGAATGTGAAGCTAATATGAGCCTTCAGCAGTCTGACTAAAACAAACTGAACAGATATATTTAAAACTTACAGTCTAAATAGCACAGACTGATTGCAGCAAGCAAAATCTATTGTAATGATCTCACATGTATTTTCAGCTGACTATTATTTAAAGACAAACTTAGGAGGTTACTGAAATGGCTTTTCAGACAGGTACCAACAGTGTCCAGCAGGTGGCAGTAGTCTGTAAATTAAATATCACCCAAGTGGAATAACTGCTTTTAGTATTTTAAGACCATGACTTTTGTTAACCCTTTACAGCAAAACTCTGCAACTGTTGCTCAACCTGCTGTGACTGTGAGATAATGAGATGTACTACGTCCTACTCTGCAAAAGTAGCACAAGTAAAGAAAAGCCAAACACCAGGGACTCAGTGATGTCAATAACACAGCAAAAGTCATCTAAACTGTGCTAACATTAGCTAACATTATCGACTATAAGCTATTAGTCTTACCAGACCAACTGAGGCTGGAGCAGCAAAACCTCTGAGACTGCTGCATCTAATAAAGGTGCATTTTAGTGCCATGGACTTAACTTTTTCATTTTTAAGTATTTTATTTAATCTGTTAAAACTACTGGCCATATTTTAAGTGTCTTATTACAAAAATGAATATATTACTTCCCAAAATGTCAGCCTGACATACAGTAATTAAAAAAAAAAACAGTATCTGAACTGAAGTTCTCTGGGTTTGAAAGATGTTTGGCTTTGTTATCACCAGGACGCCAGCAGACCGCTGTGTCGTAAGTGGTTTAAATAGTTACTCTGTAAAAATGAACAGTGATACCGCAAGAACAAAGATTACATGACACCAGTTTTTTTTCACAAAGTTGTGTGTAAATTTTAATGTACTGTATTTCCTGTATGGCATGCAAATCATGGATTAAGGAGTAAAATAAATTAACACAGTTGCTTCAAGTATTTTTTCAGTAAATTTCTTAGAAAATCACAGAAGACTAAAACCATTAAGGATTATATTGCAGAAACATCCCATTAAAATGCAAATGCAGGTTACTAGTAAATCCACTCATCCAATGAGTCCATATTGACTAGACAGGTCTATTCTATGCTATATGTAGAGCATGACTTTTTTAAAAAAGTACATAGAAATAATCAATACATAATAAAACTCACCATTGCGAAAGTTTTGTCTTGACTCTGTACGATCCTTGAGTGTTAGCCTTTAAAAAAGTGACTTTATGTCACTTCAAAACAAACTTTTTGTCAAAAAATAAAGGCCTATCCTCTGTGTCATAAAATAAACACAAGTCAAAAAATCCTATTCAAACTCTGAGTTCTTTATCTTAAATTACAAGACAGTTAAAAAAAACAGAAGCCCTCGTTTGCAGAGTTAATCTTAGCAGCAATGAGCTGACCAGTTCCCACAACAAGATAGGCTCTGGGACAGAAGTGGCATGCAAAATGAAGAAGTACATCTATTTCATTTCCCTTTTTACATGATAGGTTGGCTGTGTCATTGCTATCACAAATATACATGAAAATATAAATTCTCTGTTGAGATTGCATATTGCCAGTTAACTGTCAGAGTAAGAGGAAGCAGAGTATTTCATGTAAACACACAGTATAATTTTCTTTGTCTTACAACTAAATGCCAACACATAGCAATTCATATACAGGAGAAGGAATCAAAGCCATTCAATATTTAATAAGGAAGCATGCAAAACGAATTGCATATTGTTCTATTTACAGAGTCTCTTTAAACAGATTGTTGTACTGTTTGTGGCTCTCTGTTGCTAATACGCTTCTCAGGCTGAACCAGAAGTAAGGCTGGGCGTGAGGGTTGGTTGGCCACTCCAGCACAGACTTCTTATACAGTCTCTTCCTTAATCTCAGATACTTTGAATTGCAAGGTACTTTCTCCAAAAAGATCAGTACGATGACGTCATCTTTTTCATCCATCAGCCTTTGGTGTGCCATGTAGAAAGCTGTTTTGAAGTTGCCACTTTTAATGTATTTGCCGGTGAGAATGAACACGGTCCTCTTGCTCTTGTGGATGCTCTGGGAGAGGTTGTCGATCAGGGGGCATCCGGGGATCCAGTCCCGTTCCTCCAGACACAGCGTGAGGCGGCGGTCTCCGCGTTCCTCCAGGTGATAGCACATTTCCTTCATTACCCACTCTGTCACAGCAGGATCCTCCTTGTCGTAAATCACAAAGGCATCGTAAACAGAGCTGAGGGAGTACAGGCGCTTGTAGCCTTTGAGCTTGGCCCTGCAGAAGTGGTAGATGTACCAGACGTCCCACAGGAAAAGATGGCTTGAAATGGACACAGTGAGGAAGCTGATGACTATGGAGGTCAGGAGCATATAGAGGACGATTGACAGGTAGCTGTACTGGCAGGCCATCAGGTCCACTGAGATAACAGGATGACCTTTTTGTGCCTGTGGAGAAGCACAGGTGACATCTGTGGCCAGTTTGGGGATGGTCACTGTGGTCCTGTTTAGCCATGTGACAAACCAAGATGCATTGCAGCTGCATAGGAAACTGTTATCATGCAAAAGCAGCATTTCCATCTGATCAACAACATCATCAGGAAAGCTAGATTTCTCAATTTTCTGTATTTGATTAGAACTAAGATCCAGATATTTTAAACTGTAGGCATCCTTGAGGAAATCCGGCGTGAGTTGTAGGATAAAATTCTTATTCAAAATGAGCTTCTTGAGAGATGTAGTACAATTTGAAAGCATAGAGGGAACAGTGGTTAATCTGTTCTCACTAAGATCTAAGACTTGTAAAGAATCTAGAAGTTGTAAGCCACCCCAGTAAATAAAATTTAGTTTGTTGTTTCTGATGTAGAGCTCAGACAGTTTGTCCGGCATGCCGTTGAACACTTCCTGTCTAATGGAATTGAGGTTGTTTTCAGAGATGTCAAGAACAGTCAGCTTAAGTAATTTCTTGAAATAATTGACAAATCTGTTGTCCCCGTCTCTCCACAACAAATCCAATCGGTTGTCTCTGAACTCCAACCTCTCTAGAGAGTCACTCTCCAGCTCTGTGTTCGTGGAAGTAGAGATCTTGTTGTGGTTCATCATCAATACCTTGAGTTTTTTCAAATTCTTAGTGAAATTAAGCATGTGAGTCAAACCCTCTGACTCAAAATAATGGTTGTTACTACTAATATCTAAAATGACCAGATTTTTCAGCTCTTGAAATGCAGTGGAGTAGAGCAGATCCAGACGATTTGAGGAGAAATCCAGATATTGTAGGTTAGTCAGATGAGTGAATTCAGAGCCATTCAGACTCTGGCTCATTGCATTCCCTGAAAGGTTGAGGCATCTTAGCTCTCCGAGATTTAAAAAGCTCGAATGCAAGAAGAATATGTTGTTTCTGCTCACATCCAGGGTTTTGCCAAACTGGCTGCATTCACTTTTGACAAAGGATGAAATAACTCCCAGTTCTTTATCTTTGTATTTGCAGCTGCGTGCATATTCATCATACCTGAAATAATGAATCTCTCGCACTTCCTCATTTTGGTAATAAGCAGCAGCAGACATAGGAGACACGTGCAAGGGCTCTCCCCCTGAGAAACCAACAGCCTCTAGACCGTCAGAGGGGGAAGATATTCTGTTGTCAGACAGACTAATGATTTTAAAGCTTTTTAATTCCATCAGAAGACTAAGGTTAGCCATTTTAATGAAGTTGGTACCCAGATCTATGACCTCCAATTCTCTGAGATTCTGTAAAGGATTAATGCTCTCTGGTCTTAGCTGCTGAAACACATAACCCTTTAGTCTGAGAATTTTAAGGGATTTGAGGGAGGAGAAATTTCTGCTCAGTCTCAGTGTTTGTGGGTACCTTTGCAGTTCATAGTTAAATGAAAGGTCCAATTCTTCCAGGTTGCCCAGGAAAAGTGGGAAATTGGTGACTCCTATGTCTCTTGCTAAATAGTTTGATGAGAGGTCAAGCTCTCTGAGCTCGGTTGTGCTGGTAAACCATTCTGACTGTACATGCGTCAAAGAGTTACTGTGCATGCGCAGCGTCTTCAGTTTTGTCAACATTTTAAAAGCTGCTTTGCTGACATTAAGTGGTGAATTGTTTGGGCATGGACTGCATGGGAAAGGAGCATTGTAACATCGAGGACAGTTTCCGCTAATGTCCAGAATCTCAAGATTCGTTAGGTTTTTGAAATCCTCATCAGTGACTTTCTCAATGTTATTATTGTAGAGATACAACTCCTTTAGACTTGTGGGTAGTTGGTGTGGAATAAAGGACAAGTTATTTGACTTGAGACATAACAATGTTAAATTGTTAAGCTGCAAAAATGCACCTTCTTCTATAGCGTAAGAGTAATTACAAGGGTTACGATAATAGCAGTTTTGGCTCAGGTAAAGTATTTCAACAGTTCTGATCTCAGATAGATTCGCTTTAGAAATATTATAAATGTGATTCACTTCCAGACTCAGCAGGATCAGACTTGAAGGCAGGCCTTTAGGTATACTGTTGAGCTGATTGCCGTCTAGATACAGTGATCGCAGATTCTTCAGGCTGGTAAAGGTATTTTCCTCTATTGTCACACTCCTCATGCACATGCGGTCCTTTGGGCCAATTCTGATGGGCACACAGTTGCACCTCATGTCAATCTCAGTCAGGTTCTCCAGGCCTTGGAAGGAGGTGGAGTTTAATGTAGGAATATGGTTTATAGTGAGCGTCAGATTGGTGGTGTCTCTGGGGATGCCTGGAGGGATATCTTTGAGGCTTCTCTCAGTGCAGTCCACTGTCACCACACTCCCGTCGTTGGTCTCACTCACATTACATGGCAGAGTTTTGGGGTAAGAAATGCTAGCTGTCGGTATGGAGAAACAGCACCACAGGCCAAGCAGTGCCACAAATATCTGTACAAAAACACAGGGGATTTCACTAAGAAATGTGCATCAAGTGGAGAGCTAACAATACAGTTACATTTCTAAGAAAACACATAATTCACAGCACAGGAAGAATCACATGCTACAACTAATGTTTTGAGTGAGGTATTTACAGGATATGCTACTTCATAATGACAAAACCGAGACTGGGCACAAGCTAGCATTTAAATTTCCTCCTTCCTATTTGATTCAAAGCCCTTTTGTTCAAAGCTAACCTGCACAGATACAATAATCAGCATATGAACGAAGGTAACACTCACCAGGTGGGTCGACATTATTCACATGAGATGACAAAAAGTCCTGCTATGAGTCCTGTTATCAAGTTGAATGCTGAAAGCACATTGTAACACAGCATCTAAAACTGATGTTGGGTGATGGGATGAAAGTAACAGCTGGATAGGTTATTCTGTGTATAAAATTAGCCAGTATCACTTCCCTTTTTTAAAGAGCTA
The DNA here is from genome assembly GCA_029783645.1 of Ctenochaetus hawaiiensis. Lineage (NCBI taxonomy): Eukaryota > Metazoa > Chordata > Actinopteri > Acanthuriformes > Acanthuridae > Ctenochaetus > Ctenochaetus hawaiiensis. The sequence continues at coordinate 9,623,226 of JAPZDY010000005.1, forward strand.
TTGCATTTCTGGATAGCCTGAAGAGAAAAGTGAAACTTAAGCTTGGTTTTAGGTTTGCTAGTTTACATGGTAAACATGCTATTCTGGCACCTGAGAACAGACTCTTCTTCCATAGTCTGCCTCTTTGTGGCTCTGTGGCTGATTAACTCTCACTATCACTTGTGATCTGCCCAGATACTTTGTTTGTTTGGTTGTCCATTAAGAGACAGGAAGAAGGAATAGATACTGCAGTTTTAGAAAAAGTATCTACTTGATCTTTTACAGTAAAAAAAACACAATATCAGATTGGGTTTTAAGATACATTAGTGTGATGTTTTGGCAGTGTAGGCCTGTTTGTTAGTCGACCACTTTGGTCAAGATTTAAAAAAGAAGCTTAATTTCTACAGATATTTTATTGTCCCCATGAATTCTGCTTACACTGGTGATCCCTTGAATTTACCTGAAGCATGTAGGCATATCTCAACATTTTCCAGACTGCCACAATTTTGTACAGTCATTCATGGTTCATTTGATGGTTGCTGTTACAAACATTCACGCTGACCTTGGGATGAACCATAATAGTCTTGATAACTGTGTAACTTTTCATCAGGGGCCATTTTCAGGTCAAAAAACCCTGGAAAACTAATGACATTCCCATTTGCCTGAGCTCCAATTTGTCTTTTGTGCTAATTAGCAAAACTTAGAGTACTAGCAAGCTAAGCTAAGATGATAAACATGGTAAACATAACCTGCTAAACATTAGCATTTGTCACTGGGAGGATGTTAGCGTGCTGATGTTATAGTTTGGCTCAAAGCCTTGCCTCACAGAGCAGCTAGCATAGCTGTAGCCTCTCATATGTATTCATGCAGCATGTGCTTGACTACTCTTACACATAAAACTGTGCAAACACTCTCTCTCAGCTTGAAAGTGAAATTGGCCATCATCATCATCATTAATGTAAAAAGCATTACCACCACTCAGGCTTGAGTAAATATTAAAACCATGAATTATTGAATGCAGTTATAAAACTTAACAAAGGTCAAGCAACTTTTCTGCATGAATAATGTAACTTTAAGAGGCAAACTTGTACAAGCAAGAAAAGTCATTCCGTCAGTTTGTTTTTCAGTTTTTAATTCTTCAGAGATCAGCTGAAGAGAGAATGAATGATTATGAATCTTCCATGTGTGAACCCCTCAAAAATTTAATAAAAGAAAAAACATTGCAGCATTGCATGAGACGTTGGCAATAAACAGAACCTAACTCATGTTTATTACAACACAAACAGACAAAAATATTTGAGATAGGACTTCTCAAAAGTTTTAATCTTTTTAATGATATTGACAAAAAGTAACAGGAAAGTTCTCAGTGTTAATGTGTAAAGTATTCATTAAATTAAGGTGAATCAAGTGAAATGAAAAAGTCATATGCATTTCTTTTATTTGATCATTTCTCGTCTTGTGCAATGATTTGTCTAGAGCTGTATATTTTTTATGCATTTTTTTAACATAATATAAACTTTTACAATTTATAAACAAGGTACTAATAAGGTTTTAATAATCTACATGTTGTGCCCCTAATATAACCAATAAATCATTAAAATAATCCCTATTGTGTAATATTATATAATATACTTAAGAGGCGGGTCATATGCTTCTTCATAGTGGCCTTAATATAATCTATTTAAAACTTTAATGATTCATATAATTTATTTTTACTTTACATAATAAAATATTGTATACACAAGGCAAGTATTTTTTTTTCTTTCACAGCAGTTCACATTGGTTGTTAAAACCATGTCTCTTATGTATGGCTTTAAAATCAATAATCAGGACAAAACAACAACAGTTTATTTGTTGAGCAGTGTTTTAAGTGAGTGAGTAAGTGTGTTTATAATAACAGACATGGTGGCAGAGTGATGTGTCAATGCATTCACACTTTGGTCACTGGGGGCGCTCCCCGAAGCTGCCTCGGCAGCTTTTAGCAGACACACATAGTTCATGACGACCTCATCAACCTTGGCTACCACATCGCGCCGCTCACTCTCGGTGCTCAGGCCTTCCACAAGTGACATGCAGGCTTGTGTTAGGCAGCAGAGGGTGTGGAAGCTGTGCGTCAGAGTGAGCAGTAACTCCTCTGGGCTGCCGTACTCCGCGGCCATCTGACTGCAGGCTTTGCTCAGCACCTTGGCCTGCATGAGGAGCAGCTGGGAGAACGTATCGGTGTCGGCCTCATCGACCTCCTGCTTGTCACCTCTGCACGAGCGTCCGACGCTGGAACGCAACACACTTACCATCTCTAAGGCATCCTTCCGTGCAAGTGCAAACCCTGTCTGAAGACTGTAGGTTTTTCCCTTCATGGAGTTTACACGAGCTAGTCTTGCTTTGAGGCTCAAGTCATTCATAGCTGCAGCTGTGTTACTCTGCTCAGCTTTCAAGACTGTGTTTTCCTTGTGACTTAAAGAAACTGAGTTGGCAGAGAACAGAGTATGTGTGGGCATCTCTCTGTCTTCATCAGTGCTTGTCTTCCTCTGCAGGAAGCAGTGACTGAACGGCCCACGGCACCTCCACATACCTGAATCTAACCTTGGTGCTGTTGACTCTGGCAGCAAGAGGGAGGCTCCTCTTCGCAGCCTTCTACCAGCTGAATTAGATGTGACTGAGCCCTGGGACAAGCTCTTGGGCAAAGTATTGGAAGAGAACATCCTCTGTACCTTTTGGGGATCTTGGGACTGAAAATTCGGACCACGACTCTTCCCTGTAAGTGTGGCTTTGGTCTTATCTAACAGTGCTTCTAAGCTTCTGGAACCTGTCATTATGGTGCTCCAGCTCCTCCTGAGAATCCGGACCCTGCGAGGCTTCCTGAGGCTGCCTGATGTCGGGTCACATGAAGATCTGCTTGAGGGGAAAGTCAGGGCATGTGGCTCGGGCTTGGAGCTGGCCTGTGTTAGCCTGCCGGGCTCTGTGCTACTTCTTAATGAAGATGGTGACATGGCTGTGGTGGTGGTGGTACTGGTCTCATTACAAAGAGCTAAAGATGACTCTTCCCCAGCCTTCTTCAGCTGTGTGCAAGCTACACTAGGGGTAGTAGGAAAACAAAGAGAACTGTTAAGCATCTTCCTTACAGCACATATTCATCTGTAATGAAACTGATACGCACCATTTCCTGCATTTGCAAATTAACTAGAAATATATTCAAATATTTTCGTGCTAAAAGTTAAAATGGAAGAATAGAACAAAATCTCATCACTGAAGGCAATTAAAGGCAGAAATATACCCTGAAGTATCTGTTCTCAAAATGTTGCTTTTGACACCTTACATCAGTGTCTATCAATGTCTACTTGCAACACACTATTTAATATTAAAGGTATTTTTTACAGGTTTGAGGAGGTAAAGGTATTTAGATTTTCTCTAAATAAAAGAATTGCACAAAAATCAAACCATTAGAGGGTCTCATCTGTCTTCAGCGGGTCACTTAAAAATAACCGGTAATTTTTATCACCATGGTGTTTTTCAAGATTTGAGTTTTCCATCTCTGATTATTCCTTGGTCACACTGTACTTTTGGTAAGTGAAACTTTAAGCAAGTTACTCACATTTGCTAAAAGAAAATAATAATAATAATAATAATAATAATAATAATAATAATAATAATAATAATAATAATATGACAATCAAATTATGCACACTTTACAAACACCATCATTTGGTCCACCACTTTTGTTGAAGCTGAGATATCTCAAATACTGGATATGTACATTCATTGTCTCCAGAGGATGAATCTTAATGGCTTTATTTAATCTAGCGGTTTACGATCAAATACATGCAAAACCAACATTCTCATCAATCTCAGCTGCACTATGTTTAGCTCTTACTATCAAATGACTGCATCCAAATTTGCTAAATTATGATGTTAAACACCAACATCAACATGTTAGCATTGTTGCTGCGTGTATGCTAGCTTGCTTAGGTCAAAGTACTACTGTGCTTTGGCATAAGCAAGCTAAACCTCATGGAACAGCAAGCATGATTTGAGTATTACGCATGACAGTCTTTCATTTATTTTAAAATTTAAACAAGTAACCAAACTGCAACTAAACTGTGTGTTTTTTGTGCGCTTTTGTCATTTGTGTCAAGTGGCCATTTAAAATCTATATTTGCCTTTATTCGCCTGCAAGACTGTATTATGTAAATGCTTAATTTGTTCTTTTAATGCACTTAAACAAAGGTAGGAGAGAGCACCTTCCTGTTTAGTTTTACCTGTGGTTTCTTTAATCTTGGGCATTCTGTGACTGCCCTCCCGTGTAATCCCCAGCCCAGGCTCGGCACTGGTAGCTGCATGGATCTTCCTCAGCAGGGTCGGGTCCATGGGATGGCCAATCTTCCCCTGAACTGTGGGCCCAAAAGCTTTCTCCTCAGCAGTTACATAACTCAGTCCCTTGAGCGAGGACTCTGACAGTACATGCATATTGTCTGTGGCACAAAGGGGAGAATCCATGGGAGTGACACAGCTGCTGCTGCCTGTGCTACAACCGGCGTCTATAGAGGAACATTGTGAGCTTTGGAGAGAATGAACGCCTTCACTCTGTATCGATGACATGCGCTTGCTCACATGGTATTCGTATAACCGTGTGCCTTCTTGCTCGGACTGTGGAATCTTAATTTGCTGCTGCTCATTATCTTGTGAGGCAACGTCTCCCTCTGCAGAGACGGGCCCTTTGGACGGAGAGCAGAGATGGGCATTTAAGTGTTGTCTTCTTTCATCCGAGTCCTTTTTCTCTCCCTTTCCTGTCAACCTGTCTGCGTGGGAAGCTTGTGAGTCACTCACACATTCTGGAGAGAGATTTTCTGCCATTTTGTTTCCAGGCACTCTCTGCTGCCATTTTTGATGCCTGTCTTTTAAATGAGTCCGCCCCAGATCAAGTTGATTCATGTAATAAGAATCTCTCACAGTGAAGGCGTTATACTTTCCAACAAGATGAGGGGGCTCCTCTTTAGCTGAGTCTTGAGACGTTGTGTGAGATCTATCAGAGGATTCACAGATATCTCCTTGGATTCTGCACTCTGCCTCTCTCTGCTTTCCTCTCTGCCTGCTCATTACTGAGCCCATGTGCATCTTAGTGAAGTATTCACTGACTGATTTTATTTCCATTGTCTCTGGCTCCATCTCACCACCATCTGAGTGAAAAATCTGGGAGGAGGTGACGGCAGATGATTTCGCCTCCTCCTCCTGATGCTCCTGGGGGTTGTACTGCATAGCTGCCGCACCACAGTCGCTAGATGCAGCGACCTCTGCCTTTTCCTCACTCACGGCGTGGTACTCCTCAGTCATGGCTACATGCATCCTCAGGTGGTTTTCTGAGTGTCTCTGAGCGGTGGCCAGCTCGGAGCTCTCTGTCATCTCTGAGGAATTTGTCTCGTTGCCAGAATCTGAGGACTCCGGACTGAATGCTCGTGATATTTCTACACCTGTGTGCCACAGAAAGACAAAGATCACATTAACAACTCTGATCTGAGGCACATGAAAATGTCACATATTATTTTGTGATTTAAATATATTTCAAAGTAATGACAATGTAATTTAGCATGTGGGGGGAAAGAGTGAATGATTACTTTGGCATACAACCGACAATGAGTAAATCACTAATGATGTCATAAATGCTGAAATAATGGTATCTATAAATTATTGATAGATAAGCTATGGATGACTAAATCCTTCTTTATTTTTTCTAAATTAGCAACAAACCTGTCATCGTGCAGCGTGCAATTGAGAAAACCATCAAAAAATGATCCATAAAACAACAAATCATAGAAAAAATGAATGATGCATTAATGAACATCACTGTTTGTATGCTCAAATGAATGAAGAAATACTCACACAAATGGAAACATAGAACAAAATGGACTTTATTGAAAAAAAAACAACAACAACAAATCATAAGTGAATGGCTGGAACATGTGCGGTGTTAATGGATGAATGTTACAATAGTGTAAGAAGAACCTGTGCTACTCTCGGACTGTGCTGGACTCTGCTCTTCGGACGCAGCGAGGGCCTCAAGTGCCTGTAAGGTAGACACCACTGCATCGTTTAGAGGCTCCCCGTGGCCCTCTGCTCTGTGAGTGGGCACTGAATCAATGAGAGACACTGGGATATCATTGCGGGCCCCCTGGGCCTGAGTCCCTGCCCCCTGCTGCTCCTCCTCGTCTGAACTGTCCCTGAAGCCAGGAGGAGGAGCAGCGATGGCCAGGTTGAGAGAGTGCAGCAGGACATCATTGTCCTCCTCGTCATTACCCTCTGGCGGGGGAGGGAGGGAGGTCAAGTCAATGATGTCATCGCTGGATCCTGAGAGTGAGAGTAACATAGGCTTGTCAATGTCACTCATCACCATGTCCTCCTCACAGCTGATGTCATCCTCATCCTCTGCGTCATCTGTTGTCTCTGCATAGCAGATGTCACGCAGAAGTGGCTCCTCTATGCACTCAGTGGGGCCAAAGATTTTGGTGGAGTACTGATACCCGTCCCCGTCTTCTATGGCATCCATCATCTTATAGTCGTCCTCCAGACGCCTATACATGGGGCTGTGATTGTCTAGAATCTCTGGGCCTTCATCCATCAGTCTCTGGTAGCCCAGGTTTTGGGGGTTTACACTATCTAAGGGAGGATCTCCAAATATGAAGGAGACCTTTGCACTCCTGGAGGAGTCTTGGGGTTTGGGCCTTGGGAGGTTGAGGTACGTTTGGGAGCAGGGAATTCGGCAGCACTCCACTCTCTCTGCCATGTGCATCATATGCTGAGGCTGATGAATCTGAGTTATGTAGACTGGTTGACCTTCACATCTCCCGTGGTCGAGGTATTCACACTCCTGGTCAGAATAGTCTTGGCTGCACCTCTGATTGTTTCTGTCTTCACAACCTTTATGGGGTGTGCTGTATGTACACTCGATGGCCTGGTAGTTCTGCTTTACTCTCGCTGCATGGCCTAAAAAAAGGGGAACCAAAATTGAAAACGGGTCTGTTTGAACACAACACTTTCTGATGAGTCATTTTGCAATAAGTTTAGACATACTTGTTTCCATACTGTCTGTGTTTTTGGCCACGTTAAAGATGGAACGCCGAGAGTCCACCAGTAATCTGTAGTATCCAGCAGTCAAACAGGCCAGATTCATTGCATCAACAGACTCCATTAGGAGAGTGATGGGCTGTGAAAGAGGCAGATAAGCAGGAGACAATGAGTGAAAAATAAATGAGAGAGTGGGGCTGTAGAATGAGTTTATAATGACTGCCGCACAGACTCGGACTCGTCAGAGTGAAAAGCCTAGAAAATATTTTAAAAAAACAGTTGTGCTCATTTGCATTCTTTTTAGAGGAAAGCAGGTGTATTAACCTTTACGTCCAGAACATGCAGTTCCACTCTAACCCTGTTCTCATCTTCTGTATACATCTCAATGCGGTTCACGTGACTGAAATCAGCCAGAAGTGCTACCAGGTTTGTTTTAGTGTTGATCACATGGCTGATGCCGTATTTGGGCCCCACCAACAACGTCACCTCTGTGTGCTTCTCGCCTTGCTGTAAAAAGGGAAGAGAGAGTCAGTGCATGTATCACTTTCTGCATGCAAGTGAGCAGCATGTGACCAGGCATATTTTTGTGTCATACCGTGGCTGCATATCGTGTGATATAGCAAAATATATTTTCACTCACAACAAGCGTGGACTTAAACACTCGTCCTCCATACAGCCTTAAGTCACTGAGATACTTTAGATAATGGACCTTTGCCTGCAAGGCGGTCAGCTAAAAAAAGAGAGAAACCATGAGAAAAAGGAAAGTTGATATAGTTTAAAGGAGATAGTCACAGCAGAATGTAATGATTATTTTGAATTTTATAAAAGGTGCGAGTGACTGCCGAGCACCAACCATAACATGCCACTAGGTGGTAGTCAAGAGTCCTCTTACATGAAATATCTGAGCAAAAAGGGATGGAGAAAGAAAAAGGAAACCACTCTACCTTTTTACCAGGCGGCACCAGGTTCTGGTTGGTTTTGAGTATGTGAGTGAGGGCTTTTTTGATGTTCTTCTCTTTCATGCTAGACAGCACAGAGGGAGGCAGGAACAACGCCAGACCCCACTCCTTCCTGCAGAGGCACGATTCATAAAAAATTAGAGAAGGTCACTGTGAAAAACAATCTAGTCATCACTCTTGACTGGTGATAAATTGACTCCTCCCGCAGGATGTAATCTGATTAACTAACAGGGTACAATCAGAATCATGAAATAACCAGCTAGGATGTTTCCTCTTAGATTATTCTTGTTTTATTGTATAACAGCAAAATGGAGTCAGTAGTAACCTTTACAAATTGAATAAGTTATTAGAGACGACATAATACTTCCAGCCCATGTGGTACAAAGTGATTTCTAATGTACTTACTCAATATACTTGAGGGAAACTTTCTGTGACTGCTTGGTATTGATGGTTAGAATATACATTTGCAGGGCAGCCAGATGAAGAGCTGTGTCGTATTTCAGCTCTGACCCAAATCTCTCCAATACCACATCATTACAGCTCTGAAAGAGTCGAGGAAGAGAAGAAGAAGATGGGGTTACAGTTGAGTTACTCTTTTTATCATGAAATGCAAGGATCTTTTTCCTGAGGGGTCTTCAGACCAGGATACTGTCATTCTTTAAAAGCTTTGACCATAAACTTCATTGTATATGTTATCTGCGTCTGCTGATATTCACCTGCACATAGAGGTACTCAAATGCCACTGCGTCTCTCCTCAGCAGGTCCACGGGATCCTTTGGGACAAAAGTGATGCGGAAAAAGCACTTCATCTTGTGTGACCCTGGCCTCTGTGTCACCTACAGCACCATTCACAGGATAAGGAGGGACCTGTTAGCCAAATGTTTACATCTGCAAAATATCTAATTGCATTTGCTCAAATTTTCAAATTTTTACTTCAGATTAACAGAAACAGTTAGTGACATGCAACTTTGATATGAACTAAAATCATGGAGTCTGCCAGGATAATAATACAATATAGACAGGGATGAACAGCAACATTTTAGCAATAAAGCTAATTGCTTTCTTGTTGAGAGTTAGAAGAGAAGATCAATACCACGTGTATATCTATCCATTAAATATGAAGTTGGAGCCAGGAGACAGTTCACTTTTCTTAGCATAAAGGAGAAATAGCAAGTCTGGCTCTGTTCAAAGGTTAAGAAAATCTGCCTTTCTGCACCCTTAAAGATCACAAATTAAAGTGTAAAACGAGATGTGGTGGTTTTCTTTAGGGACTATTTCAGAGGTGTATCGATCTTCTTCAACTCTTGGCAAGAAAGGAGGAAGAGACATATTTTTTCATGTATAACCGGCCAAACTGGTAAAGAACCTGCTGTTTTGCTCCTGTTGGACTACAGCAGTGGGTTGCAAACAGTGAGGCCGGCCCCAATGGGAGGGGGTCACTGGGACTCTGAAGAAAGGGCATGTATGACCGGGGAAAAATACGAAGTGACACTAAATTGACTTATAACAATTTAAGAAGGGGAAATAAACAAACGAGTGTGCTGAGGTAATCTATCTGACCTATCTCACTTTATTTCAATTAGTATCATTTTTTTCAGCTGTACCCCCCTTTGTTGTTTATTGATAAAAAATTGTGGGGGGACGTGAACTTTTTTTGGCTTCTTAAGGGGAACATGCCAACAAAAAGTTCATGAACCACTGTGCTGCAGTATGCATATAAAATACTTGACAACTTTTTAATTTTCTCCTATTCAGTGGCTCCTTTAGAGAGCTGTCTCACCTGAGTTAGCATCTCCTGCTCATGCAGGAGCATGAGTTTGCTGGCAGATCCCTCAGCTCTTTGCTCCAGCATCAGAGAGAAGTGCTCAATGCTCTTAATGGATAGCTTTTCTTGCAGGGTCAGGATTACATCCTTTCACAAGGACAAAGTCGTGGTTAATACAAAATGAGAACCGTGCAGGTGCGGCAGCCTGCTCATGCAGTGCCGTCACCAGAAAACCTTTTCACAGCTGTACACACACAAAAAACACAACCACTACTGAACACACTATCAGAGTATTAACTAACAGAGAAAACGTATATTGCCGACAAATTGCTGCCATTTCAACAACTAATAAAGCTCAAAATGTTTTTACTTTGTAACAGAATATAAGTTCAGATAAGGTTCTAAAGGCCATAGTGGAGAGAAAAGTGTGCCCTTTATAATGTACGGTCTAACTATAAATATCATTCAACATTTAAACTGAACAGCACTTTAGATTACGCAACTGCATTTCATGGTGAGGCGAGGTTCTTTTAACAGCGCCTACCTTAATGGATGTGTTGCTGTCAAATTTAAATGATTTAGTCTGCCCGTTCTCCAGGTACACCTTCAGAACATTAGGCATAAAAAGAAGGGAGTTGTCCTTCACCGTTTCCTGGGGATGGAATAAGAATCATTCGATCACCATAAAGATCATCACATAAAGTGCACAGGAGCTGGGTTTCGAAATGCAGCAATTAAAGAACCCCTGGGAGAAAATGATTGCACATTCAAGAGCTCAATATGCAAGTGATTAAAGGCAAATTAAAGGAATAGTTTCACATCTTGGGAAAAGGTGCTTGATTGCTTCCTTGCTGGGATGAGACGATTGATAGTACACTCATATTTGTATGGTAATTATGAAACTATAGCCAGGAGAGGGTTGGCATAGCTTAGCATTGCTTGTACTTATTTTTGCAAATGACTCAAACAATATATATCATGTTAGTTAGTCAGCTTTTAATGTGCTGGCAGGTGGGTGATTGTTTTGCCCTGCTTCCAGTCTATATGCTCAGCTAAGCTCTCTTGACCATAGCCTCATGTTTCACACACTCACATACTGTTTGATTTGTAATGAAAAAGAATGAGCATGTTTTTTTAAAAATGTCAAACCGTTTCTTTAACATGCATGCAACCTTTTACAATCTTTTTTAACTAAAAACTAGTAATAAAGGAAGTATCACAATGATGCGTCTTACTCAATAATCACTTTCTGGTTTTATATGTGATGCTGTCCTTTTTGCTCAGAGGATATGACTCCCTGATAGTCGTCTTGAGTTGAGGATGCTCTCTGTAAAAAAACCTCCTCTCTATGTGACACATCCTACAAATCAGGGAAGCTCTCCGTGAGAGCGTCCCCCTTTTTTCTGTCAATCATACCCACACTCTCTATTTTGTCACAGTGACGGGAGTGTGGTGAGGTGCATTTCTACCTCATGCGCATCTTCATTTCACAGCGAGTGATTTCTGATACTTCGCTCTGCTCTGTGGCTGCTTTTTTAGAGTTCAAGTCTGCTGCTGTCGCCTCCTGTTCAGAGCCTTGATGTGTACAGAATGAATCGATGTCCAGTGTGACTTACGGGGACCTGGCCGTTGATGATGACCTCTTCAGCGAAGCGGACTTTGACAGGATTAGTCTTTAACTTGGCCTTTTTGGCTGCGCTGATGAATGCCGATTTGGGCGACTTTTTGAGGAAAAGAGAGGGAAAAAAAAGGAAAAACGAGACTTAGATGATAGTTAGTCGAGAGATGAGTCATGTATTTTTCAGCTCTGCACAATTCAAGGACAAGTTTCCTTCTTGAAACATGACAACCTCCCATTTCTCCACTCAGTGCTGATGCAATTAAGGTGGCTCTGTGTAAGGGCATGAGAGGGAGGACGCCCTCACTGCTAGCGTGTGGCTGCAAGGAAACGGAAAGCAATTACAGGCTAGATTATACAGCAAGAGCTGCTTGGTCCTCTGAGTGCTGTGGAACACTGTAGCCATGTTTTCCTGCAAATCAAATCCTTATTCAAGTTAAGCCACTTGTTAAGTGGCTGTTTTTAAAAACACTCAACCCTCATTATACTGAGCCTCTGAAACGCTAAAAACAAAATCACTAATTAAAATTCAAGATGTGTGGATGTATTGAGACGTTCTGTTTTCACACATTTAGAAATTTTGCATGGTAGAAAACATTTTAAAGTCACTGTATGTGTAGCATTATAAGATTTGATCATAATAAACAGCATATAAGTTGTTATAAGTGAGCACACACTGATTGTTTGTCTGTTTTTTGGGGAGAGGCATAATTCTATTTTAACTGACTTCTCATATGAACTGGAAACAAAGGCCAAATAGGCAACAGTGTATGCTCATGGCACCATGTGTTCGCCACCATCTGGTGCTCTGTGGCTGGTGGTAAATGATGTGGCAGGTTCATCTGAGGTCTCACGAGGATCTGACGCCACAAGATGAGAAGATTTGGAGAGCCTGCTTTTGGACTCCCTTTGAGTTAGCGGGGCACTAACACTCAGCTGATACTGAGCCAGCACAAACATATGGCGGAATGAATGACTTGCTTTCATAGAGTCAACAAAAAAATCAGCTCCACAAACAGCCTTATTGGCATGTACTCAATTTCATTCTTTCATAGAGGACGGAGAAACTTACTGGGTACGGCTGAACAACAGTCAATAATATGGACTCCTTGCAGCTCCTGTTAGACACAAAAAATATTTTTAATGAAAGATTATTTTCAATAATAAAAATGAACAAAGCAAAATGCTGTGGTTAAAGAAAATGTGGAATATTTCAGTTTACTCAGGCACAGTTATAATTAAATCTGAAGCATTATGGTGGACGCTAGCAGGGGGAACATGGTGTTCTTAGTGATGCTCCTGGCTGCTCTCTCTTGCCTCCATACTGCAGAGTTTTACTGAAGAGATGGAGCTGACTCAAGGCCACACTAGCTGTGAAGGAGTGGCCACACGGGCACTTTTCCCTGTGCTAATGTACTGTTTACAGACTGCCGCACAGGTCGCACGAGGACTGAGCGCTCACAGGCAGCCACTCAGCTGTGTCAGTGATATAAATCTAATGAGACGCATGAAGAGACATCAACACCAGCATTCAGCTAAGTCACGGTGAGTGGAGCAGGTGGCTACAGAAATGCACTAAATCTATCCAGCTGAGATATTTAGTTTTACAAACAACAACCTGAAAATTATGTTTACTATATTTTGTAAAACAAAATTATAGTAACCAATGAAATAAAATATATAAATGTGACAGATCTCTGGAGTTTGCATGTTTTGTTGATTTACACCAATGAATTTTAGGAGATTTAATGTGAGTTTTTGGCTCCAACATTTATTAGTATCCATCCTCTGACTTCCGCTTTTACTCATTTTTTACTGAGTTACATAGAGCATAGAGCATCTTTGTGGGCCCTCCTCACATAAAGACTCTGTATACTTACAAAAAAAGGACTTGGAATAATTTTATTTTCTGATTTTCATTTTTAGTATAACTTTAGAGGAAAACTACACATAAGCAGTAATTCAAAAAAACATAAACTTACATTAAAGTAAAAAAGATCCTATTTCTTATTTAAGCCTGTACTTCACTAAGTGATTTTCCTGCTGGTCATTTTGGGGTACTGCAGTTAACAAGGCATATAAGTCCAAGCCTTTGGTGAACTTTGCATGAGCTTTATAAACAATCTGACAGGAATTAAAGGTGTGAAGGATTAGCAGTGGACTACTGCTGGTGTGTATAAGTATGATTTTTTCCCCTTGTAGATTAAGCTCAGACAATCTATTTTTAATATCAGCCACTGTTCTGTCTCTCTGCCTCGGCTTGTTCACTGCAGCAGCAACACGCTCTCAAGCTGCATTTGTTGTTTGTCAGCCCACCATTTAGTCAACAGAATAATACTTGCTGTCTGGCTTCAGTCTCCTCTTCATTGCTGTCATCTTGTCTTCCAAAGACTTTATTTTCTCCTTTGGTTTATGGATAATCCTGACAAAACCCTTATTTGTACTGGCATTATTTAAGGGGAAATCACAGGGTGGGTGTCACTAATTTAACTTAATTTGAGATTGATAGGTCACAGGTGTGTAAGTAAGAAATCAGATTCAGGTTTTTCATCCTCAGCGTCTTTTATGAATTTAAGAATTTTCAGGTAAAAATTTAAGAGCGTTTTTCTAAATGAGGCCCCCGATCAGAGCACTGACTCACCAACAGTTGAATCATCAGGACACAAATTTACAAAAGACAGGTGATCTCCATTTGACTAATAATTTGATTTATATAGCTAACTGGCTGCACAAATGATCTGTCGTGTAAGAGGGCTGAAAATATGCAGTTGTGTATTTATATGTCACATTAAAGAGATCTATTATTTACTTCTGCAGTGACACAGTTAAGCCTTATGCAATTGAACTCTATTTGCTTTGTTGGAAATTTGAGCCTTGATGTAAAAAAAAACACATTAAATCTATTCTGAGTCGTTTTAAGGCAATAAAACATGGAAACCTTCCAATAAAGTTAAATATTCCTCATAGCCACTGTATCAGCAACAGGTTTAACAGCAGGCAAATGGCATCTCACCTCAGTGTGTTGTCATACCTGACAAGGTCAATAACCCTCTCCCTGGGTGCTGAACTGACTGGCTCATCATTAATCATGATGATCTCGTCCCCTGGGATCAGCTTGCCTTCTGATGGACCCCCTGCCAACACACACCAAACAACAGTTAAGTGGTACAAATTGGCTACAGCAAGGCCATTTTTCTTGATTTTCCTGGTTTCCTGTCTTGTAGCTCAAGGCTCTAATAAACGCTTACTCATTGAGTGTTGCTAGAAATCAATGAATCATCAGTCTAAGCGGGTTTCCTCTCCTCTTGCTGGCTACATTTTAGGGGGATTTCAAGTGGTTTGGGGTATGCTGATAACACCCACAGATCGGGTGAGTCACTGTTGTATCAGTTTCTGCTGTACAACTGGGACATTTTACCTGGTGTGACTGAGCGGACCACCACAGGTTTCTCACTGCCTGCCACGAATCCAAAGCCAAGAACTGGGTCTCGTCTCATCTCCACCTTCCGGGGCGCTGGAGGCACAAACTTGTCACCGTCCAGACGAACCTCCTCCAGGGAGCTGCTCTGGGAGACGTGGCTGTTGAAGTCATAAAAAAGAAAATTTCTTGCTTTTTGTCATAACTACATGTTGCTTTTGTTACGCTGTCAAACACTGCATGCAGTGTTGTGAAACCACTGTTGGTGGATCGAGGAAAAAAGAAATGTCAAATTTTTTTTCAAGACTTGGAATGGAAACGTCTGCCATATTGAAAATGCATTCAGTCATTAAATTACACAAGCAGTAAATTTAGTTTTTCAAAAAGTTTTTAAGACCGTTGTTTTTCTCTGCTTATATCTGTTTATATTAGTTTATAGTAAGTGTTAAACCAATAATAAAAAAAATTGTTACTTGCAGCTCACTTCTCAATTTACACATGCAGTTTATGCTAACATGCTAACCCTCAAGAAATAATGACGAGTGCATCTGACCTAAGAAAGCTGCTTAAAAATGTCAGGAAAGTAGACTTCTATAAATGTAACAGCTAACATCACAGCAAACTGTAAAAAATATTTTTTATCTGGTTTCTGTATCCCTGAAATGTTTAAAGACAAGATACCAGATACTGTTTTGAGATAAGGTGCAATGCTGCAAAAATAGAACATGTGGGTGATGGTAATCAGGCTCCAGTGTTTGTATTCACACATTGCAAAAATCCACTGTGTGTTTCACCGAAGGGCAGCTACGGTTTTCTGTAGTACTCGCACTGTTATGTGTCACAGAACAGGCTTTCGCCTTGACACACTGATAAAGATGCAGGACAGGTATGATTTGGAGTGTCATGCTGTTGAAAGCTCCTGACTGCCTGAGTTTGAGATTTGCTATCTCTGTGACTGTACGAATCCTGCCCTCGATAGCTGGCAGCAAACATAGAATGTACAGTTTGAGCCGTAGTCACCCTGGTTAATGCATTTTCTTCATCCTGCAATACATTTAATATTCCTTTGGCTTCCTGAGCGCAAACTGCATGTAGCTTTCACATATTCTGAGATGAGAGTTTTTTTTCGCCACTGTCTCAGGCTGCAAAAGCAGCAGCAGCAGCTCCGTATGGTGCCAACAATGTTGGTTAATTAAAGCTGTGGGCAGACAGTGTGTAATTCACAGTTATTCTTGACACATGTACTGTTCACCACTAAATACCAACAATTAATCTTTCACAGCACAAAGACACAGTGAGATCTGTCAATCGCCGTCTCAATACTATGAGAAAAACAAGGGTAACAAGATGCTCAAAGAGAGGTGATTGTCAACTGATATTTTGGAGGAGGATTCAACAATTCTTTCCCAGAACTGTAAAACAGAAAAAATATTGAACATGTGGTGTGTAAAATAGAGTTGCTAAACTGAAAATGCAAGAAAACAGGAGGTGGAAATAATTACTTAGATTAGTTTTATCAGCCTTTGTCCCTCTAGTGTTATCAATCTTACAAATGAACCCACGTCTCTGTGATGCTCCTACGTTGCCCTTTACATACTTGAAACACAGACAACTGAATAAAACCCCATTTTGACCAAATGTGGTCTCCTTTTTTCCAGATGAAATGCATATTTGAGCCAAACGAGAGTTACATTTGACCGGCTAATGTAGGTATTCTCTTTAAGTTGAAAAGTAATATTGCTCAGCTTTCTTAAGAATTTCTTGAAATGAAAACATTTCACATAAAATTTTACATTACAGCAATGTTTTCCTACTTCCTTGCTTTGGTCTCTAAGCTTTGTTCATGACAACAACAAAAAAAAAAAGAATGAGACACCTTTAAAACAATTAAAGGTCTCTTCAATGACACTTAAGCTGCACGTTACTTATAATATTTTTTATAAACGTCTTAATGGGATTCTTTTTTTTTAATGGTAGGAACTGTGCCTTTTGTGCTGCTAAAGAATCAGATATTGTTTAAAACCTGAATCACTGGCACACAGATGCAGGCAGGAGCCGCTAATCGCGTTTTTATGGTAATTAAAATTTAACAAATGCTTCTAAAGTGCCACTTATTCAATTTAAATTCTAATTCAAGCTAATATAATATGTACTAGAGACCATTATACATGTAATTGCAAATATGATATTATCCTCTTTGTTTCATTTAAAAAATTACATAGGCCGGCCTCACACAAGCATTAAGGTGGAATGAAAGCATTAAAACATCTTCTCTCTTTCCCACACACAAATTTCATTAAAGTGTTAAGCAATGAAGCCCTTCAATTTACTTATTGTTTGACTTCATTTCAGTTCTTCATGCTATGGAATCTCACATTTAGGATACCTGACACACTAAATGAATTAGTTTTTTTAATTCTGCAAATACTGGATAAAGCCCTAATGCTGTAAATGCAGAGGGTATTTCAAAACAGATACAGAGAAGCTAAAGGCAAAACACATTTTTTCTGTAGTTTATATTCTTTAAATTACTGGATCTAAAATGTCACAAATCTAGGATTTACTGTTTTTCTTAATGACAGCAGCTGTCAAATGCTCACTCATACACACAACAACCCACAGTGACTGATGATGCATTCACCGCATCTCAGTTTAAGTTACAGGTAAAACAAAAATAATTCAGCACCCTGCAATTTAAAATGAACTAAAACAAACAAAAACAAACAAAAAATAAACAAAAAAGCAAACGGACAAAAACAAATAAATAAATAAATAAACAAAGAGACAGAAAAAAAATTATCATAAGAAGGTATAGGAAAAACTAAGACATAAAAAAATTAGACACACACACTGGTGTTGTAAAGTAGTAGCACTGGCAGGCAGAGGGACTGGGAATTGTATGTGCAAAGTCTGCATTGAAAAAACTAATAAGACAAAAATGGACTTAGAATAAAGAGCAGAGTGAATTGCTTCAGTACTGTATTTACTGAGGGGAAAAAACCTCAACCTGTCATTTTCAGAAAAAGTGTTTGTGTCAAATGAGATTATAAAAAATTATTTCCTTAGCTGGCTTTTTTAAGAAAATTCTTTTCCATGTACAAAAAAACAATTAGCACTAAAAACTGCCATAACATTTCTTGGTCATTTGAGTGGTTCAATAATAATTTAGCCTAAATTAAAAGTAATTAGTAGTTCCCTGTCTATTATTCTATTACTATTATTTCACACCCTGTATAATATTCTATTTTTTTATTTTATCTTTGATGTCTACTTTCTCAAATGTAAATTTATGATTTTTTTAAATTTGATATCAGTATAAGAGGCACCTCTTAGATAAAATATTCATAACACACCCACATATCAGGAAATGCTTCTTAAGCTAAAGGCCATAATATCAATAAGATTAATAATTTGTGTATTTTGTAACATTTTTAACAAGTATATTTTAATTGTTTAAATGCAGCAAGCTTTTAAATCAGCTAAAACAAGAAAGCTTGAAAATGCATCATTTAAAAATCTGATTAGAATTAACCCATATTTATTCCACTGGCACACTTAGGCCTCCATAGAAGAGTCAGAGTGTTTATCTTTTATCTCTGCTTTCTCCTCAATTTCTGTAAAAGCACTCTGATTTATTCTAATGTCTCTTGCAGTGTTCTCACCCTTGTCATCACAACATTAAAACACAGGATTTGTTTAATAGTATTTTGACAGTCATTACAAGACAGCTCATAACAACAACTACTGCACAGTCAACTCTATCACCATTTCTGAAGGTCCCTCTGAGACATGTTTCCTTTTGATTTGTCTGTCAGTTTTATCCCTCAAATGACAAACTCAACAGATTGTGCACAAATCAAAACCATATGGACCTGTGCATTCAGGAAGAGTGCTGTCTCCTCCCCTGCGAGGCCACCTGCTAAACATGGCTGGATTCCCATTGTGCAGACAGCCATGCATCTAATGGCCCCTAATCATACTCATTAGCTGCTAGTGAAGCTCCACAGCACTCTATACGGCAATGAGCAGGCGCACTGTGAGCTATGCGGTTAACAAGATGAACTAAAGTGAGCAGAAAGAAATGTTGGCCTGGCTGTCACTGTACAAAGACTATTTTCACTCTTGTTTTCATAAATCATTTAGACAAAGTGGCATAAGCTCATTACCAAAAGCAATATTCTGTTACTCTTTCTCTGAGTGGCTGCTTTGACACAGCTAACAATTTGTTGGTGCTGAGGCAGTTATATTTGTTCTGCCTAGAACACAACCTGTTTCAAATTATGCAATCAGCCAGTTTGTTTTTTTCCTTTTTTTATGCTGTGTCACTCCTCCTTTTTTGGGACTGGCTACCGTGAAATTTCTAAACCTCCCAAATGAAAATCTAGCTCTGTCTATTAAATGCAGTGAATGTTTAGATAAGACAGATATAAGCACTGATGGAACCACTGTTAGCTTTACTTTGCCATCTTTGCAAATCTCATGCTTAGTCCTTAAAAAGTCTATTCAATCTTTTAATTTTTCCAATTATCCCAATAATTTTGACCTAATCTGTTCAACAATCCTCCAGAATATAGTCAAAACAGTCTGCAGACTGCATTACATATACTGTATGTTAAATACCTTGACTCACACTGTAAATATTAAATACATACTGCTTAATTCATGTGCATCACGCAGACTAGACATGCGTTCCTCTGAGAGATACAGCATTTTAGTACCAGCACCCTGTAGCCTTAAAAAATGGCCACAGACAATCACAGAAACAGATATTTGATTATTCATGAGTCTTCCTCAAATTTAGAAAGCCAAAGCTGGAGCCAGAGCAGCCTGCATGATCTGCAGGCACACTCTGCATCCAGCACTTCCACTGCTCCTTACTTCTTATATAACTCCTCTGACATCACGCTTCTCATGCTATAACCCATGTGTGACAAGTGCTCACCTCCTATTCCCTTAACCATACAGATATACAGGTTTTCGCACATTGGAGAAATGTATTTAAAGCACAAAAACTACTGGGCACACTGTCACATTATAATGATTATTATTACACAGGAAGAAATAACTGTATTGCAAAGAAATAAAAGGAGCGAAAAATTTTGCAAAAACAGTTTGAACCTTGCATGCACAGGGGTTCTTAAATGCAGCACTATTTAAAGCTCTGGTTTAAATGCATGTTGCACATCTCTGGTTTGCAAAAATAGAGGAAAGACCAGCCAAAACAACAAAACAGATGAAGCAGGCAGACCACTCACTTCTTACAATGCAACATGTGCACACAGACATACACACAGTAGAGAGTGTCTTTTTTTTTTTTTTACTTGCCTGCGCAGATATCCAGAAGTGCCAATTACGAAGGATCAGTTACGCTGATAACACTATAACCCAACATCCTCTGAGGAACGCACAGACTCTCAGATCAAAACAAAGTCCCTGCACAGGTGAATTTCTTCATCGGCGGCAGCGTGCACACACTCTCAGAAGCCCTCGCCTTGCATTTGGGAGACTGCATGAAGAGTATTGTGGGTGTGTGAGAGTGTGAGAGAGAGTGAGAGGAGGCAGGGGCAGAGTGTGCGCCGCAGCGGAGGGAACAGAGAATCAGTATTCTGAATGCACAGATGGAGACAGTGTGGAGGCAGTGACGTGGCTGGAATAATCACAGGTTGGCAAAGCATCTGAAACATCTGGGATGAAGAAAGCTCCCCCTCTGTTTCTTTAAACACAGGGCACTTACTTGATGTAGCAGTCACGCCCCTCTCTATTGGTGCCCATGTCCCATCCATTGGGGGGTCCCTGCGATGAGCTCCAGGTCCCTGATGGGGGCGGCCAGCCTGAGGATTTTGTCCTGTGGCTGCAGAGGAGGAAAGAAAAGGGAGTTTAATTATAGGTCAGCTTCATATTATAATGTGTGCTGTCTTTAAAAAAAAAAAAATCTACTTGCATATCAACTGTAGTATCAAGCTCCAAGGTTAAAACCAGTTAATCTAATTCCAAAAGGATTTTAAAGTAATATGTGCCAAAGATATTTTAATCATAATAAAAATAAATGAGTCATTGGCTGATAGGAAGCGATTCAACCCAAGTGATAAGAGAATGATCCCAGCATGATAAACAATGTTCCATAGCCACAGTTCACTCAGTGAATACAAATCAAATTAATTACGTAAGCTAGACACACAGGCGGAGTTGTCATGCTTCACTCTGGTGCTTTGAGAGGCATGAAATTGGTTTTATTTCTAGATGTCAGCACATTCTTTATAAAAAAAAAAAGCCCAGAGGAGTTTTCTTATAAAGTGGTTATTTGATTTGCACTATGCCTAGAAGATTTGATAAAGTTTATCAGAGAATACAACCAACTATAGCCCTCTTTTCATAAAACAATTAATTGCTGGCTATTGTAAGAATGACGGCGCCTGTCTAGATCTCAGTTTCAGCTGATTTTCTGATTTTACCAAAAAAACAAAAAAAAAAACCGCAGCTCTGCATGAAGCCATTTCCTGGTTCTACAAGTTGGCGGATTCAGATGAATTCAGAAGAAATGTAATTGGTTAAATTTTTTTCCTCTGTCTTTTTGTCTGCAGCCCCTCCCTGCCCTCCTCGTCCCTTTATCTCTGTCTTTGTGTCTTCACACTGGTGATGCTATGAAAGCAGTGGCAGTAAGTTATGTCACTTCAAAGGCTTGTCTGCCGCGTAACAGGGCTCTTCGCATTCATTATTCAAAGCTCCTCTTTCTTTCCCTCTAAATGTTTCCCCCAGTTACTGTACCGATGATAATAAATTGTGTTCAGTTTGCTTGTATCCATGTTAGGGTGTGTGTGTGTGTGTGTGTGTGCGTTCGTGTTTTCGCTTGGGTGTGCCCGTGAACACGTCTGCCTGTATGGACACATGTGCCCATTTCATGAGATATGAATAAAATATGGCAACGCAATGTATAAGCTGACAGATGGAAAATGTTGTTAGGCTGTGAGACACGTGATCACAAAATGAAGTTTATTCTGGGCAAATTTCAGCTAATTAAAATATGCACACCTGCTACTAGTATGTACATTAAATCCTAATTATTTAATACTGTCTGTCGTATGTGCACTACGTTTGAAGCTGGGCTCTGAAAACAGGAAGCAACTAGGTTTCTTTCCCAATACAGCAACATGTTTGGAGGATATTAGTGTTTCCACATGGATATGGATTTATTTGACCTACAGTACATTAGCAGGGAGCAGGCCTCCATTGGTGTATATTTAGAACACATTTCCTGCAGCAGCTCAAATGATGCGTTTGGACACAACTGGATACTGTCTGACACTGTTGGTGCCATGTTCACCTCATTGATGAGTCCTACTTGTTTCAGTCCATTGCAGCTTCTGGGATAAAGCTATCAGTCATGTCAACACCATTTGATGCTTGTTGTTGTTGTAGAATGACATGTTTTAGTCAAGAGCTGTTATATATTAAAGGCCAAAGATTT
>JAPZDY010000005.1:9648492-9672677 GCA_029783645.1 Ctenochaetus hawaiiensis
CGAACCCCCCCCCCCCCCCCCGCTATTCCAACTGAATATTGTATTTCTGTGTTTGTCTTTGGAAGCACTGATATTGTTGCCATGGGAAACTGCACTATCCTGAGCAGCTCTCTCTGGTGCCTCTATATAGAAATGTTTTTGGTTAGTTAATCTCCTCTAGGTGGGAATGAAACTGCATCTGGGAAACAGATCACCCACTACGAATCCTCCTGCTATTTTACAGTGAGTGAGTGAGCGAGTCTCTAGTTTACCTGCAGGACACCATGATTGCTAAAAAGAGCTCCTGCTCGAATCAACATCAGCCTGAAAGCATCAGGGGAGGTACGATTTGAAAACACAAATCATTCATGCACAATACTTTTCTCATCAGACCAAGATGGTTATTTCATTTTCAGCTATAAAAAGATACAAAAATAAATATAAGACAAACAACAAGAAAGAAAGACATCCGTGTTTTTATTAGGCTATTATCCTGTTATTACTCTGCATTTCCTCATGGCCTACATTGCTCCACAGTGCTCTATGCAAAACATTAACCAAATATAGTGATGAACTTACCCTGTGGGCAACTATACTTGGATTCTCCTGCACCTCATTGTGCTACCCACTGCTTTTATGCTAAAAGCTCTAAAGGACAGAACAAAATGAATGGTTGCCCTAGACCTTGTTCACCAGCCAGCTGGCTCCCATTTCTGACCCTGAGCCATTTCTGATCTACTGTTCCCCGAGTAGCAGCTTCTGATGTGAACAGCAACGAATGACAGATCTTTTGGCTTTTGTATACTCTGATGAACATTTAGGCTAATCAATTTATGTCCAGACCAGTGATTTCCTGTGCAAAAAGAAGTTGCAGTCAAAACATGCCAAACAATAGCTCACATAATAGATTTTTTAATAAGAAACACAGCCAGGAGTGAAATCACACATCCAACTAAATTTGCTTTAACTGCTCTTGTTCCATGTAATTCATGTTGTGGAAAAAAAGATTCCCCAACGCTGTCCAGAGACACATTTCCACTCACACATTTAATGAATGCATCTTTCAGTTACATAAGGATGCCTAAAAATAGTTGTAATATCATGCAAAACAAATGGTCTGTATATGTTTTATTGCATGCAATGCAATGCAAGCATGCACAGCAATCGCCTACACACACACACACATTTTTGCAGCCCTGTATTGAGCCAGGCAATCGAATTGATTGAGTGATAATTGACACACTCTACATTAATATATATAGTTCATGCTCATTATCCCCATAGTGCCGTTACTGACAAGCCATTTAAAACACCCACGGGACGTATTAAAAGTCTAACAGCTCTTTAAGTGAAGTTCAGCCAAAGTTCTAAATGGAAAGATCAAAACAAAGCTGCTTAAAGTACTTTGGTCAAAATTCAAACTTGCTTTTTTAGTCACGAGAAGACTGTGAGAGTTGGAGATGTTTCAATAAAAGAACATCAAACATGCAGAACTGTTTGCTAGATGTAAACACAACAAAGAAAGGAGAAAATGAAAGCAAGAGCAGGCTTTTGTTTCTGACGGCAGACACATCTGGGGGCGTTGTGAGGCAGGAAGAAGAGACGATGAGGGGAAACATTCTCTTTCTTGTAGATCTCGAAATACATACAGTGGGTTTCTCGGTAAAATGTTCTATCAACCTTGGCAAAACAGCATCCTGCTGATATAAATTCTTGCTGGCAGCTGAGCGGGAGAAAACAAAAAAAAAAAGAAAAAAAAATGCCAGTGTAGCAGTGGTAACTCCTAATCAGAGCTAGCATTGTGTGGCATTATTAACAGTGACAGGATGCAGTGACGTTGGTGGTCCACTGGGAGCCGCATCATAAATGCTGTCATGGAAAGATACTAACTGGAGAACAACGCTCCTGTCAAATCATGGAAAATCCCTGCTTCCTGCCTGATTTCCTGTAGGAATGCTACAAAGAAGCTGCGATTTGCATACAGAAAAAAGTAAATACTGAGATGAAAATATAATTTAAAAAAGCCTAAATACTGAAGTGAAATTAAATGCTGCAACACCACAGTAAATTGCTCTAATTCTTTCCTCCAACATAATTATTCTGTCTATTAAAAGAAAACTAATGAAAAAAATGCCTGTGCAGTCTGTTGATGACTCATATGTGAAATCAAATGCACTGAATGGCTGTTCTTGTGACACAGACATGCTTGTGATTTAATACTTCATATTTATGATCAGCTGTTCCCATGACTAGTGGTCTGTAGTGTTTCTGATGGAGCCAAATCCCCTAGGAGGATTACTGTCCACTGGGGCAGATCAACTCAATCTAGCAGACCCATGGGTGCATAAGGTGAGGTGTCAGCCCTAGAAATGAATGAATTCCTTGTGAGTGTTGATCGTATGCCTCACATATGACATACTTCCCATTACTTTCTTGTAAAAAACAAACCAACAAACCAACAAACCATCCTTGTTTTCAGTGCTTTGGCACTGAAATTTGACAAATGAAGAATTTAAGAATAAAAATGAAAATTACAGTGTGTTGAAATATGTTTTCTATTTTATTGTTTTCAGTGTAAAACAGCAATTTTTGAACTTAATAAGTGTTCATCCTCAGTCTTTCTATAGGTATGTGCACTGTGACATTGATTCCAATGACCAAACAAAGATCATCCACAATTATTTATGCAAAGAATACATATTCACATAACACTTTCAGTGACTTCCAACTTGACCATGAATTGTCAACTGTTACCCATGAGCTCTTTAACTGAGGTGACTTAAAATCTGAAACAACCTCAGATGATTATGCAGAACATGTATGTTTTCATAACATCACAAAACATATAAAGCAACAAGCCACAACCAATATTTAATTTAGGAACTTGGATAAAGACAGTTTAGATACATGAGCCGCATCAGCTTCTGCATCCACCCCCACTCCCATCTACCTCACTTGCTCATTCATTTCACATCATACATGACTGCACAACTCTTGGGCGATCAATAGCTCAGCATTTTTAATAGTCCACATGTGTTTCCTGTGTCACTCTCTAAACATGAACGTACATAACACTACTAGGAAACATACACCGACAGGCGAACACAGAGCAGCATCCATCGGACTCACCCTGACAGCTTTGGCATCTTCACAAAGCTGAACACATCCATGTGTGCTGCAGACTGCAGTCAAGGCTACAAAATTAACATCTACTTCACTCCGGCTCCATTGTCCCACACTGTCTTTGGCAGCGCAGAATAAATAATTTAGAAAAAAAAAAAAAAGTGGAGCTTCCACAAGTCAGGTGGAGAGATTAGTCCTGTTGTCTGGGCTTCTGCATGGCTGAGTGATTGCTGTGTCCTCGCCTCAGCAGCGCAAATCCACAGCCCATGGAAAAGGATCTGGCAGAGCAGCTTCCCCCGGTTACATCCTTCAAAGCATGCCACTGTTAGCTGCGTTAAGCCACCTTCATTTAATTTCCATCGCGGTGGAATGATGTGCGGGAGCCGCACAGTAACAACAGCTTTGGAGGGAGGCAGAGAGAGCCAGGGGCAGAGGGAGAGAGGCAGAGAGGGAGGGACAGGGGTGGCGGCAGTGGTGGTGGTGGGAGATGAGAGTGGAAGAGAGAGGAAAGAGGAATGTGAGAGGATGTTGTGTGTGCGTATTGTAGCAAGGGCCACAAAAATTACTACTAAAGGATGCAGCCAGCTTCCAAGAATTCCCCAAAGGCTAGCCTCGACAATCCTAAGCCATGCGGTGTGTTTCCAGGAAGCAGGAACAGGTTGAAAAGGATGAGAGAGATGAAATGACAGGGAGACACTGCATGATGTGCACATAATGTGAGTACAGAGGAGCAGCGAGAGCAGCTGGAGAGACAGGAGGACTTAATGTGTTCCCTCCCCAGCTGAGGTCTCTGCCTCACAGCTGCACATTAGGATGCCCATACTGTACACTGCATTTGTTTTGACCTTTCAAAACAGTTCAGCTGCTAAATGCTTACTCTCAATGAAGCCTTTCATGAGAGGGCCTCCAAACATTTTAGCAATCCGCCCGACACAAACAAACACTGAGCTGATGCAATGGCCTCAAAGGAAGATCAGGATTTTTACATCATGCAGAATGGAGCTCCTTTGCAGAGAGTAAGAACTGGGTTTGTGTGATTAATCAATGCCTAGAAGGGCGAAGATGAGGGCTGTTGCGATTCACTGTGCTTCAGGTGGTCTGCTGCATTCTAACAGATGCTTCAAGCGCTTAATTTTCTCTGCAATTCTTCTTTAAATCAAAATACATCACCATAAATTTTCATATCCTTCTCCAGCTAGTTTCAAGACAGGGCAATTTCAGTGCATTTGGGACTTTCTATTTCACGTCCGGGTATAAATGCTGATAAACTCATGAATGAGCAAGAGAGGAAATTTAAAAAAAAAAACACACACAATTTTTGCAAAGGATAACATCAAGGTTCAGTCCCATTTCCAGGTGAAGAATCAGCATGCATCTATTATCCCAAATAGGTAGAATCACCCTTCATAAATCAAACACCACAGACGAGGCACCTCTGCACCTCTGTCGAAAACCGCCAAGAGCCAATTAGCCTTGTCTCTGATCCACAGAGGTTTGATACTTCTTCATGTGGCTCAGACAGTCTCGATAAAAGGGAACTTCTTTCAGCTATACAGGCAATTTACTCTGTTATCTTGATCTGTGATGGATAACACACCGCTAGCATCAAATATACTCTTAAACAGGCATCCGCTCTACCTGCTTAACTAAGTGTTTTAATGCAGCTATTAACTGTCTTAAAAAATATAATTTAACAAGACATTAACAATAAAGTCTTGTTAAGTTACATTGTCTTAATAATAACTGAAAAAAAAACACAACGCTCTTCATTTATATCACACTGTTAAAATTTAGAGTAAATGTAAAAATGGGACAGTCCCCTTGCTGATGATATTCAATGTGAATCTCTGCTGAGAGCTTGACAGAATAATAAACACTGTGATTGATAATACTGTCAGGTAGGAAATAAATAATAAATAATAAATAAACACAAGTATGCAGAATGCACAAACTAGTTGAGGAATTTTAGGTTATAATTCATTGCCGCATCAACAGTCAAATAGCAACCATCCTGTATAAAAATGCCACAACTTGTAAGGCTCTGCAGGGTGAGTCAATGTGCCTTTGCTGAGAGTGATACATGCAGTAAAGAATGTTGTCACTTCCATTCAGGTTCACAGTTCTTTGCTGCCATAGAAAAGATGCATCTAGATGCATAAAAAGGTGAACCCTCTGATTTTTCCTGACATTTTTTCAAATTTTACTTTTCTGAATGTCTGAATCTGAGAAGAGGGTTGACATAATTCTCAGTGCATCGGTATGTTAATCCTATTCTGAAACAGAACAGTTTAGCCGACAATATGTCTCTGTAAGGCAAAAGGCATTTTTAAATTTTTTTTTGTTAAGAGGACATCATGAATGTACTGATAAGCGAAGAGAACATGTCTGCCTATTTACTTCAAGTACAACCGTAGTGTCCTGTGGCAGGAGGATTGAGAGACTCAGCGTATTCTGGACAGTCATGTTTGCCTATTTGGGCTCACCGCCCAAAGGCCAACATGAGTGGCAGAGGATATTAGGGTCAGACAGAACCGTGATCTAAGGAGACTATGGCTGAAGCTTTGACCGATAAAACCCCGCTGCCCTGCTGATCCCTAACTCTCTTCTCTCTGAGTCCCTTTAAAACAGCTGATTTCAGTCATTTTGGCCCACTTGGCCACTTATAAAAATCCAGTACTGCTCAGATTTTGCAAGTCTTGACTTTGGATCATGTTGCTTGCCTTCAAGCAGCTCAAATAAGCAAAGCTTAACCACTTTGCATAAATTGCTGACCATGATGGAAAGAGCATAACATGCCGTAAATACCAAAAAGTTTCAGAACACATTACATCTAAATGGCCGTGTGAGATCATGTTTTCATATAAAGTGCTGCACTGCAGATTGTGCATTGGACTTATGTGTGCAGTGCAGTGTGGTGTCTTTGTAGCTTTTACTGCTTTATGATCCCAACTTAGCATTAGTGGCCATTGAACCTAAACTGGATGTGTGTCAGCGAGTACAGCAAGCTGCCTTCACAATCTTAACTGTCTCGCCAGCATTATGCATGTAAATATCTGCCTGAGCCACCCCAGTATCTCAACTTTCCAAATCTGTTAGTGTGACACAAATAATGTCTGTGCCATTAATGTTTATTCAGTGAAAGAGCTTTTAGTAGAGAGTTTTGCTCACTGTTTTCCATGACTTTTCACTGGTGTGACTAATTGGGATAAGAAGTGTTACCTGGCTCAGTTGTGCTACGCTTTGAAAAAAGATTACAGATTTGGTTTGCCAGTTTCACTTCACCTACTGATTAAGTTCAAGGTAAAACTGGGACACTGTTTTCTGTATAGAGTGAATAAAACAACATAGGAAATGAAGACATTGCCGAGATCCTCATCACCTGTACTGTGTGTCTGTAAAGGTTGTTAAAGGTGCTCTGTGGAATTTTCTGAAAATATTAATTATTAACGACACCAGTGGCCACTATATGAACTGCAGTCAGCTGCCCCCTGCCCTGTATCCCTCATGGCTAACAGAAAGCAGCTGCTAGTTGTATACCTTTGTAAGCTACTGTTACATCATTGATTGTTGGCTTAAATAAGCAAAGTTTATCGTAATACATAGGTCTGCATCATGGAGCATGTTAGCAGGCAAAGCAAGCTAATGTATCCACTCTGATAGTTTTGCACAGGTTGGTGACAAGATAAGCAGTTATTTGCAAATAAGTTGCAAACAGCAAGCTATTACCAGCCAGCTCAGCCCCAGATGTCTGGAGGATTTGGCTAAAGTTAAATGCAGGACAGTTTTTTGTTTTGTCGGTTAGATAGTAATTAATCTTCATCAGTAAGCAAACTAACATTAGTTGACATTAGTCAGCTAAAACCATTCAATCAATCATTCTCCTACATTTGTTTATCATTGGACATCCCCCCAGCCATCACCAAACCTTTCTTATTTCATTAAAAATTCTTTTGAACATTACATGTCTCTTCACTGCTTTCTTGCTACATTTCTAAACTATCCATTTCTGTATCTAACTACAAACTTCATATTCCATTCAAGTATCCCCAGTGAACCAGTGCCAGTGAGTGAGCAACCACAGTAACTGGACCTTTGAACTGACACATCCAAATGAAATACAGCCATTAACCGATTACAGCTTTCCTTACTCTGAACTGCCAAAATGTGGCTGTGAAAAAGGCCTATTAACCCAAGCGGAAACTGCAAAGCTCCAGATGACTGATTCCCTCAAGCATCTTCAGTAAAATCTGTGGACTTGCAGCACAGAAAGGAAGAGTGTAAGTGCTGTAAATACCAATTATTTTCGAGGAGGGCTGTGGATCTCACAGAGAAACTTTGACGGTCTCACAGGAACATACGATCATTACTGTACTGCAGTGGTGAGGAATAAATTGGGCAAGCCATGACCTTCATGCAGCAATCTGCATCACAACAAACACAAACAAAATCCAAAAGCAATTAACTGAGTCCTTAATTCGCATCAAACTGACCAATGTAAGGCTGAAGTGAAAAACTTAACTATCTCTATGACCCTCTGATGCATATAAAGTCTTAGCAATCAAAACTCTTTGTACAATAACTACCATCAGTGCACTCATCCTTAGAGATAGGACAACTGTGAGTAATCAGATATGACTGAATTATAAAGTAAGCACAGCCCTCCAATCCACAGTGCACTACTCACTGAATGACAGTGAAGATGCCGAGTTCATTGTCGTCCGGGTCCATTGCTGATGACAACTCTTTAATGCAGTACTTGTTTCTGTTTTTTCCTGTCCAGGCCTTTCAAGCCTCTTTCATTGATGTGTGCTCCCCGTTCTACCTCTTGACTCCAGAGTTTCTCCCTGCTTAATTTGGACTTTCCATAGGCAACTGGGCTTGTCTGACTAAGCCATTCAGTTATGATCACATACAGTGCCCCTGTCCAAGTGAGTGAGTGGCCGGTGCCCTGGGGGAGGAGACCGAGCTTGTCGCTTCTGCCTCAGTAATGAAATAACATCACATTCCGGGCCAGTGCATCAGAAAACACAGAGGGATCAATGCTGAACAGCTGGAGTCCAATGAGTTGCTGTGCTGGTTGAGGCTGCCTCAGTGAGCAAGACTCACATGAAAAACATGTTCTGTTTGTGGCGAAATTCACCTGCAGTGTTTTCATATTATAACTCGCTTCTGCCGGTCAAAGCAGGAGAGTTTAAAGTACTTGAGTGCTTCCAGCGACTGAAGCAAACATCTGTGCATTATCTCGATGGTATTATTTACAACATTTCAGCACACAACCAAACTGCAGTATCTGAAATATTAATCTGATCCCAGTATGAGGCATTTGGAAATGGCATGTGTTTTATCATCCATGAGGGCTTAAAAATTAAGCTTCAACCGTAATCCGAACTTTATCACTATCTGTCTGCCAACTGTCACCCCTTAACAGAGCCAAACCTAAATCCTATATAAATCACAGAATTAGATCTTAACCTAAATGTTATACAGTGGCATCAGATTATTATTTCACTGTTGCTACATTTGATATCTTTTTCACATATATTGTAAAATGCAGCACCTTGTCACACTGTATTTTTAATTGAGTAAATACATTATATTTAATATTTTATCAGCTCTTCATTTTTGTATTTTTAGGGCTCCATAAAGCCACAGCATTTTAACATCACGATAGTTCACGCTGGATTATGGCATTCAGACTCTTCATGCATGAATGGCATACACAGTCTTCCATTAGTTATGAACTGAGGCACGTGGCTTTGCCTCTGCAAGCAAACAGAGCTGCTTGCATAAGACATCCCATGCCATGTTAACACAGCAATCTATGACAAGTGGAAGTTTAGCTTCATATATAACAAGAAGACAGTGTAACAGTAAATATTACTGTACTTTTAATGAAAATATGCCTTATATCTGTAGCACCATATTACTGTCTTAGTATATGAAATACACAGTTTCTCTTCATGCGTATACGGTAGCTGTGCATGGCCATATGGTGACAATGGAGTGCTGTGTAGGGTTAATGTAGACAAAAGCAGACCCTTCTATGAGATAAATGCTGCACATGAAACCATCCAATCGTGTGGTCTAACACCCGCCCCTGGGCCACTGCGCGCTGCATCAGTGGCCTGTTTTTTTCCGTGACACACAGGCCGCACCACTTAGAGTGGAGACTGGGGATGTTCAAAGTGCAATAACCCAGCACAGTGCACACGACTGAGAATCACATTTAGCATGTTGTCTCGGGGTCACAACAGTGATGATTTAAGATGGTGGTGATGGGCAGTGTGTGTTCTGAGACTCATCTGATTTAATGTGCTGCTCACTGTGCGTGGGTGGATGGCTCATTTGTTTCCTTAGAACAATGTGAAGCTGCATGCTTCTTTGCAAATTGCTCCGACAGCCTGTATGACAGCAACACACAGCATGGAGTTTCTGATTAATTAGTAAAATACACTTCAGGGCAGATGAAACAAAAAACATCCCAATGCTCTAAAATAACTAATATAAAATGGCTAATACAAACAACCAAAAGCTGCAGTTACTTCCACATGCAAGGGATGAAAGTTTATTTTCAGTCCATCAAAGCAGATTTATGCAGTAATAAAGTGACTTTTTCATTACTTTATTGAGCAGAACAATCATAAGATATAGTCATTTGCATAAAATGATGAGAGTTGCTCCATGCAGAACAGGAAAACTCATATTAATATAACAAGAGCTACTGCTTGGCCATCACTAAAGGTTACAGATATATTTGCAAGGGCCGTAGACTGCATTCATCCCAATAATGTGATTTACACTACAAATCTGGCTACAAATTCACTGTGAGATAATTATCTTTTCTTGCCATCACAGAAGAATGCCAATTAGGTCATTAATCATAATTAATTAAACAAGTTGGAGTTGGCCAAAGCTGCTGCTCTCATTAAAGACTAAAAGGTGTTCTTGCTGATTAAATCAAACTTCAAAGGCACCATTTAATAAAACTGTTTCAGCAGAATATCATTCATAATTATATCTTTTGTTCTTAAACTATTAAAAACAGAAACAAAACATCCCCATCATAACAAAAAACAACTGTCCTATAATCTTTCAAACATATTCATAACATAGACAGGAAGTACAGAGAAGTCAGTCGCTGTCAATATAATGACAGGATATCACATTCCTCAAATCAGATAGCCACTCTCGTGTCAACACACTACAGAAGCTCCTCCCTGCTGGCCTGGGAGGATAGGTTTCACAGCATCCAGCAATTATCTGTAATGTGGGAGAAAAATCAATGTGCCCGTGGAAAGCTGCTAAGGTCAACAAGCCGGCGTTGTCACTTGAATCAGAAGCGCTGCGGGCCGAGCTCCAAGCCTATCAGCAAGCATCTGTGAGAACACTCGCATCATTTGTAATGCTGTTGATTACGATAATTATTAGCTCAATGATATGGAAGATAATTGTTTTTCGCATGTGATCATGGTAGAATGAGATCATTGCAGATTTTAGTCATCTGTTCGAATGAGCAAAAACTGTAATTTTATCATGTCACAAAACTTAGTTAACTTTAATAGTACTTTCCTCAGTTCCAAACAAATTATGTTTCTCTAAATGTATTTATCTATACAGTTTTAGTTTGGTATTAGTTTATTAAATACCTCAGTCCTAAACAAACTGCAAGACCTTTTAATTGCTTTTTTATAAATGCAATAACACATAACATG
This sequence comes from Ctenochaetus hawaiiensis, assembly GCA_029783645.1. Lineage (NCBI taxonomy): Eukaryota > Metazoa > Chordata > Actinopteri > Acanthuriformes > Acanthuridae > Ctenochaetus > Ctenochaetus hawaiiensis. Next base: position 9,659,307 of record JAPZDY010000005.1, read on the forward strand.
TTTGAACTTCAGGGCAGAATTTGCGCTTCCGAATCTAAACTAATACATTTACAGATGAGATTTCTTTCACCGATTCCTTTAAGATACAGTGCAGACATGTTTCTGCTCCATCATAAATCAATCATTCTGTGTTGTCAATAATTCTGAAATTTTTATGAGAAAAAAAAGGAAGCAAAACAGTTTTAGACTCACCTTTGCTGCTCTTGGTCTTTGTCCAAAGTGCTGCTAACACAAATTTCATTTTTGTGTGTGCTGTCAATATCCATGTCTTTTCTCCAAAGAAGAAACTTACAACTGGAGCTAATGGAGGGCAAGCTTCGAGTGTGCCCTCTTTGAGGGTGAGAGGATCCGGGCAGTGCTGGAAGGGGAGGAGAGGCCTCCTTGAAAAGTTGATAGTCTGGTGTAAATTCTATTAAAGGCAAGGAGATATTCCAAAGAATGAAAAATCAATACCTTGTGGCCAGTAATGTTTGAAGGAACAGGCTGAGTGGAAATGTGAGATGGCATGGCCTTGGTCTGACGCAGAGGCTGCTTTCTGTAAGTGGTTAATCAAGTGCTTGTCTGACATCTAGATTGCATTCCCCCCTCCACCATTACTCCCATTTTTCCCATTCACTGTAGAGAAGATGTGCTATCAAATGTAAGAGATGGTAATCGGAGTAACAATAGCAGTCACCAATATGATGAAGCTGCACTCTACTAAAGGGTTTGCTCTTAGCATCTCAATTTTCAAAAGATAAATGCATTGTTTTTCATGTCAGAGGCCAACACGTCCACACTAGGGTGGCATACACGTGAGCCAAACATACAGTGTGCTTGATTCCTAGACTGTAGAACCTCCTGGAAATGATGTCTGTGATGACTCATAGAGTTAAAATGTTGCATCTCTGCTGTGTTAAAGTGACCCCCCTCTGTTCTGTTGAGACCTTACATAAAGAAAACAAGATTCACAGCAAATGATGCAATCAAACTGTATGTCCTGCTTAGAAAACGGGCATTTAAAAAAAAAAATCCCTCACATAGCTACAATTTAAGACAGAACCAAGCCATTTAGTTTTTAGCTAATTGTCTTTGGTGCTCAATATTTGCACACTAATAGAAGAGAAATAGATTTATGAAACAGGATAGCAAGGGCAATGTTTCCACAGGTGCTATTTTACTCTCTTAATGTGGCCAGCAAGGACAGATTCACTCGTCAGTGTGTATTATTACAGACTCGCAACAGTATGATGCCATGAGCTGCTCGCCCTAAATCTGTGCATGACAGCTCACCAGCACAGACAAGTGATAGAAAGGGGGTACTACATTTTAACTTGGATAAATCAAGTTCAGCTGTAACACCATATTCCTTTAATTACACTTTTCCCATAGTTTCAAATCACTGAGAGCTTCTCGTACAAGCATCTTCAGCAGAACTCAACTGTAGCATGTTTTATAGCAGCTGTACATGTGTATGACCTTGTGTATCTAGTGTGCAGAAAAACCTGATACAAAGAAAGATCTTTACTTTTAAGACATGGTAATTTTGATCATATATGTTGCTTGTTTGTAAGAATCAAGTCTGTGAAGCTTATAATGTTCAGTTTTTTGGTTAGAAAAGTGTTGGTTAAACTCTAAAGGGGCAGATTTCCAATGTTGTTGTGTTAGATGACTTAAGACTGTGCAGGTTATTTGTCTATAAAATAAAAGGTAAGAGGGCAAACCAGGGCTTCATATATGCGTTGGACCAGCACATCTATCACAGTAAATAAAGTGAACGCAAGTTAGGATTGTTTATGCCTCAAAAGATAGAATTTGCTGCTATTGTATTGGACAGCATGGGTATAGCTCAAGTTGCTTCTTAATCCTCTGTCTGTGATAGAAGAAATTCAGCTGCTACAATTCAGCTATTACAAGATTTTAAGGGTCCTGTCTTTAAATGAAAAGTTATGTCAAAACCTTTCATTTCATATACATTTACTTCAATAGCACATTTTAATAATTTTGTTTGTATCTGAACAAATAACCACTCAGCAAACCCTTTCAAATAAATACTGTTAATAGTGCACAGGCAGAAGGTTGAACTGGAGCTTAACTGGAGTCCTGCTCTCAATTTTTGCTCCCAGGCCCAAGTTTAAACTGGTCATTGCAGCAACCTGTTCAAAGTCTCCAAAATCAGTCATTATTAAATCACATCCTTCCCTAGACTCAGTTAATGCCTCAAAAGCTCAGGTCTCAGGTCCACTACCACCATCTAGTGGCTACTTCTATTGCAGTTTGATTTTTACAAAGGGAGGACACTTTCTCTCAGCTTAGGCCTCTCTGACTCATACAATCACCCACAGCCTGTCAACTACACACAATGTTATTATCAGTGTATCCCTTTAATGTCAGTCAGTAATAACCAACTAACGTCCTGAAGCACAACCTCTCACACATATTATACCTGATGGGGTCAGTCCCCATTGTATTGATGAAAAGGATTCCAAAGATGTAATTTAAATATTGGGCCTCTTTAATAATTGTTTTCATCATACGGCACTGTTGCAGATAGACATTAGTCATTGCACTCTCATCATAGGTCTTAGCCTCATAAAGAGAAACCCATACAAGAGAATCTAAATGCTACAACAGAGCCTGGTTAGCCTCCATCTAATAATGTAATAATGGCACTACAGAACTGAGCTAATAAATCACTTGGAAAAATGATCTCCCATGTATACCCCCACAAACCTGTATGGTTCCAGTGAGACAGCAATCTTAACAGCATCACAGCCAGCAGGCTGCACATTAAACTCATCATTATATTCCTATTGTATGACTCTACACTGCACAGTAGAGTGCCTCTTAGAAAGCTGTTCCAGCAGATCAAGAGAGCAATCATTGCTCATCATTCAGAAACATGAATTACATATGTAATTGCGATGTGATGGCACAAACACACCACATGCATGACCTGCGTGGGCCAAATGTTCATTCTGACATCCTCTCACGAGGTTAGTAAACGTAAGCTCCCAAAGCTGCACTTATCCCATTGAGAAACGACAGAACGGGAAGTCTGATGAGAATCTACTGGGAGTCTTACTCCAAACCTCGCCACTACCAAATAAGTGGATCAAACGCAAAGCTGCCCTCTTATCACCACTTCCCCTGTCTGTTTGGTGGACTCTAGTATCTGATGAATCCTTATCGTGGCCATACAGTGCTGGTTTACATGTCATGTTATCACACAGGTCCCTTCCCCAGGGCTCCCACAGGAAGAGTGTGTTCCCAGGGCACCACATGCCAAGTATCTCAACTGCCATGCACTGAGGAAAAACTGCAGTGTGGTCAAGAGAGGACTGTGAGTTTAGGCAATGTCTGTCCAATGTTTAATTGCCTTAACTGAGAAAAGAAAGTTAGAAGAAGAATTACAAGCCTGACTTAAATTGTTTTACTTGAATCATGTTTAATGTTTTCTAAAGGTGCTTCACTAGAAAGACGAAGTGAATCTTTGCAAATCAATTCTAATAAAAGATTTTACATCAGATTAAACAGCCTGGTGACTTTCAAACTGTATGTCTTACTGTATTACTAAATTACAAAAAAAGTAGCAAAATTAAATATGCTACTGAGTAGTTAACACTGAGTGCCCTTAAAAAGATAATATAGCTAATATGTTCAATTAATAAATAATACAGTTGTAACTAAACCAGAGTATTTTATTTGTTTCTTGTGGGCGATTTTTACAGCTATTCTCACAAACAGAATGAGTCATATTGGAAAGCATAATTACTCTTTTGTTTACACTGACTGGACTGCATACTAATTCACCTTTTTTATTTCGGGCTAACTTGAACACTGTGTCACAGCCAGCATGAATAAAGGACTTTTGCCCCAGTGCTTGGGTGTAGGCTATAATTGTTTGTTTTTGTATTTTCGAGGAAATTAGCATCCATTTTGTTGTAATTTTTTACAGTTATTAAAGTGATAAAAGGAGGAAGTACTGAGTCAGAGTATGTGGGAGGCGGAGGGGGTGACCGGGGACCAGGGACTCCAGGCGCACTATTTCATAATGCTCAGCATGGTGACGCGCAGGGGACCTGCCGCTCCTGCCGCTGCTGCTGCGCAACTGTGCGGCTTATTCGTTCCGTCTGGGCTTGTGACAATGATATGAAAACTCGTTAACACCTCTTTAATCGCAAGTTGACCTGCTAATAGGAGAAATGTCCGCTCAAGGATTGTTAAGCACTGTTTTCTCATGCTCGCTGAGCCCCAAAACTATTTCCAAGCGGGGACTGAGGCAGACCCGGAGCTTGGACTCGGCGCTGACGCGACACTACAGCACCGAAGTGGAGGAGACTTCGTACAAGGTCGGTGACCCGACAGCTTCATTATGCAGATGAATGTAGTGACTGTTGTCAGATTTGATCGCCTGAAATGTCAGAGAGCGTCATAACCCAAAGTTTGCAAACACGTCTGCGTTTGTCAAACCTCCTTCATGCGGTATGAAATAATGTTACAGGTACCGATTTTAGAGTTATGCACGCTGTTTGCGTTAAATGAGTTCTATTGTGATGATGGTGATAATGTTGATGACTGTTATAATAACAAGATGCGATAATTCATAAACGAAACACCGCTGCAACCAAAAGTTAGTATCACGATGTGATTCGGTTTATTAACGTTTATTACTTTTGCTTTTTAAATATTTTTTCTTGCATTCACGCATTATTACTTACAAGCACTTAACAGCTCAGAACTTGAGCGCGCGGCTCAGCGTTGCACAAATGTGTATCCGAATTCCGGAAGTACCCGGAATTCCCTGGTGGAAGATGTAGCCAATTATTTGTTGGTAAGTGTATTTAATCCTTTGAAAGACAGCATGTCGAAACTTTCTAATGGTACATTAACTGCACGCTATTTTACTTTGTCTAATGTGAAAGGAATCATGCGATCATAGTTTTTTTCCACTATTGCAACATCAGTAAGTCTATGACGAACAGGACACACAAATAAGCTTTCAGTGTGATGCACAATAGTTTACTAGCTGCGTCACTGGACACCAAAAATGATTCAACTGAGTCCTTTTTCTTGAAATGATGTCAGCAGAAGCGCGTGCCTGTGGTAACTTGTTCATGTGTGACTTAGGAGGTGTGACTGGAAAACTTTGTGACATTCGGCAAATGTTAAGTTAGACTAAACAAAAAAGGGGAAAAAAAGAGGGTTTTTTTTCATATCGTTATACAGACTTTAAGGTGGAGTTCTGGAAAAAAGTGTGGAGGATAGAAAGGCTGTGATGGGTGTTGATAGTCAACTCAAGGCTGATAACAGCACAAATTGTCAGTGCAGTAGTACACCGATACGAGGAAAGTATTCAAATAAACAAAATTTTGCATCGTTAATTTATGCATGACCCTTAGGACAGAAAAAAATAACTCTAATCAGCCCGAAAACCCATGTTTCCATGATCATTTCATTCTTTCATTCACAAACAGTTTCATCCTCAGTTCAGTTTCCATTTTACAGTAAGTGAGGCTTTTACTGGGCTTATATGCTTTAGAAATGCACAAAGCAAAGAAACTGTAGAATGAATAGGAATCCATGCATTAGTAGATCAAAGGCTGAATATGTGATCACCACATCATGTAGAGCAGCAAGAGCAGTGCAATAAATTCAAAGTTAAAAGCACTGACACAAATGGTATAATAATATCCTGTCTACGTCACCAAAGAAAACAAGTAACCTGAATTATTACTGCATGTTAGGGCCTGGATACAGGGGGAAAAAAATACTCTGCGTGGTTTTTGTCATCATGAGGAAGATCCTTACAGGGACATGTATTTAGCAGAAAGAAAAAGAAAAAAATCTATTTAAAATGCATTTGCATGACATTTGCATCTCTGGATAGAGATAAATTTATTAAGATTCATAGTGTTTAGCAGTGCCACTTTAGATTATGAGCCTATCTGTACTGCTATGCTTGAGTTGGTCCTCATGGTAACACATGTTTGTTTAGTAAAATGGAAATGTATTGCAGGCATGACACTATAATAGGCCTGTAATGAATACAAGGTATCTGGTCTCTCTTGCAGTCATCAACAATAACTAAAGTCCTGCAGCCAGAGCTCTTAGAAATGTAAATCTGAATGAAGCTGATTAATACTGGAGGCAGCTTTGTGTCCGAGGGGATATTTAATATGATTTATGACTTTGGGGAGTGCTTGCATGGAGCCAGCACTATTATCCTCTAAGAGCTGCACTACAGCCTACTTTTTCTTTTGGTTTTGAAGTTGGAAAGTGTTACCTCAACTGCAAACAACAACATCAGACACACTGTTAAAAGGTAGTTAGTTATAGATATTCTCATTAACAATTGATGATTGTTACCTCTCTTGATACAAAACCTTCAAAGCTATTTGTAGACAGTACAGATCTATTACTGTATTTCAAGAGCTCCAACGTGCTACTGAGAAGAACTCCAGCCAGCTGAGCTCAGATCTGAGGTGTGAGATCCTTCCTGGAGACTCACATGACCACAATGCCACCTTTAACTGAGAGCAAGTAAGTGCCTTTCTGGATGCAAACCTCCCTCCAAGTTGGTAATTAAAGTCACATTCTCTGAAAAGTGCAAACATCCAACTGGCAGTTCATCCAAGGACAATAGTATCTAAGATACCATCAACATAACAACATCAGTGAAGTCAGGCTAAAGTGTTTCTCCCTTTGCACAGAACACTGCATCTCCACCCCATAACATCCCCAGCCCCTTTTATGAGACTTTTATAAGATGTCTTTTAACTTGTCCTGTTAAAGCCTTTTGTATAAACAAAAAGTTACTCTACTTAGTTTCTGTAATTCTTTCCAGTGTATAGTATATAATGCACTTTGCAAAGAGTAAATGACAACCATAGGCAACCATCAGATACTTGGTGCTACAGTTTGCCAAGTCTATAATCTATGGAAATCAGTCTTTGCCAGTGTATTTAGTCATAATTTACTCTAGATAAGGTGTGTTGTCAGCTCTGTTATATCTCTGTGACGCTCATGATTCAAATGATCATCAGTGCTACTTTATAGTAGCATGATCTTGGTATAAAGAATACATTCTGTCCTTTGTTTGAAATGAGTGTCAGGGTGGTATATTTGATCTATGCTATAAATGACCTTGTATTTTCCATAGGTTGAACATAACTGGGCTCTGTTGTAGGTGTATTCACTCAGGGTGTCAGTAGGCTGAGCTGTGATGGAAAGCAGATACATCTGGTTTACATGAAGAAAGCCTCAACTTCGATTTCTCACAGTACAGAAGCATGACCTGATCCTTGGCTATAGTCCCTCAGGCACATAGTTCTTCCCACGGGAGACTGTCAGTTAGTGTGGCATGGAGCTAAACCTGCTGGCTTGAAAATGCAGCACCACAGCATCCAGTTTGTGTCTGATTAAAGGAAGAATAAACAGTGGGTTAGATGTTAACTTACGCAGTAAATAACTGCTTCACATTGTCTCAAATAAATCTCAATATCAGAAATCCCTTTAAATGACACATACACAAACTTTTAAGGCAGCATTAATGAGTTGATTTTTTACCTACAGCTTACAGTACTGTTGGTCTGCATTTAACTCCTCTATATATTACCCAGCAATATTGCACTGTAGAACTGATCTTTGGGTGTTTTGGTTGCCTTGAAATATCTGAACAGGAGCCATAGCTGCCCCACTGCAAGTCCATTACTGTTTAATATGACTGTGCAGAATTCCTTCTCTGATCCACATAAGAGCCTAGCATTGGTTACACTCATGTTCAGAGTTCATTTAAAATTAATTTCCTTTTTTTAGGATGTTACTGGACGAGTTTCTTCATATGAAGACCTTGTGAGACAATACTGTCTTTTGATTAAATCCTTTATGTAAAAAACCTAACTTACTACCTGGATTTAGTGTTTTTCTCCCTCTAAATTCTGTTTTAATATCATCCACATTAAACCTTGTCTGTAGAGGATAGTGATTTTAAAAGAACCCCAGGCAGTATGTGACATAATCTTCATTTATTTTATGTAATGCAGATGACTCTGAAGAAATGCCTTTGTTAGTCACTAAACAACCAGATCAGATACGCAACTACAAAATATATATCCATACACTCAAATCTCTATTTGGAGGAAGAAAGTAAATTGCAGAATCTTACAAAGCCTTTAGAGGGAGCCATTCATTATTCTGTTGTAGTAGTTTAATGACCAAGTTACATTAATTAACATTATCACTAATTAACATTAACATTAATCACTGGAGCAAAGATTAAAGGTTAGGTAGCATCCAAAGATGTGTGTACTCATCTTGTGTCAAACAAAAATCATCAGTTGTGAGTTTTATGCAATGGACTCTACTATCGTGTTACTGTTGCTGTTTTTACTGGCACTGCATTGTTAACACTGTATACATTTGGAGTTACTTCAGTATCAGATTTTGTTGTGTGTTATGGCAGTGCTGGCTTCTGACCACATATTTCAAGTGCCATTTTAATCTTTCTCTCATTCTCTTCATGTCAGGCCAAAGGCTGGATTTATAGTTATGTGGCAGATGGAATGATTGTGGTTTACTCTCTACTATTACAGCTTTAATGAAATATAGCTGTAAATGTACTTTCTGATTTCAAATGTTAGTGAACTATAAGCTAAAAGCTTAATCCTAAAATAGAGATACTTGTGATACTGAATTTTAAACCCTAACCCGAAAAAAAAACTAAACAAAACAAACAAACAAAAAAGAAAACAAAATGTGTCATAGCACACATTTGAGTGTCCTGTGGCTCTTTGAACACGTTGGTGGAATAATTTGCCGATGCAGAAAAAGCAAAGTTTAGAGCTCTGTGCTGTGGGAGTGTTTGGATGGGATGTGAGCTGCATTGCTCTGAGCACCGCAGAGGAGAGGTGACCTAAAGAGGAGCAAAAGTGGTGGAACCCGAAAATTTTCTCTGTTACAAACCCACTGGAATCTCACAGCAAAAGAATTACACTTTTGAATGCAAGATGAAATATTTTTTTTTCAAAAATCTGGATTTGCAGGCAGGTCTCTCCCTTACCATTCTACTCTCAACAATAACAAAAAAGGCTAAAAGCAACAACAGTGCCAGAATTAGGACTGCCAATAAAGTTTTTAAAGATTTTAATCCAAATATTTGACAAAAGGGACCAAGTGGCTCTTTTGAAGATGTACTCTCAGGCTTTGTACTCTTAGTACAACAAAAAAAAAGCACAGTCCAAAAGTCAGTCCATCATGGACACTGAACCTTCCAACTTAAACTCATGACAGTGAACTCATCAGCGCTTTATGGAAATCTATAGAAAAGTGATTTCCAGATAATGTGAAATGTTGCATTTAATTGCTGTTTTGACTGCTTTTGGGAAGCAATGAGGACCCTCACATCACTGATGAACCAAAGCAGAAAACTGATATAATTGCTCTAATTTCAGTCAACAAAATGGGTTTTTAATTCCATCTGTTGGCTCAGGCAGCTGCTAGTCAGTCCACAATATGATACAATATGACAATTTGATATTTTGTCCACACAGCACCTGCCCCAGCTGCTGTATGAGGAGGCTCTCATGGGCTCTGGCTATGTATTAAAGCTAATGTAATAATATAAAATGATAATGAAATTACTTTCCTGTACGGTTAACTCACTTTTCCTGGCATGTGCAGTAAATGGACTGGACATACAGGTTAAACTGAGAATGGGACACAGTGATCATCAGCCATCTGTGTTAAATGTCCAAAACACTTATCCGTTAGTACGCTGATATTAGGTTATACATTAAATCTTTTGAGACCTCATTGAGTTTTGTTGTTTTTATTACTAAGATACTGTGCAGCCTGAAGAGCTCTTAGGTTAAAGAGGATTTCCAGATTTTGTGTTTGGATCACATTCAAAATGGTCTTACATGTTTTTTCCTGTTTATCATCACCCTGCATAGAGTTACAAACTCATCCCAGCTTGCCAAGAGGCAAAAGCCACTCAAAGTTATGCCAGAGTAAAATAAAAGAGAAATGTCTGAAGAGTATTATAAAGTTATTGTCTGTCTTACCTGATTACCTGATAATATAATTCAGGAGATATCAATAAAATAGTCACTTGAGTTACATAATCCACAAAAAGTGGAAATCCTTTTTTTTCAAGTGTTTTTTAGGGTTTGGAAACATTAACTGGATGGAGGCAACTCAAATTCTTGTATGTGTGTGAGTGTCTGACTGTCTGTGTGGCTGATTCATATGTGTAAGTGACTTATGAGTCATTGCTGTCTAGTTGCTGTCTGCTTATCAAAGACCTAGTGAACCCACAGTCCACCTGTACACGTACTTTCACTTTTTTGCCTGATCAGACCCATTCTTAGTACTCTGTGGGTAGTGGACTGTGTTTTATTGATAACCCCCTCAGTGTCATGCTGCACCTGTCAATGCAATCGTAACAACAAAAGAAATAAATGCAGCAAAGTGAAATTCAGACATCTATCATTTTTCATGTCTTTAGTAAAAAATAGGCTGTTATAAAACTACCATAAAATATAAATAAGCCTTTTCTTTGATTTCTTGGCCAATCATTGGTGAAATCCATAACTGTGGTGCAGTATAGTACTGTATGGTTGACCAGTATGCCTACAATTTGTTTGTTTGTGTTCCTGTTTGCGTTTCTGCTGTATTTCGCGCCGTTAACTTGGTCTCCATAGCGACAGTGACCGAGGCTCATGGGTATTGTAGTAGTCAGAACGAACAGGTTTTTGAAATAAACGCAAAATTTTTTGAGCTAATAACTTGAGTGTTCGATGAATCCTTTACACGAATCGAAAAGAAAAATAATCTGATAAAGACCATTCTTACGGCTCCACTAATACACGGTACCGCCGAAACACCGTGTAGGCGATTCAATAGATATTGGCAGGACTAAACACTGCTTTTAAAGAGCCTGACGTTAACGTGAACGTAACTTAAGGTAAGGAGCTCTTTGATGACTTTTTACGTTATATGATGTATTGTTAAACTGGGCTCTGATACTGAGTAAACGACGCCTCCTAATCTATTCAGTGTTAATGTTATATTTACTTAGACTTAGTCTCTCACCGTAATGTTTATCTGAGTCGCTGAACTTGTTGCACTTTTAAGCGTGAGCCGTCGGTCCAGGCTTGAGCCGCGAGCATGTGGACATTATTTATGAGGGGCGTGTCCTTTTGAGTCAAACAGCGTAGGTTCATTTGTCATTCAGAGGTGGTCTTCCGTAAAAAAACTTTGAAGGGTGAGATCTCGTCCGGGGCGACCAGACTTGTGGTAATGGGTCATCCTCTTGTCGAGCCAAGCGTCGTTTATCTTGTGAGTAACTGTTTGTCTCTTTAGCTTATTATTATTATTTTTTTTCTTTTTTAATCTCAAGTAGTTCATACAATTAAAGGAAATGATCAAAGGTAGAGAAATGACGTAAACGCCGGACGTGTACTTTACGCAGCCCAGACTTTGAAAAGTAAATCACTCATTAGGAGAGGACAACACTGACTGAGCTCTGCAGTTTTTTAACACTCATGCATCTTCACGTCCTCTTACTCCTCATATGGCCACAGTATGTATCATCACATACCGCTGCTTGTCAACAATAGTGTCTTATTCCTCCAAGGTCCTGTTGTTAAGTATAGACATCTATCAATGTTGTGCTGGTTGTGCATTACCTTGAAGAAAAGAAAACAAACAGTAAACATAAGGCCTTGCATTTCAAACAGTATGGATTTTACTCTTAAAAGCATGTTTATTTGTTCATTTGTTTATCTAAGAATAACAGGATGTGAGTAGTTGAATGACTTTTTTCTGTTGGTGCTTATTTCCAAATTTTAAAGCATGACCCAGTGTTAATTTGGTTTTGCCAATTCTGCAAAATACTCAGAAATTATGTCAAGAAAGAGTAATTATGGAGTATCTGCATTTTAATGCATTTTTTAAAATATAAAATGCAAAATGTACTGTAGAAATTATTTTTAAAAATGATGTGGCCAGGGTGTAGGGACTCTGGTGGAAATCTCTTAACACAACCCTATTTAATGGCTTCCTGTGCACAGAGGAATATTCATCATTTCACTAGGTCTGGTGTAAATGTGGTTGACTGGTGTAATCTGAGTTTCCAATCTTGCTATTTTGTATGAACCACCTTGCATGTTTCCTCTCTTTGTATTCCAGGGAGCGCTAACAAAAGCTTTGTAATTCAGCAAGGGATTGAATTAAATTTAGGTTGTGCTCAGCCAAGGAAAGTGCACCTTCTCTGAAACAAGGCAAGAGTTAGATAAATTTAATCATTAGTAATCACATTAAAATGTACGCTTAGTTTATTGCTTGCTTAGTATAAAGAAAATGGATAAAACAAAAAAAGTGCATTTTGAAAGTCCAATTAATGTAACAAAATAGCCTTTTTAAGGAGTAGTTCAAGTGTCAAAACAAGCAGAACAGCAACATATACACTGACTATTTCTATAAAGTCAGATGGCTCATAATGTTGTGGAGAGAGCTGGAAAATATCTGGAAGTTTCTTTTCAAGATCATGAAGCACTGGCTTCATCAGTGACTGCTGAAGTCATGAGATCTTTGTAATAAAACAGTAACTTCATCCAACTTTGACAACAACTGCTTCTGTTATAACTTGGAGCAGCTGTTTAGGTCTGACTGTCATCTGTTTCACAGTGATAAACATAAAAAGGTAATAAAAGTGATGTCACCAAAAGGCATCCACTTGGCGGACAAGATGTTTTAATTTGTTTATTCTTCATTTACTTGTCTATAGTTGAAAGGGAATAAAACAGTGAATACGTGACTTTTAATGCTGCACCTAAGTGACTGTGTGCTCAAGCCTCATGTCAGGACATGATATGCTCCAACCAATGATTATAGAATAGCTAAAGGGGTATTAAGTGAAAATGCTGCAGAAGATACTTTAAATTCCAAAGTAATTAGTGTTGATTTGAGGACGTCATTTCACTGACCGAGAGAAACCATGGGAACACCAGCTGACCATCACATCAGATACAGAGAGTTTCCACTCCCATATAATCACACAAGAGGAGTGTCTGCACAAAATGGGCAAGAGTTAACAGTGATTTTGCTGTGGCACATTTGCGTCCTGATCATCTCTGGCCATGCTTAAATGATTTAATGAGTAATGATTCAAAAAACTGTTTAAAAAAAACATATAATGATAAAACAATTCAGAACTAATTATGATGAAGCCGGTTATCAACAGTCCCTGTAACTATGAGTTTTCCTATCCAGCTACAAGTGTGTTCATGTCGAAGAGGTGGAGTCGTTAATTACCAGCACATAAAATTAATTGAGATGAATCGACCATTTAGCTGCAGGAAATGTTTATTCTTGCAAAATGCAAAAGGT
>JAPZDY010000005.1:9672777-9700108 GCA_029783645.1 Ctenochaetus hawaiiensis
TTTCCATTTACTACAAGTAAGTCTTAGGCTATAAATAAGTTCAGAATTTATTTTATACTATGGTCTGGAGGGAGTATTTTTTTTGTCTTTTGTTTGATGATGAAACCATAGATTTAAATATTTTAATATATTTATTATGACTTTAGAATGCACTTAAAAATGTTAAGGTTATACAACAGTGTTTCTGAAAGAGAGGAAGTTAAGTAGTTAATACCAACAACAGCTTGATCAGGCCCGAAAGCCCCTCACATAAACTCAGAGGTGGTAGTTAATGAACAGGATTTTATTGTGAAAGGATAAAGGTAAATGGAGGATAGGGAAAGTGGAGAAGCAGCTGGGTGAAACAGAGGGCAGAGGATGGCGCGGGCTGGCTGGGAGGTGCTGGAGGTTCAAAGAAGAAGAGCAGTCCGGTTTGATCTGGTAAACATAATGCATGATGATGAACTTGATGGGGAGCAGTGGGTCATCATCAAGGAGACAGTGTGCCACACCCACACCACACAGAGCCAGACAGGTGTGACACATGACACACAAAGACAGGGAAACACAAGTAAAAAAAAAACATTCACGGCTGCCACCATGACGTTCTGTTGAGTGTTGTGCACTTAACCCATAAAGACCTACGGCAATTTAGCTGTAATGATTTATTTTATTTTCTAAGCCTCTCCAACAGTCAGCATCAAGTGTCACATGCCTCATTTGATTATGGAGGACTTATAAATTTATAAATTCTATATTAAGGTCCTAATATTACATTTGCTTTGTCTGAAAATGGATTTACCTAACCTTGACCCTGAGCAAGTTACAACCATTTTTTAAAACATTATCCTAGGCATACAAGACATATGTGATACCACTAAAAAAACTAAGGAACTGCAGTTTAAATGACTTTTTTAAACATGTTGGTTGCATGAGGGATTTTAAAGTTATCAAACATTAAAAAAGAGAGCAAGTTGTAGCTGCTGCAAGCTGTAGAGGTCACTGAGGGCATGATTCACATGTTAACAGAGCTGATAGTAGACTGAAGAATATCGTAAGTACAACCCCAGCAACAGGCTAGTGACCACTGTCTTTGCACAGTAAATATATTGACGGGGGACATGCTTATCGTATTGTATTATCTATGCATTTTTATTTTGTGTTTTGTGGAGCTACAGCATTACAGCCTTTTCACAGAATACTGTAATCTGAAAATGTATAGATTTTATATGATGTAGATTCTCATGTACTCATTATATTAAATTCTTTTGGTATTTGTTATAGCAAAAGCTGCTGAATTCTTCTGTAGTGGCGTTATTTGAAGCAAAAGACCTCTTACATTGCATTCTGTGAAGTTATTATAAAACCCTGGTATTTTCTGAGACAGCTTTTATACTGTTAACATACCATTATAACCTCTGTACTTTGTTTTATTGTATGTGAGTACTCCAAAAAAAGTATGCTACTGCAGAATGGTCCTAATTCTCATTTAATGGGAGTGAGCCACTTTACTGTAAGCCTTATCCTGATAATGAGTGACTAAGCCTCTTTGGAGCACGGCTCATATGATTGGCTCGACTGTACCGGATCAAAGTAATCTCTGGCATAGAGATGCTCAAAGGTTGAGGTTTTCACATCAGATTATTTTCCCGGTCGTTAGCACAGAGCTAAAACTTTAGAGTGGCTTATCTTTAGCTATGTTTACTATTGGAGTATTGTTTCGGCGATGTTTTTGATTTCTTTTGATAAAAGCTTAGTCGCAAAATTAGTGCATTATTCACCCAAATTACATGAGCCTCACACGCTTCTTTAAGGGGAGCAGGAATACAATTGAAAAAAGGTATTTCATGTTTAAGTACTTAAAATAAAATGCTGTTTGCATTGTTTATGAACATGTTTTTGCTTCATGTAATATAGGATATTCTACATAATCACTCTTTTGCTGCTTTTAATGGTAAGACAGCTGCTCCAATTGACCCTTTTGCCCTGCAAACCCCTTAAAAAAATCTCTTTGCAGAGACACAGAAGTTCTGTCAAACAGTAATGGTAATGTCAGCAGCTCGTAACTCTTGCCTCTACATTTAGAAAATGTTGTGTTAGACAACATAGATAGCACAGTGCAAAAGCTGGGTGCAAGTATCAAGAAAATAACACCATTTAAGTGTCTCTGAAAACATTACCAGTATCAGCTGACAGTTTTTGTCATGGGAAACAGCAGATGATTAATGTTAATGTTCCAACTGGCATGTAAAGCAAACAAATCTGTCAGGCACATTGAGGGACTGTAGAGGGTGTGATTGGCTATGAACTTACGAAGACAATGACAGACATACCTGATGTTTGTGTGTGTGTCTGTGTGTGTCCTCAGGGTGACTTCACCTGGAACAGTGTGTCAGGATGTAGCGTTGGCCTGAAGCCTGTCCCTTTACAAAGCCTGTCGGAGCTGGAGAGGGTTCGTTTGCAGGATGTGGCCTTCAGGCGACTGCTTAGGGATTGTGACCTGGGCTGCCACATTACCATCCCTAAATGTAATAAAACACACACACACACACACACATTGTAATCCCCCTCCATTACTCTGCAATCAGTTTGCTATTAAGTCCTGAGCAAAAACATGTCATAGCATGTCTTCTGATGACACCTGCGGACCAGAAAGGCAAAAAGTACTTTCCTTTTTGTTTATTTCCTTTTGTTTTTTTGTTTATTGCATGCAGAGGGTGCTTTTCCTCTTTGTGAAGGAAGGTATCGCTCATGATAAATTGCAATGAATTCATCCTGACTAATTGATTTCATTGTGTTAGTTATCTACTTTTATGTAATGGGCTATTTCATTGCAGATCATTGTTATATGGTCACTGTAAAAACTGGACTATTTTACCACTTTTTACTATAAAACTGCTCTAGTTCTGGGTTTGTAGTCTTTTGTAACCTTGTAGCCTGCTGTCTTTTTATATTTTGAGAGAGACATCAAATAAGATGAGTGCAAAGGAGATTAATGTTGGATTTATGTGCCCCTTTATCTACCCATTTGTCTTGCGACATTATGAACACTTCATTTGTTAGCTATTTTGAATCATTGCACCATGTAGGAACCCAGCATAAGAATATCAAGTGGAGCAATCAGGAGCTTATGAACCACATCTGTCAACACTGGGATTCAAAAGTTAAGTAAATTCTCTGACACCCAGCCCCGGGCCGTTCCACCACCCTCATCTCTGTCCACATACCCCTAACATTTAGACAAATGTACATGCTGTAACTTGTTAAATAACCACCGAGCAGCCTGTAGCAACTCAAGGCAACACAGTTTGGGTTAACAACTTCCTTCATTAGGTAAGTGACTACAATTAGGTGGTCAGGATCAGACATGTTGTTGAGAGTGAAATGTTGTAAACATCCTTGTATCTTATAAATTAAATCACAGAAAAGCCCTCAAAGTCAAAGTCAAAAATATGGGAGATTTACAGGAAAATATGTGAATGGGAGGACAGTTGAAGTGAGGGAAGATAAGGGGGAATGTGGGAAAAAAACTCAGGGTTGACAGGTCTGATGTCAGCGAAGGTTTTTTAATTTACCTGTGACACGTCTTTGTCTTTTCAGATGGTCACAAGCACAAGAAGTCACTCAGACGAAAGCTGGATTCATTATCTAAAGAGAAGAGTAAAGAAAAAGGTAATGTGAGATGTGCTGCTTACACTTGCCAGTAACATTAAGATTAATCTTTCTAACACAGTCAGTGATATCATTGTAAGTCTTTCAAAACCAGTGAAAATAGACAGTTGCTTTTTTAGATCTCATGGAAAGCCACTGAGTCCTGACAGACTTTCAGTTCCCTCTAGTTTAGTCCACACCAGTCAGTGTCTGACACTTGAAAAGACACTCTTTGATCCTTTTGGCTGAAGCTGTATGGACTCACTGAAGCAGACATTCTCAGCTGTTTATATCCGTGGAGCACTGAGTGATCAGAATCTACAGTACAGTAAAGAAGTCTCAGAGGGAGCTGTGATCTTCGACTGCCGCACCCGCTGCAGCAATCTGGCAGGAAAGTGATGTTCTCTGTCAGACAGGCAGTCGAGGGAAATAACAAAAACAGTCTTAAGTGGTGGCTCATTCATTACAGCCTATCCTCCGGCATGGCCAGCCCTCTCTTTCCTCTTTTCCCCGTTTTGTTTACAGAGGCACTTCAGAAAGTATGCGCTCTCTGACTGTGAATATTGAGTGTGCACTGCAGAGCACTGTTCTTGGCTTTGCTTTTGTCATACTTAGTTAGAGCAGAGTTTTTTTTTTTTTATTTGAAAAGAATATAAAGATAATACAAACACAGTTTAAGACTCTGAGGCAGAACATAAAAGATTATAAAGGTAAAATGTACAATATGTTGATATGACTGACACATATTAAGGATAATTTAGCATCTCCCAGTTGACTCGAGGCCAACAAGATGAACTTTAAGTCTTGCTCTCTTGCCCTTTCCCTTCACACAGAGACTACACCCCAGGCCTTTGGCATACCGCTGTCACAGGTCATATCCAACGACCGCACACACAGGCAGCGACACGATCCCCTGCGGGAGGGGCACAGTGACCCCACTGAATTGATGCTATCCTTCCTCCACCTCAACTCCAGCTTCAAAAGAGCCAACAAGGAGCTCTCCAGCAGTAACTCGTCTCTCAGCTCCACTTCTGAGACCCCCAATGAATCACCTCTGCCAAGCACACCAGACGTGGCCCCGCGGACACACAGGAGGGTAGGCAGCTCCGACGATAAACCTGTTTTTTAGAGCGACAGGAGCTCTGCCTGACTATACATGCACACTAGATTGTCTAGGAATTTGTGACCTTTTTTTTTGCAGATGCTCACTCAGTGGGTGGATTAATCAGACACATTTTATCACCCTGCAGCATTCACTTTACGGTTGTCACCCATCTGCTTGACAGGGCGGAGTATCTGTGGATTGCATCACTGACCTTGATGATAACCAGTCTCGGCTCTTGGAGGCCCTCCAGCTGTCTCTGCCAGTAGAGGCAGCTGGCAACAGGAAGAAGCGCCATGACAAAAAGCTCAGTCTCAACCCTATTTACAGACAGGTGCCCAGGGTGGTGGATCTCTGCTGCCAGCACCTGGAAAACCACGGTACACATTAACAAATCCTGTTTGATTGTAAACTTGTAAGTCATAAAATCTGAATGTGTATTATAACAATTATTAGACACAATATTTGCACTTAGAGAGCATCTTTATCTTTGCTCAGGCCTGCAGACAGTTGGAATTTTCCGTGTTGGGAGTTCAAAGAAGAGAGTACGACAGGTAAGCCTTGTGGTGGTTAGCCTTAACACATAAATAATAATTAACTGGATCAACTTTGAGCAGCATTTTATTGTTATTGTTATAACTGTCACAATATTTCATCCAGCTTCGGGAAGAGTTTGATCAGGGATGGGAGGTCCACTTGGATGAGGAGCACAGTGTCCACGATGTGGCTGCCTTGCTGAAAGAGTTTCTAAGAGATATCCCAGACTCACTGCTGACGAGAGAACTCTACACGGCCTTCATCAACACAATGTGTAAAGAGCACAAAAGATATCAAGAAGTCACCATACTTCTGTGATATTTTCAGCTGTGTTTTAATTGATGTTCTCTTTTCTGCAGTGCTGGATTATTCAGATCAAGAGAGCGCCCTCCAGCTCCTGATATTTTTGCTTCCTCCCTGTAACAGCGATACCCTGCAGCACCTCCTCTGCTTGTTGTCCACAGTGGCTGCACATGCCGAAGACAGCCTGGACAAAGATGGACAGGAGGTAAAGAACCTCTACCTGCTGTTTTTATGTCAGTGCAAGCACCTGCTTTTTCATAGCCTGTAAGAAAACAAGATTTAAACACATGAGAGGTTGTTAAATATTTACAATGTAATTGTCACATGCTTTGATACTTGCTAATTTAACCAGAAAGGACAAAAAATATGTTAAGTAAATGAGCAACTATCACAGAATAATACTGAAAAAAACATAAATAAACTGTTTACAAGTTTAATGTTATTTTGATGAATCCCAGCAGCCATCAGAGGGCCGTAAGACAGATGTTTGCTCCATCTGCAGCCTTTAATTTGAAGAAAATGTTGTGCCAAAGTGCAGCAAATTATGCATAATGATCCATTGTGGGTATCTTGATTAGATGATGCACAAACCAAGACAAACCACCCCGCTGTACAAAAACCGCACAAACACAGTTTTGTCATTCTTTATTACCCCTGTTTATTTTGTTGTGAATAATTAAAGGTATAAAGACATTGTGACAAAGCAGGAAACAGTTTGTTTGTGCCAACAGACAACAGTATTTTTTTTCCTAACTCAATGAATCCAGTGCCAATCAATCACATCTTTCACTAATGATTGAATAACCTGGTCAAAACATATTAGATTTGTAATATGATTTACTGAAAAGACAAACAATACTTCATAACATCCTCCCTTTTTTAGGGAGTATCCATGAGCACACACATTATAAACTCTTTGTCCTTGTGAAAATGACTGTGCTGTTGTCTTTGTAATTTTGCTGTTTAACATGGGCCTAAAGTCACCTTTTGTTGTAATAATCATCTTTTTACATTAATCAGACCTTTTTTAGCATTAATCATCCATCACAACAGAGATTAATTGTTTCCCACGGATATTAAACCAGTCTGTTCTTGGCCTCAGTCCGAGAGCATACATACTGTAATGGAGAACAAAAGGTCTGCTGGGCCTCTTTGAACCAAAGAGGGGAGAGCCAGCCTTATTGATGGTGGCAGGGCTGTGTAAGGTGCACATTCCCAACATTTTCTGTCTTCAACAAAAGACTCCTATTACAATAATGACTATATGCATGTAAGTCTTTTTATTCTTGTGTGCTTGTGTGTAGGCACATTTGTAGATGAAAAAAAGGGTGATTCAGCTCCATTTTATACAAATCATTTCAGTCTAGAGAACTTTATTTGTACTGGAAGGGGTGAAATTTAGTTGGTAGAGATGAGTTACATTCTGTTTTAATCCCTTGTGTTCTGCTGTGTGGAAATGTAGCATGGATTGCTGGGATGATAACATCACTGTAGCCAACGAACCATCATATCAGAATACCAAGTGACAGTAACTGTGTGTGTTAAGGAGACTGTCTATATGAATGAATTCTGTCTTCTGCTTTGTTCAGATCACAGGAAACAAGATGACATCACTTAATTTAGCGACCATCTTTGGACCAAACCTCTTACACAAGCAGAAAAACTCAGACAAAGAGTTTGCGGTCCAGAGTTTCGCTCGTGCAGAGGAGAGCACCGCCCTCATCGGCGTGGTCCAAAGGATGATCGATGCATATGATACCCTATTTATGGTAAGCCATCCTTAGTGCACACCAAAAGACATTTTTATGTGATGAGTAGGATTAATTAAGCAATCTCAAGGTCTTATTCAGGTCTCCTTTGGCAAAAAAATAAAGTGTTTACTGGAACAAACCTCAACAGAATGAGGCCAGCTAATTAAGTGTAAACAGAAAGACCGAGCTTTTGCAGTCACTTACAATACTGAGTGTTATCACAGTAAAACACAGAAATCCACGCATCATTTTTTTGTCTGGCGAACCTTGCGATTTCAGTTCAGCGAATGCTCATTTTAGTGGTTGGCAAATGTTTAGCCTCACTGGAGAGGCTCATGTTTTTTTCAGCCTCTGTTTTGTTTATAGACAATGAGTTGGATTGAGGACAAGATCCTCATCTAAATTCCGATTTCTGCTTTTTCACTATGAAGCTCAGTGTCGATGCACTTAATTGGAGCATCTAAAAGTGATCTGTTAGAGAAGCCAGAGGGCACAAGAAGGCCCATCAGACATTTGCTCCGCATCATTAATTCTGCTATTTCTAAACTGCTGTTAATTATTTTTGCCTTGTAGCATACAAACAACATGCTGTGTTATGTTGTGTGTAATGCGGCATAGAAACTGTTTAAACTCTAACATCATAAAATTGTCTGCGCAAAAGATAAATCTACTCTGTGTCTAAAATCTTAAAAGAAGATTTCATATTGCTCTTCAGAGAAATGCATATTTAATGTCATTAATTAGCTCAGTTGAAGTGTGATTAATTATTAAAGCACAGCAGGAAAAAAGGTAGCAAATAATACAATCATTTCACAAGTGTAATTCCTGTTTATGTTTATGTTTTGATCCTCTCAGGTTCCTGCTGACCTGCAGAATGAGGTGCTAATGACTTTACTAGAAACCGATCCTGATGTCGTGGATTACTTACTGCGGAGGAAGGCTTCTCAGTACTCGTCAGTTTCCGCCTTTTGTCTATTGTTTTGTGTATGTGTGATTGTGTGTGTGTGCGTGCGTGTCTGTGTGTGCTGTTCCTCTTCCCAAGCCTCCAAATAAACCAAAAGGGAGAATGCATTATGTCTCATGATTACCCCCTGGGGATATTAATTGTGTTTATAATATTTGTTTTGTCTTCCTTGTTTCTACAGGGAGCCAGAGCTTCTTAAAGCAGAAGAGTCCTTGTCTGTGACTGAGAGATGCATATCCAATGACTCAATCAAAGCATCTAGTGGAGAAGTGTCTCCCTATGATAACAACTCCCCTGACCTGTCAGATCGACTGCTGTTTAAATTCCCAGAGGACAGCACTCCAGTCTGTGACAGGATCCCCAGACCTTCAAGGTGCAAACTCAAACTCAGTGGCCAATCAAAGGATAGATCTGGCAGCACCTCCCCTACGCTTTCTACAGACAAAGGTGAGCTTATATAAGAGCAGAATATCCTTTAAGTGATTGAGTATAATATAAAAGAAAAGTTAAAATTGTGTGAATTATAAGTAGTTGCTTTTTTGCTGATGATTGTAATAAGTTTGATATCAGTAGAGTAGGTTTGTAGCTGGAGCCAGCTGTCAGTTCTCTTTGCTTAGCACAAACACTTGAAATAAGGGGAAACATTTGGCTTTGCTGAGTCAAAAGGAAGCAAAATATTGCTCATGTAGATGTATTGTAAACTTTGCATATGAAAAACACATGCATTTATAAACATTTTCAGAATTTGTTACCTTTGGAAAGAGCCAGGCTGGCTGTTTCCCTCTTTTTCCAGACTGTATTTTAAGCTAAGCTCACCAGCAGCTGAATTTAGCTCAACATGAGACTGATACCAATGTTTTCATCTTACTCTTGGCAAGAACTCACATTTCCTAAAATGTTTAACTATTTTTTGTCAAAAAATGTCTTGAAGATAAAAAAAAAACAAGCGGTGCCTCTTGTACTTGTTATAAAATATTTTTTTAAGATAAAAGACTTATTGTTTTGTTAGCTTTGAAAAACAGCAGCTTTCAGTGCCTCTGTGGCTGCTACTTTATCTTTGTTAAAATGATAAAACTTCCAAAATGTGCTCATATTACAGAGGTAAACAGTCATTTTTCTTAAGGGAAAAAAACCTTAGTTTCACAGTTGAGCTTTTTTAAAACAGATAAAAGAAATGTACATGTTTAAGCCAAGGGAAAAGGTATAGACTCTTGCCCAAAAGTTGAACATGACTTATCTTATGTTGATATAGTTACGGATGAAACCAAAGTAAGTAACTCTTCCGATGCTTTTGTTCCTGTTAGAGGCTTCAGATGATCATTTCTGGGACACTTGGCATGAGCTGCTTAGCAAGGATTTCACCAGCCATCACATTACTGGTAACAGAAACCATTGCACATGTTGTTGCGGATGCTCTTGAGATATGTAATGAATGCTGGGTGTTAATGAACGTTTTTTTTTTTTTCCAGGCTCCCTTGGAGATGCGTCTGAATGTGAGTCCTTTGGCTCATCAGAGGGGCTGAGCAGTCACCAAGGTAACAACAAGCAGCCCATCAGACCCACACAAACCTCATTGGACGTGCTGGAAATCAGGCCACACCTCCCGGTGACTCGCAGCAGCAGTGGTCCTCATGACCAGAGAGGACAGACACAAAAGCAATCATTATTGCATCAGGAATGGAGTGGCCAATCAGGAGCAATCAGCTCGGACAACTTAGCAGGAAGGACAGGACACTTGGTGTGTCCTTTGCTTAAGGTCAGAACACATAGTTTGTCTCCCCTTCACTTCTCTGGACAGCTCAGGGAAACCCATATTTCTCACTCCACTCCGTCGCTTTTCATGCATCAGCCTGACCCCCAAACCCCGCAGCAGTCCCAGCAAAGCCCGCTGCCCCAGACTGTAGATTCTGCAAATGCCTCTGGGAGTGGACAAGCCAAGAGTCCTGGAGCACCGGACTGGCAGACGGAGAGGTGGCATATATGGCAGATACTGTCAAAAGAGAATGGGGACGCCCTGCCTGAAACCTTGGTGTGATGCGCCCTTTGATATTAAACTGTATTGATGGGTTTGAGAGAAAGGGGTCATTCTCACTTCACATCATCAGCTGTTGAAATGCTCCTGTCTGTCCGTGTTTGCAGCACAAGTTAATGTTTTTCATTCTGAATCACCAGCTGTTTATTAAATGGGTTGTTACTCTGAAAAATGTGTGTAATTGTATATGTATATTAATTTTGTTGCATATGTAAACATGTTACAGAATAATTGTTTTATGTAATTTTGTACTATTTTATTTGCAACACAACCATCAAAAACTTTCCATTTAGACTTGAATGGTATTGATGCATAATTTGAAGCCATAAAGTTTTTTTTGAATGCTGAATATGAGAATATAAACTGAAACTGCTCATAGATAAAGTTTTCTTACCATCTCCAGTTACAATCTACTTTCTTCATAAATGCTGCAGACTATGTCCATATTACCACACATGAATATGAATTATTACATTATATAAAGTGTTGCTATATTTAAATGAACTGTCATTTCAGCACTTACTTTCTTTCTATAAACATCCCTAATTTTTTGCATTTTAGATCCATGACTATACTTTAAAGCATTATTTACCGTGATGTATATTAAATGTAAATTTAGAGTACTTTGTAATTTTATGAGGAGCAGTCATCCATGCTTTTTCTAGGTGTCACTTGATAAACTTTGATGAGTTTAATGAAAAAATTAATCAAAAGAATCTTAGCCTGTCCTGTCTGATACATTTAAATTCTGTACTTGGCATCTCTTGCTCAGTATGTTTTAGGATTAGGACTCCTCACTACCTTCTGGATAAAACAGGGACTATGAAAAATATTTACCATATCCTTGGATGCTATTTGTTTTTGCAATTATTGCAGTTATTTGCTTTTTTTTGGCCCATTTTTAGCATTATGTAGTAACCTATATCTCAGACTGACATCACTTAAATGGCTACAGCCTACAAATTGCAATGTATTAACACCATTTTAGAAATTACATGTGAAAATCAGTGGGATGCAGAAGGTGTTTTCTGGTGCCAGATGGCAATCTAACTTGCAATTTCCCTGAGGATCTCCTTCAGGAATCAGCATGAAGTACAAAATCTGGTGGTTAAATAATCATAAGCACATCTTAAATTTGGTTAGGAATGAAACAGTTACCTGAAATGGCCACAGGAGGGGAGTATAAGACCAGGAAATGGTTGTCTGTCTTGCCTCTTCAAAATCTGGTCTTTGTGCACTGTGAATAAACACTGTGGTTTATAAACTTGTTAACAGCAGATTTCATCCCTATTAAATTCACTTTTCTCACCACCAGAAGGATGGTGGTGATTTTATGTGCTATGGATGACATCTCGTTATGTTCCTAAAGACCCTATTTTACACTCTGTCTTGTGTTGCTACCCTGATGGGTGAATTTGATTTAATCAACATTAATTTTTCTTTATGTGAATGAAAATAAGACATCTGAGATAAGACAATAGGAGTGACATTTGCCACTATATAAACTCTCAAGGTACAAGAACTGCAAGGAGTTCACACAATAAGTATGCAATGCTGCATGAAACGATACCATTGAAATCTGGTACAGATTACAGACGGTTCATATAAATCTGGCAATGCATATTTGAGGATGCGAAAGTATGATTTGTTGCCTCAAAGTTATGGAAGTTATTGAGATTAAAGTAATATAATGCATTGTTGATGTATTTTTTTAAAGTAATTTGATGAAGTTTTGACAATAAACGTGCTTGACCTGATGATAAACTCCGCCCTTGTTAAGCAAACCCAGAGGACTTCCTCTACACAAAGATTTGTGGTTAAACTCTTTAGGCCATATGTGCCTCCACCACTGTGTGAGCCAAGCTGTGTTTGGCCACCACACAGTCCCATTCTGACGAAACCAAAGAGACAGAACAGGATGTCTGGATGTGTTTTACACAGAATCACTCCAGTTTGCCCAAGCATTTGTATCTGCAACACAAATGTAGTAGTCTGCCATAAAACTATGCCCTTTAAAACCTTAATCACTAACAGGTCAATATGTGGGATAAAAACAGCCTGGAGATGAATTTTTTTTTTTTCGATTTTTGTGACTAAAAGCAAACAATCCAGAACCAATATTTAATTTTGCATCTTATCTTTGCAGCACTGATGGATGTAAGATGATCCTTTTGGCAGAGAGCTGCAACTGTTCCCATCAGGGGGTCCATCCTGTCTGAGTCCACTCACTGGCATCAGGAGCAGCTGCAGGGAGGACGGAGGAAGGTCACAGCCGCAATGAGGCTGAATGTCCAGAAACAAGAGAGCCCTGCCCCTGGTGTTTCAAGGTCGACAGTGATATACAAATATCTACAGAAGAAAAATGAGCTGAGGGTAGCTCATTAAGATGTTAGATGTTAAGATGTTATTACTGCCCCAGTCCTTTTTCTGTCATTTTATATACAAACTCTTGACTTCTCAGTAAGCTTCTTGTATATTGACTGCTGAACAATAACTTGCCATGCATCTCAAGCAGGCATCTGAGCATTCTCACAATCCACAGATCTGTTTATACTTAGATATTTTAACCAGGGATCATATGGGCTACTTTTTTCCCGAACTGCTATTTGGAGTATGCAATCACTAAAGAGCACATGAAGGTAGATTATTTGAGTGTCATTAATGAATAAATAATAAATTGCTGAGGATCGCTTTACATATTAAATTAGATTTGATTTAGTTATTTAGTTTTCAAGTAACTACAGCAAAAAGTCTTCGTAAAGTTCAATGTGAATGGAATGCGACACGATATGTTATTTACGAGCAGTGCTTGAACGCAACATGTGGAAAGCAGCAGACAGAAACAGCTGTTTACCGACACGGAACACGGTCCAACAGTCAACAAGTCCGGTTTTAGACGAGAAGGCAGTCTGGTTTCAGAGGAAATGTATCGTTTAAATGCAGTTTTTGACCTTTAGGTGACAGCTCTGACAGCAGCCCAAACATAAATCTGACATGCGAGTCTCAGATTTGAAGTTTAAGTTAAAAAATAAAAAGGAGTTTGAAAGCATGAGTGGGTGTCGCGGTTCAGGAAGTCGGTGCCACGCCACGAATCGAGGTCGGACTATTTTAAAGCGACCTTGGTCTCGGAATCGTTAAACCCTTAATAGTTTTAAGCGGTCAATTACCTTTTTTTTATTTGCTCCATTCGTATTTTTTAATAACTTTATGCAAAGTCCTTCTTAACAAGTCCTGCCTTCATGGCAACACCCCCATCAGTTATCTCAGACCACTGCATATAAAGAATGCTAATCAAACCTGTAAAAAATCCTCTTAAAATGCTCAATTACTTTGCTCCAAAATATGGGTTTACACATCTTTTCACCTCAAGTTATACCTCAAGACACACAACATAAACTTCTTTTATTCAAACAATGTATGTGCCAACATGATTAGCTAGTTGTTGTTTCCCTATTTGACTATTGTCAACATTGGCTTTTAGGGAGAAGAGGAAGGTCATAATGTATGAGAGCATCATCTCTGGTGTAACAGACTCTTCTGTTCAAAATTCTTTAAGTGGTTTGTCCTCTCTCTTAAAACGTCCCTGCTTTATAACAAAATCAGGTAGTGTATGTTAGAGACAAACAGATAGCCAACACTTCTTGCCCATCGATCATTGTTGCATTAATGTTGAGTTAATGTGCTGCATTAACATTTTCAAAAGTTGAGACGAGAGGCTGTTTTGTGCTGATTTATGAGTGCACTTGTCCTCCATTGTCTCTGAAAAATGTATTTCTGAAGCTCTTGGTAAGGAGGGACCATGTGAAGCACCAACGCTATATGGCAATAATAAATGAACACAATGGCCGTCACCTCGCTTATGGAAAAAAATGTGCAATATTCAGCAGACTATTAACGAATGCAAAGTGACACAGGCCCAAATGTCAATATCAGTGGCTTATAGGAGTCACGGTCATGACTGAGTAATGAAGTTTATTTCAAGGAAAAAAAAGGTTCAAGATTAAAGGATTAGCAGTGATTGTATTAAGCCTCTCAGCTTAGTCCAGTTCAACAGTTTTTCTGAACAAAATGTGAAGTTTTAGATACCAAGTGTTTCACTGATAAGACAAGTTGAAGCAATTTAGTGCAATTTTCAACCGGATTTGGATTCCGAGCAACACTCCGCTCTTTTCTTTGCAGGGAGTCATTTATAGCAGCACTTTCCTGATAGATTTCTTTAATTTTTAATTTCATTTCAAAGCTTTTCGAATCGATTTATTTACGTTTAGAGATTATTAGGCCAGTATGCTGAGAAACATTTTTCTCCTCTCTCCTGTTTTCTGCTATCTCAGTGAAGCTGTTTATACAGCCCACCAAATCTGATTTCATTCACCCCATCTGCTCTGCCTCATGCTCCAGTTGGGATAAATTTGACAAATATTTCTCATTTTGAAACAAGGCCCATGTTGTACTCAGACAAAAAAATGCAGTGTTGAATTTTGATGATGATGATCAGTGTAAGTACACGTATGCACTGTGAAACACTGTGCGTCAGCGAGTGAACATGTGGTTGCTTTTGGTGAGTTTATTGCCAGCAATGTTTCCCTTCTTCTCTCACTAAGTCCATATGATTCAACACAGCGAGTCAGTTGGGATACAGGCTGTGTATATGGGTGGGACAGGGGATCGAGATGGGTCAAACTCAAAACATCAGTTCTTTGGCAAGCAAGGCATCCAAAGATTTCACGTTTTAATGGTGATAACAGCACACTTCAGGACAACCACCGAAAAGCAGGTTTCAACAGGCCGTCTTATTCAGCCTTTAAAACTTGCACAGCAGACTTGAGAATTATGTGGCTGAAGCAGTGACTCCCAAGAAACATCAGGGATTAGAGCAGCCAGATGTTTTTCCACCCAAACTCGTTGATATCAAGCTTGTTTTAGTTCTGCACACATACTGAGTTCATCTGATTTCATATTACTATCATTGTTTTTTTAATCCATTCTTCATTTGCTGACAGTCTGTTGAGCCTGTCAGCTCATCATTTAGCAGTCGCTTAGCACACGTTCTGAGATGTCTGCGAAATTTGTGATTTCTGTTGTGTTGGGATAAGGCTGTCAAGTTTATATATATATGTATTTATTTTGCAACTGATAAGACACAGTAATGAATTCCATATTCCGGGAAATATCAGACAAAAGGGTGGAGGCTAATAATATAAACAACAGCGCCTGTGGAACTCTCTGTTGCATTCTGCTTATATATTTTGCAGGGAAATACAAGTGTTCATTACCAGAAAATGTTCAAGTTGTTTGGCTCGTGGAGAGAAACTGACAGTTCTCAGCATGCTGTAGGCTAAGTCTGTAAAAAAATTCCATGTAATTCCCCTTTGTACATTGATTGCAGCAAAAGCTGCTGCTTTAGAGACTGTAGGAGACACATAGCATTAAATCAAGCCTTAAACATATAATCATGCTTTTTATGCATCAAAGAAAGAGCCCGCACTTAATAATTAAGCAAGGGATAGACCTAGGTAATTATCATGGAGCAAGTTCAAAAAAAATGAAAGCTCTTAGACTTACAGTGCAAACATACAAACACTTTGGTTATATGGCTGTGTTCCTGTGAAAGAAGAAAGGCTTTAATCAGCACCTTTAAGATGTCACACTATTGTCCTGAAGAAGACAGCGAGCGGCAGTCAATCCTCTTTGTGAACCTTTTCCCCACTGTGTCCTCCAGTTTCCTGCTGGCAGGAAAGCTTTCTTGGTTTTGTCTTTATTCCCTTTGGTCCCAATATTCAGATATGTTTTCAGCAGAAACATGCTGATTCCAGTAATGTGTTGGCTAATGCTTGTTTTTCTTTACTCTCTCAGGTTTTTTTGTCCTGCTACTTACCCCACTTTTTTTCCACACTGCAAACACATATGATACAGATGTACAGAGCACTTACATGCAGGCCATTGTGGAGAAATATGCTCTTAATTTGGCAGTGATTTGATTTGTAGTGTTTGCAAAAACACTACTGCATCCAGCTTGAGCGCCAAGTAATAAACAATAATGCTCCAGCAACCACTGAGCAAACCAGTGGTTGCTTCAAATTATTTCAACTTTGTCAACATATATATTAAGCTTCAATTTTCTTAATTTTTTTTCTCAGAAGCTGCTCTCTTCCCCTCCATCTTCCTTATTTAAGTCCCACAATGAAAAATAAAGTCACTGGGTATCCCTTTAGCATTTGTTTGCAACGTGAAAGGCCTTCCTGTAAGTAAAGGCTCATTCACACCAAATCAGATGGAGCGACAAAAACACAAGCTCTTCTATTCATTTAAAGTTAGGTCATCCCTAATGCCGCAGCAGTGGGGACCAAAGTGGCAGAATTGTAGTGGACCAGCGGCGAAAAAATAGCAGCACAGTCAAGTTTTGGATGAACTCAACATGAACTCACCCTGTGTGGCAATCAGCTGATCAGCCAATCAGAGTGAGTAAAGCTGAACAACCCTGTCACATGGGAGTAAAAAAGGCTTAAATTGCATCTGCAATTGGGAAGGACACTCCCACACTGCTTCATAAACTTGCAGCAACGGTAACAACTGCTGATTTCTAATGTGGTTAACCTTTTGAAACATTCACTGTTTTACAAAGGTGTCTAAAAACTTGACTGATTGGTTTGGACAACGAAAAGATAATAGGCTTTAATTTTCACTGGGACTCGAATTCAAGTTTCCAGCCTAAAGGTCTTGTGTGTGAGCCACCACTCTGCCCCTCCTCTGACTTTTTCACTCTTTATACTTTGGTGGCTGCAGCTGTTGCCATGAGCATCTAATATTTCCAGATATAGGTTTAATTTTAAGCTCCTTTAAAGGTTCAGTGTTCAAAATTTAGGGGGATGTATTTGTAGAATATGACAGAAGAGGAGTATAATATTCAAGTATGTTTTCATTAGTGTACAATCATCTGAAAGTACGAGTCCTGTTTTCATTAACTTAGAATGAACCTTTTATTTCTAAAGAGGGAGCAAGTCCTCTTCATTTCCTCTCTATCAAGTGTGGTACTGAGTAAGCTGTTAATAGGGATCGACTCACTAACACACTTCACTATGGTGTGACAGAGTTTGTTAATTTGTGTACAGAGGTGGAGCATAAAGGCAACTTATCAATGGAATCAGGTTTGGCCTCTTTTAACTCAAGGACAGATGACAGCATCAATGGGTTTGTATCAAACGCCAGCAAGTGTTTTCATTTGTCATTTTCATTATTAGCTGGATTTGAATGAGTATTATTATCATTGTTTGCATTCTGGTATGAAAAGCATGAAATTAGTTTTCATCAGAATTGAGCTCATGCTTCAGATTTTATAAGTGACTTGTGATTGATGCCGTGTGGCCTTCTGGGATTTTTTTTTTTTTTTTTCTGAAGCTTTTGTTCTGTGCTTTTGTTCCCACAAGGCCAAAGTGCCAACAGTCTTCTCTGTAGTCTCAGCAGCACATTTGTTGTGATCTTCAAAGCTAATGATCTGAAAATGTTACACTGTTTTGTCAATCTCAGCAGTGATGGCCTCAATTCTGAGTGCTATCTGGATAAAACAAAATGTCACTGTCACAGTCTGGCTCACTCTCCCTCCTCCTCCTGCCACATCTCTTTACTGCCAGCCCCCCCATTTTTCTCTTTTTCCTTACATCAACCAGGTGCCCTCAGCCTTTCTTTCCTTATGTGCATATATGCCAATCTACTTTCTTCGCTCCTCTGTCAGGCCTGCCCACACGCACAAAACTATTTTTTTAAATGTTTTTTTTCTCCCTCCTTCTTTCTCAAACACATTCCCATCCCCACAAGCACTTTTTTAATGAAATCTCTGTGCAAATAAAAATGCCAAAACACAATTGAAGCTTTGTTATGAGCATGCCAAACCAAGAAACTTTAACCCCAGAGCTGCATTGGCCTATCAGAAGACTGCAAAACAGGCGGTTACCAGTAGGCTAAAAGCAACAAGAGGCTCAACCGGTTCTCGTGCATTGTTTGTGGCAGGATCTGTGTTGTTTGAGCCTTTGGTTATGTAGAGACCTCCATAATGAATTCTAACACGACTGTTCTTCAATATAATGATAGAGCTGCTGTACATTTATGTCAAAAAACAAGTAAAAAATCAGCACAGTATTGCCTCATGTGTAAGAAGGAGACAACAGCGTGCAATATGTCAGCACAGGCCAAAAACTCAGTTTTGTGCTCTGCATAACAACACTGCAAATGGTGTTTCTGTAAATTTTCACCCTGGTCGGAGTTTTCTAAAAGATCCATTTGCAGCGACCTGAAAAAAGGGTTTGTGAGTGCAGGAATGGCCAAAACATGTAGAAAAAGCTATGTTTTTCTAAAAAAAATACCCCTGTACAGATGGACAATAAAGCCTCAGTTCGTGAAAGCTGCTCTGTTGTTTTTATGCCAGTACAAACTTGTTACCTGGAAGCCTCTCACCAGCACTGTCTGCCAGCCTCACAGTCCTGTAACAAAAAAAAAAGAAAAAAAATTGAAAGCAGATTTTTGTGAATAAATCATTGATCTGCAACAGCTCTGCATCCATCACCTGCATTTGGGTTCTATTCCAGCTCACACCAGCTGTGATAGCACAGAACACTGCACTATTGTTTGTGAAGCCTCTGTCTTTCTTATCATTATCAGTGTAATATTGCTTTACCAGGGAAAATTACTGACAGTAATTCTCTAGAATACATACTTTTGAGGCTAGGGTTAGGGTTAGGGTCATGAGTGACATGTGAAATAATATATCAAACCCCTGCACGCCATGACATTTTATTTAACCTGGCTGATCAGACTTGATGCTGGGGGTTGACTTCGCTGGAAATTTGCTGAAGTCATCTAGCTCTACAAACTTAAATGAATCATACAGTAAACGTATAATCATCCCACCTTAACAGGTGTGTAAAAAGTCCCTCTAATCCCAAACTCTTTTTTTTCCCCCTCCTGGCCTCCAAATATGAAGGCAGAGCTCTGTATCTGCAGGATAAGGTCTTTGAAAAACAAGCAGGCAGGCTGCATGTGGTGGCAACCTTCCCCCTTAAA
This sequence comes from Ctenochaetus hawaiiensis, assembly GCA_029783645.1. Classification (NCBI taxonomy): domain Eukaryota; kingdom Metazoa; phylum Chordata; class Actinopteri; order Acanthuriformes; family Acanthuridae; genus Ctenochaetus; species Ctenochaetus hawaiiensis. The sequence continues at coordinate 9,692,151 of JAPZDY010000005.1, forward strand.
TAATTTAGACTGTTTTGAGGCCCAAAATACAATCAAACGTGCCCCTAAATTAGAACTGAACTGAACTGAAGCGATCAGTCATTGCTGATCTGCCCAAATTGACAAGTTAACAGTTGGCAGACTATTTTTTTTCTTAACCCTTTCAGTCTTTATTAGGTCAATTCGTCGGACTCAACTCAATCTTCAAACATTTTTTCATGAAGCTACACTTCCCACTCCTCAATCCTCAGACATCCGGCAAGATGGAGTCAGACTCAGCCTTGTTTATCTTCAGCCAAAAGAAGTTTGAATTTCAGCAACCTTGCAACCTTTTATAACTTCCCTCTCTTACAGGAAGGCTAAATGATAAGAGGAGAAATTCAAGAGATCGCTGCAATGTAAGAAGAAATAAATCAAATTGAAAGGCTGTAACTGAAAGGAAACTTTGGAGGCTCTCAGTGAATATATATAACACATTAAATATATCTACTGCATTCAGCTCCGCTCACTTATCAGCTTTGTTAAATCGGACTGTCTTGAATTTTCGGTCTCAGCTATGTCATTTTCTGAATTTAAGAACCCTGACCAGCTCCTGTCCATGAGTCATCATCAGCATCGTCATCATCTTTGACCTGTCTTTGCCACCTGAGCCCAGCCCTCTCCTGCTTACTCCGTCATTTCCCTGTCTTCACAACACTGAAAAAACCCCAAAGTCAGCAGTGGTGCTTTGATCATATTTCACAAAACCAGCAGAGAAAGAGGCTGGTTTGACGTGTGATAAAGGCCCCCAGTTAAAAACAAAAAAGATGTTGCAATTACATGGTAAACTACTTAAATATTTGAATATCGGGCTGCCTCTAACCCTGAGATAATGTTGACCCAGCCTGCAGTACTATTCAGATGTTTGGTTTCTAGTAGAACAGTCTTCAGCCAAGTTGTTCAGCTGCCCCATGAAGGGACATTCACTGTAATAGCTACAGGAATAGTTCACTCTGCTCTGTCATCCAGTAATGTGAAAGCAAATTTATCTTTATTTGAGCTCCTGTGTGGTTTTGGCTTTCTCCGATCCCAAAGAACCAGTCCAGTCCGAGAGTCCTGGGTTTTTGATTTCTCCCCAAGTGGCTTTGAGAATTTTCTGAACTTTCCAAACCATTTTTCACTTTTGTTTTTTAGTGCAAGACCTGGCTATTGCTTGAACAGAGCGTGACCCAAGTATGAATCGTTCTCCGTTTTGAACCACGCAATTTTCTGATGCGGTGGCCATTACAGCCGTACAGCACCATTTTTTCACATGCAGGCACCATGAATGTTGATATTCAATCGCTGTATTTTATTAAGAGTCGAAAGGGGAAATTCCTCAAGGTAAGGTTGGGGCTCGCTCAAATTCTTGGTAACCTTGACATTTTTTTTTTTTTTTCCACTTGAGGGATATACACCCAATTCCTCAAATATGATCTCATTATTGCAAGTATGGAATTGTGTTTTCAGACTGACTCATCTATCTCTCTGGATGAATTCTCATTAGGGCGGAGAAAACCAATCCTCTCTTGCTTAATAGCAATTTTTTTTCCCTTTTCTGCTCTCTGCCTGCTGGCTCTTGTGAATCCTTAAGATTGAGCCTTATTTTTCTTGGTAACTCGATGAAGCTGCCAGTGGTGATGAAGAAAAGCCCTTTACCCACGTTATCTGATGCGCACTTGTAATAAATCAGTACAGGGTCCAGCCTCAGACGTGCTCTCTTTACCTGCAAAAAATGTTAAAAACTGCTCATTAACAGCACCATTGCAGACACCAAGACACAAGAAATGATCTGTATGGTGATGCACAGGGATAATGGATGCCTTCCCCTCTTATTCCACTTAGTGCCATCTCAGGAGCTCTCGGTGCTCCTGTGTGAACCTGCCGAGCAGATGAGAAGTAGAGTGTATGTCAGTGAGGTATGCATGTGTACACACCCCCATAAAGGGGAGTGTACGTGCAGACAGAAACACCTTCAACCTCCTGTCTCCTGTCTGTTTTACCTTAGGGGTAAAACAAGTACCAGCTGCCTAGCAGTCACACTCTGTATTAGCCTAGTATTTGTTCACCGGGGAGAGACACATACCACCGCAGCCATGGGGAAGCAGGTAAGATCTGATAAGGAAACATTTAGCGGCATCATGTTGAGGGATTTTTAATTGGCACCAGGTTTTGAACTTTGTGCCAGAGTGGTATTAATGATAATTATCTAAGATTAAACACTGGGGAAGAGTTGAGGGAACCATTAACACTTTTGTGCTAATAGGAAAAAGTGACTGTGAGGGCCCAGTTTTCCTTTAAGCATAAGGCTCTTGCTAATGTCTCCTTGAAATAGACTTTAATCATCCTTTAGTGTAACACATAACTGCATTTTATACAAAATACTTTGGCTCTGATTTCTCCCACAAGTGAACACTGCAGTCCAGAAAATGTTAGAGAGTAAGCAACCAGTTTTGTACAAGAAAAAAGCTCTTCACTTTATGTGTAACATGTGTGATTCTCGCTAAGAATTTTTATTTAGAATGGAGCCGGATATTTTGTCCCAACAACAAGTTCAGTCATGTTTGCACATGCATCACATCTGCTGACTGTGGAAAACAATGATATCAGCTTCCTTATTAGACAGCTGCTGGTACATTAGTGAACTGGCAAAAATTACACATTTCCTGTGCACAGGGAACAATTTATTGTCATAGTTGTGTTGTCCAAGGTTTTCAGTTTTGTATGTTTTTACAAGAAAGCTCTGGATTATCAATGAGTGACATTATTCTTTCCCAAGCTTTTGTCTTGGTGAGAGCCTAAAGCCTTGGCATGTTTTTCCAAGAGAGAACAGAGTGTGTAATTGTGCCTAAACTGGATAGGGGACCTTGGTGAATTTATTTTGGTTTTCAGTACTTTCTTTCATGCGAACATCTGGTTCTGCTGTTGCTCTGAAACGCCTTTCTTACCTCGGTTAAAGAGACCGAAAGTAAAATATTCTTATTCCTACCAATCTTTTGTGTCTTTGGATTTGAATCGTATTCATCCAACCATCCGTTTCATATTATAAAGTGGACAGGGGAGGTAGTTGATTTGAATGCACTATTATTCTTGAAATCTCGCCCTTCCTCTCATCACATAGCTGTGTTTCGCTAATGTTCATTCCCAACGATAAACAAAACTGTCTCCATCAGCAGCTGTGAGATCTCTGGGCCTGCTTGTTGTGACAGGGTGAGAGCCGATGCTAGAACAGTCTCTTTGCCAGTGTGTGTGTGTGTGTGTGTGTGTGTGCAGCTGTATATTCTTATATCAGCTATACCTCTCCTGGAAAAGCAAATGTTTAATCCATTTTAAACTCCAGAGAATGTGCTCCACAGGCCAAGATTGAGGAATGTGTCCGACACTGTCTTCGTGAAGGAATGCTTTTTTTGACATGTAGATAAAGTGAGGGTATTTTGCAGAGGCCACACTGAGCCAAGGTTCAAAGGAAAAGCGGAGATCGGATCATTTTGACTGCCTCCTAACCTTTAGAGCATCTGTAACACAGCTGGAATGGACGTTCTTCATGGGCTGGAGGTTATCAGTGATGGCGCTGACTGTAACAATGACAACACTGTCAAACGCATCTTATCCTGAGCAGATAGATTTGAAAACATCCCTCGGCCCGGATGCAGCTGACCAAGATCCCAACAGCTGGGCTTGTGCCTTTGGCTCTGACTTTGTCTCCTTGGACCCACGAAGACAGCACACCACAACAGATGTTGAGACCTCCTCCACCTCTTCCTTGGTGCAGGAGCTGTAACTACAGTTTGTAGTGACTCAGTTTATCTGTAAGATTGAGGAATAATGGAAGTAAAACTTTGCATGTCCTCGAGTATATGGACAAGCTACAGTGTCACCAAATGCTGGTACTTTATACTGTATTTAGGGGCTGGGTTTTAGGTGGAGTTACCAGATGAGAGAGTGCATGAAAGCTTTACCTGCACTACCTCCGATAAGATAAGTTAGGTTTTGCTGAATGCTCTCGGTGATTCTTGATAAAGACGTGACACTAGTTTTCTGCAGTAGATCCCTCAGAAGCTGGAAGCAATTACAGACTTCTCCGAGCAGCAAAGAATGTAGCAGGCGTTCACCGCACCCTTTCTGAAGGATGCATTTTTTGCAGGAAAAAATAAAAAGCCGAGACTTCCAGGCTATGGGGCTGTGGTGTGGACCGAACACAGAACACAACACATGACCTTACTTTCCCAAAACTCCTTCAGTTTCATTTCAATGTGAAAACACCAGACAGCACAGTATTTCACTGTGCTGCTTCCAACCACAAAGTATAACTGGTTTTCTTGGTGAGTGATGTTTGAATGTTTCCTTTGGCCTTCTTTTTCTTATGATCTCCTGACAACATTTTTTATAGTAACTTCATGTTAATCATCCCGTGGAAAGAGATAGTGAACCATTACTACAATTTCAGACTGACAGTATGATGGTATATTGATTAAAATCAACCATTTTACCTTGAGAAGACTTAAGAGTCCTGGTTGTAGGATTTAGTGGGATATATATGTAGAATATGGCATTATTGGTGCACATTATGCAAAATGTATTTTTTATTTGTGTTTAACTATTGGAAATAAGAATCCTTGTGTTTTTATCACCTTACGATGAGGTTTTTTATATCTACAGAGAGAGTGGCTCCTCATTCATGGAGTCCGCCATGTTGCACTGCCATGTTTCTACAGTAGCCCAGAAGGTACAAACCATACACTGGCTCTTAAGACTGCCTTTTGCTTTTTCAGTGAGTTTGCAAGGAGGGATATTTAGTCAGGTGCAATCTGTAACTTCACCACTAGATGCCACCATATATCACACACTGGACCTTTAACCCAAGCAGTTTCCTTTCATCTAAAACATCCCAGAACTATCAGTATCCTTTTTAAAATTCAATCAGCTTTTATTCTTTGCTATTGGAGAACAAAACTAAGTTGACAATAATTGCTGTTGTTGGCAAAACCATGAACGCCACACAAAGAAAGCTGCAGTATACTCAGAGGAAAATAATTAATTCCAGGTCAATGCTCACACCGGGCCTATATGTTCTGCCAGTTAATCATAAAGCACATTAAAATGCATATAGACAGGCTAATGCATATGTTTTGCAGACTTCAGTTTCTACACAGCACTTTTGACAAATAGCTTAAGCTATTAAATGGTGGAGATTTGTCTGAGTTTCTAAGTTAAACTGCACCAAATAAACAAGCGTGTTGAAAGTTAAAGAGGATCTGGAGTCAGCTTTGATTGGCTTGGTGTTCGTTCATTTGCTTAATGTTTGGCTTGGTTGCGTGTCGCCTAGTTATGGGCGGTATGCCTTTGGGATGAACGCAATTAAAATCTTGAGCCTTTGCCATGACGAGGACAGGCTACGCTTTCATCTTATTGGTACTTGGCGAAACGAGGAGTGGCTGTTTTGGACGGTGATGGTTAGGAAAACAAGCAGCGCAGCTTAGATCAGTGTTTGCACTCACAAAAAAAACAAAAAAAACAAAAAGAAAAAATCTTGATGCCAAAGCATGTGCTAACTCAATTAGGCATGTGCACTCAGACTTTAATCACGGTTGTTTCTAAGGGCTAAATGGCAACCATAACGTGATATTCTGCTTTGTGTTGCGGCGTGATGAGTGCCATTTAGTGAGCAGCGAAACACAGCGTTTATTGTGCGCATGTATAGAGCTGTGTATTAAATGCAACCATGCAGCAGAGCCCTGGAGACTGATCCCATCTGTTCGGGGCCTGGTTATGTAGTCAGACGCTCATCACAATGTGGTCCCCAAGGTTTATGAACCCCCCTCCCTCCCCCTTTGTCTCCCCATTTGCTACATCTTTGTCTTACTTGCTGAGAGGGTGGGGAGCCAGGGGCAAGAGCTCAACCCCACAGAAGAGGGGTGGGGGGGTTGACAGGCCAGAGCATTAATGGAGACAGACTCCATGAAATGACCTGGTGGAAGTGACGCTTCCTGGGCATGTTTTACGCTCGCATGAGCATACGGCTGGGGCTGTGGCAGGGTGGGGAGCTTTAGCAATGAGGGAGGGAGTGTGGAAAGAGACTAGCCAGGATGCTACTGTGTGTTTTGTTTAGTCTCTGAAACATGTGCTACTGAAGTAGAATGCTGAGCCGTCATTGGAATTTGCATCTTCTTGCTGTGTTTTAGAGGATCACTCTGGAGAACTGCACGTAAGTCAGACTTACTGCCTTTTTTTTGGCTTGTGAACCCGATTGAAAAGTTGTGATTAATTACTTTCTTGGAAAAATATGAGTATTGTCGTATATGTCATGTTTCTCTTCTATTTTCTTCTCTGCATAATGTGCAGTTGGACACCTTGGATGACACACAGATTTCAAGATTTCTTTGCTTATTGCAAAATGAGTTTGCACTTGCCTGTGGCTGAGCACCAAGGTGGAGCATTGTAACATGATAATGCAGCTCGTACAAATGTCTTCTATAGTCCCTGAAAGAAATCAAAGTGTGTGTAACATCAGGTTTCACAGCTTATTTTGTTCCAACTTCTTATCTCTTCTTTCAGGAGGGCTTTTCTGGCCCTTTTCAGTTCCTTTTCCAATTAATACAGCTTGATGTGCCAACTGCCACCAAGAGAACTGCCTGAGGCAGCGAATGGCCTTATTTAGTGGAGATGAATATTCATTTGTTTTGAATAATTATTTCTACAGTGCTGTTACTTATTGATAAGAGAATATATGCACGGTATATTGCAACATATTATCTAAAAGTCATTTTACAAGGATTACAACTGAATGTCACCAACTTGATTGCCAGTATACAAATACATAAACAACAACAAAAAAGTAATTGTTATTTTCAGGACCAAAACCTCTGGAATGATGGAACAGTCATTTTCTCTTTTGTCAAAGTTGATATATTATGGCAAAGTAAAGGTCAGATATTTAGATTTATTGTCACATCTGATTTGATTTGTGGAATTCAAATTGCCACTAAGGCACAGGAGCACACAAAAATACATATTCTTCTGTCCATTTTCAGGACTGGAAGCCACAGAGACTTTGTGTGTGAGCCTGGACGGGTTGGATCAGGTTGGGTTTCCAGTGGGTGAGGTGGGAACAGTTGCTAAAAACCGCAGCTCAGACAAGCTTTGTTTTTTGGAATGGTTAAAACAGACACACAGACATTTTTTCCGTTTAATGTTTATTACAGTTCAGACAGTGGGAGTGACTCTGGATTGAGCCTCGAGTGGCAAACCATTTTCACCTTTAAAAAGCTCTGGCCTTAAATGTCAGCATGACTCCACAATCCATGTAAATGCCATGAGTTTTATGGCATTTCATCGGATGGAAATGAAATGAAGTAGCGATCTCATTATTTCATAGACAATTTATGGATATACAGCAATGTGTGGCCTTGGGCAGAAGCAATAACACTGTCCTGCTGTTGTAAATTGCTGGAGAGGTGGCATACATCTGGGGAGCGATGTTAGAGCAATTTAGCATTGCTGCTGGTGTTTTACATAGGAAATGGATGTGTGCCGTGCTGTTTACAAATCCATTAGAGGAATCACAGTGGAAGTCATGCCTAATTTGTTTATTGTCTCTCCCAACTTGTCAGCCTAGGAGTTTTGTCGTGGTCACTGGGAGCAGAGTGACCCGTCTCAGGAACTTTTTTTTTTTTTTGCTGCTAACAGTGTCTTTACACATTTTCTTTCCCTTACAAAATGCAGCAGACTTCAGATTGGCATTGGGTGTTTGGAGGGAACTGGAGAGTGACAGACAGCAGAAGGCTTGACTGAGAAACAAACAAGCTGTGAAGAGAGAGCTGAAGGGTTGCCAGTGAAAAGATTAGAGTGGCATTTGGCTCAAGCGCCAAGATGCATCGTTGCTGTCGCTGCACCGCCATGGCAACGGAAGCTTTATTCCTTCCTCCCAGGGGGGGGGGGGGGGGGGGGGGGGGGGGGGGGGG
>JAPZDY010000005.1:9700118-9710247 GCA_029783645.1 Ctenochaetus hawaiiensis
TTCCTTACACCCAGTCCCCCCCCCCCCCCCCCCGCTGGGTGACCAGACTGTACCAAAGAGTCATTTAAAGATCTTGTGATTCTTCACGTTGACCCCAGCATTCAGCTTGTGGGTCATGTGCAACGTATACAACACTTTTTTTCATGAATTCAACTGCGTTAAATAGACGTTTAACTTTGATTAGTCGCTCATTTCCGTGGCTTCGTTTCTTTTTTTTTTTTTTTTTGAATGACATGTAAATGAGGAAGCTGCATAAATGCCTATTATAAATGTGCACGTAACCTCAGCTGAGCATCTCTGCAGGCCCATCCATCGCAGCGCTCCAATTTGTCATGCAGGGCACCTCTGTTCCCCGGTGACCAATCAGGAGTGCCTCCTTGGCAGCTAAAAGCACACCCCCTCACCACCTCATCATCAGCTGTGATTGACAGCCTCCCACAGGAAAAAGGGGGGTTATTTACCTCCCCATGTTCTCATGGGACTAAGTTAATGATCCCAGCCAACAAAATAATACAAAGAGGGAAAAGCCTGAGAAGTCGGCTCCTGGTTGAACCATTTGGAGCAGTTTCGTCTTCTTTAGTGTAGATTAGAGAAGTGGAGGCTGTGTGAGGAGAATTTCAGAGATAGCGGTGAGACAGACGAAGCAGCAGAGCCCAGACAGAAAGTGGGAGCTAAAGGGAGGCTTCTGAAGAAGGCTGATGTTTTTAGAAATATCTCTTCCTGGGCTTTATTTCTGTATTCATCTGTCACCCGGACTATGGACTGTCTGGTTGACTGACTAACAGACTGAGAGGTAAGGGATTATCTGTATTTCCAATGGGTGACACTTTAAAATTCCCCTTCAAGTGTCTCATAGACTTTCATGGTAGACTTTGAGAAAGTTTGGCCTTGCGAAAGAAAAAAGTACACTCTTTGCAATCCTCAACATGCTTTCACATTTGAAAATATTCTAATTATTTTTTAATTTACGGAGAAATGAAGATCACAGTGAAAACACAACATTAATATTGATGCTGCAGCTACAGTCTGTGTTTAATTTTTTAATTATTGTTCTTTGTAACTTAATTAAAGTTGCTTTTCACACTGCACATTTTATACTTACTGCTGTAACCCCTGCATTTACTCTTGGTCTCATGCAATTACTATTAAATAAATGTGTCCATGTTACTTTAAGCCATTATCTGCCTCTACATACCTCTAAATATAAGTTTGTTTTCATTGCTCTCACATTTCTCTCCATATTTTCACTGAATCCTGCAGGCTAAACTGAAACACAAGGAGTCCTGGCAGAGGATTTTGGATTGCTACTAATCCAAATCAATCCCTGCCTTATGTGCTGGGGTTTTACCACATAACATAAACATTTGCTTTAAACAGAGACACCATTTAAAAAAAAAGACTTGCTTGATGTGTCATCTTTGTTAATGGCCTCTTACTAAACACCTCAGACCTCATAGTTAGACACTGCCCGAGGGTGTAAATCCAGAGCAGTGTAAATCCACTAATCAATGCCTGGATGCCAGTCGTGTTAGCCAGCACATGTTTGTGCTAGGAACATTTTCCACATAGTCAGAAAAAGTGCTTGCAACAATCTGAGACAACTTTCAACACTATCTATGTCAACTGTCGCCACCACAGTGCATTCCTGTGTGTTTCTATTTCAGAGTTTTCACATGGAAAAAAACACAAAAGGGTGTAATCTCTCTGAGAAATAAAGTTGCTGAATGAAGTTCCCAACTGAATACTGTTTGTTTGATCACCATCTGTGCTATGAAGAGCATGTCAGCTGCCAGCAGAATATGGAAGCTGATAGGCAAAGACAGCGGATTGTCTGTTAATATGTTCATTTGTGTTAGCATTTGCACTGGTCCATTGACTGGGACACAAAGCTGTCCTCATCATTGATCAACTGTGTTTACTTATGCACTATTTCATTTGGCAGCGATGAATCTTGCCTTAAGCATAAAACACACTGCCAGCTGCAATAATCCAGCCTGAGTTTGTTGAGGATGAATTTAACAGCAGTTGAGATTCTGCCTGAATACGGTTGATATTACTTGTAAATGCCATCATATCAATTATGCAAAAGTCGAGACGGACTGTGTTATTAATGCACTGAATGTTGTTGCTGTGGTGCACGGCTCAGCTCTTTGGATGATGTTTATTTATGATGAAAAACTAAACTTTGCTGGGAGTTAAGGCATCACTGCAGACTCTGATACACTAAACCAGCCAGAGTCCTGCCTCCTTCATGTGATTGGACGGTGCAACAATTTGCAGCCCACTGCGCGTAGATGGGATAGGTACAGCACTCATTGAGGGGAGAAAAAAAGGGTGGAAAGTTTCGATCCTCCTACTAGGTTGCAGTGGGTTTAGAGAACAGGGTTAGAGGGTCAGAAACTCACAGGGAGCAGAAGAGACGAGTCACTCCACTCAAAGTTCAGACCACTGCACAGGATCAGCTTGGCACTGACTTTAAAGGTGGCTTTTTTCCTCTCTCGCCTCTTTATGGATGTAATCATGTGGCGGGTAAGTCAGGAGGTCATTCTCTACTCAGTCTGTATTTTTATGTTACTGAGCCTCTATGTTTTGCCACCAAAACATTGAGTCATCATATGTTTCCAAGCCTCCAGGCAGGGCTGTGTGCGAGTGCTGAGGTTGTTTGGCCTTGTTGTGTTCACAGATTCCTTCATGTTTAGAGCTGCGGATAATACTTGAGAGATGAGATGACTAAGTGAGAAGGCCAAGGGGGATTTTTTTTTTTTTTTTTTTTTGCGATTAAAAAACGTCAGAGAGTGGGAGTAGCCGCAGTGGGTTTCAAGTGTCGAAGGAGCTAGCTTATTCAGTGTGCACTGTTTGGAATTTCTTAAAATATAAATGCATTTAACAAGCTCTCTCGTAAACAATTTGATATGATTCGTAAAAGCAATTGCTTGTGTTCTTTACCACATAATTTCTGATGATAAAGTTACATGCAACAGTTCTTTTCTTTTCTCAGTGCCGCCTCTTTCTTGGTTATCATAAAAGTATTGGGTTACCTTTACTGAGGGGGATAAAACCAGCCTTTCATCCTTAATCTAAAAGCCCCATGACCCACAAAATACCACATACTCAACTGATAAGATAAAAAACACAGACTTTTCTCCTCTAGCAATGCATCTGGACACAGTTTGCAATGGGCCTACACGTATCACACACACACACACAGCAGTCATTTTACATGAAGCTAATGAAGAGTAAAACTGGGACATTAGAGCTGAGATGTAGTTTCCCTTATTAATGAGTAACTTAGGCTGTAATTCCTGTGAGCAGGAATGTTAGACATCTTCCCACCAGAGAGAGCGCTGCCTTTGATCACCACTGTGACAAATAGATATCAAGCTGTCACCATGGCAACACATGTGGAGGCTTCGTTGGTTTTCGGTGAGGGGAAAGGTGAGGGGGCAGATGTGTAAATGTTACGAGATATAAGGCCTATTATTATTGTTGTTGCTGTCGTTGTTATTATTATGATTATAGTTATTGTATAGTTATTGTTCTTGTAATAGGTTAGCTTGTAGGATTAAGAGAAATTTTAAAAATAGATGAGTAGATTATATTAAATTTGCAGTATATTTGAATTATTGTTTAATTTATTTGTGCAAAATGTCTTTATGCAATTCTATGACCTTTTTTATGGCACGACATAACACCTTACACTAGGTAAAGATAAATGTGTTTGCTGCAGTTTATAAATCCGCCACTTGGTGTCACTCTTTGACTGCTTTCCTCAGTAATTAAAAGAAACACATTATTCTTACTGTGTGACGTTCACAAATTCCTACAAACACACGAGGTACGAGTATAAATAGCCAATAAGAGCTTTTTTTTTTTTTTTTTTTTAAATATGTTTAAGGGACACTTCGCCGCCTTTTTCTTCTTCGCGATACTTTTGAACTCAGTGAGACATTTTTCTTTCACGAGCTGCAGCCTCACAGCCGCATGCTTGGAAAGTCACATTCTGTAAAGTTCCTGTGGTTGTGGAAAGGGTGTTTTCCCCCGCCGATGCCACCTGCCAAGCCGCTGAGAGGAAATGAGACTTCTGGTGCAACTCGTGATGCAGACCGGGATGACCTGCGCGGCCCAAACAGTAAGAGAAATGAGAGAAGTGACTTGTTTGGCTGACCTCTGGACCTCTGTTTCCCGCACTCACTCTGTAAGAAACTCATTAACATCAAACATTATAATAGAGGCTACTTTATTGATTTTTAAGTGTCATTTCCTCATCCGGGGCTCCATTATAAACATCCTGTACACTCATGGAGGAAGCGCGAGCCTTTTTATGGCGTCATCCTTTTACTTTTCAAGACAGTTTCACGTCCATAAGCATCAGTTTTTCAAACGACTGCAAAGCCAAAATAAAAACGAAATGATTCATCCGCTACTTTTCGTCCTGTTTGAAAGATGACTTATTAATTCACCAGCTTTAATGTTTGGATTCTTAATGAAATCGTCCTCCTGAGTCATTTTAAAGCGCAGTGAGGATGGATGGCGGGGCAGGGTCAGGCTCCATGCGGCTAATCTCGGTAATGTGCGCAGCTGCAGATCAGGTAGATTTGTCAGTCTAATCAGATGCCTTGTGCCGCTGCAGCTGTAAATCACATTAGGCCCTGAGTGGGCCGCCGCTGAGCACCGCCGCTTTGGGGAGCAGCAACAGGCCGCACATTGGTCACAGCCACGCTGCGAGGACAGGATTACAGATAAATATGTTAGGTGTCTGCCCCGGGAAAGAAGACAAAGAGAGGCACTTTCGGTGGCTGAATCCATGGTTAAGAGCCATCATTAAAGGTGATAAGAGAGCATAACCAAATGGATTAGAAGGTGCTTGAGCAGGTAATTGTCCGCCTATCTGAGACATTTTGATGGTCTCATTTCTCAATGACCCATTACTTCCTAATCAAATGAAATCCCTAAATGTTAAGTTGTTGCGCGGGTTCACCGTTTTGACAAAGTGCCACACCCCGTCATGTCACACCTGTCAAATCTGCTTATTTTCTACATCCTTAGTCATAATTCTGCTGCAAAAACTACAAACTGTGCTGTTAAATATGATGCAGTTTTAACTCAGGAAGGAGGAAAATTGCACCCATTTTCCTCGAGTTATTTGCCCATAACTAATATCTGTTAATTGCAACATAATGACATTATGTCACACTTGTTTTATTATAGATTTTATGTGAGATTCTGATCCAGAGATGTTCTGATACCAGTTTTTTTCTCCCTGATACCAATGCTCAAAAATAAAACAGTCATATTGTTGATGCCAGTTTCTAACAGCTGCATACTACTAACCCCGTATGGCTATTACCTTATGGATTACCTTATTCTGTTTATGAATATTTGACTACTTGTGCGGTAATATTGCATCCAGGTGTACAAGATGCCGCTGGGATTTTGCAGATTCCGCTTATGATAAATAAACTGTGATATTTATTCGTTGCACACATTCCCAACTCACCGTTTTAGGCATTATCCGAACAAACCCATTCTGGTTGTTAGCTATCAAGCAGAAGAGGAAAGGCTGAAGCAGAAGTTTTATCTAGTAATGTGATACTCCATCCCAGTTTGGGAATGACATGGAACAACCTGGGGGAATGCCAGTCTCATTCCCCATCTGCATCTCTCAAGCAACTTAGCTCACACCCACCGCTTTGTCTGAACTTTAGCTGGTCTTTCATGTTTACAGCGTGAGTATCTGTCTCTCCGAGAGGATAGTAGCTCAGGGGACTCCTCTGAATGACAGGAGATTTCAGATGGAGCGCGGCAGGGGTGTGTCTGGAAATAGAGGCACATGGTAAGCAGATGGTACCTCGGTGATTCCCACATGGGGGCCGACTGGGAGAGGCTGGCATGCAGCAGATGATGTTATTTCACGTCTCTTTTCGTTTGTAGTCTACTCTATCAGAGTGGATGCTCGGTGTCATTCAATTTTTGCTGTCACAAAGCTGAATGGGAATTTCAGGAAGAGGCATAGTTTTACTTTTTTGACCGCCAAGGGAGCTGGCATGGATTTCTGAATCGTGGTGTTTTACACATAACAAGCCACTGGAGAAACAGACTGTGATGTAAGTTGCTTACCTCACGTCATCACCTTGTTTGTTTGTTTGTTGGTTTTTTTTTGGGATGCTAAGGGAATCGCCAACCTCTGTCCCACGTTACAGATGAGTCCTGCTGCCTCTCAGGCGGCCTCTCAGCTGTGTTCGTGGTCTCAGCTTTTCTCTTTGATTCCCTGGTGGCACAGCCAAGAAAAGTTCCAATCCACAGCATTGTGCTGCTAGAAAGCAGAAGGGACGGTCACACAAGGAAACCTGAAACTGATCCTGATGCTTTGAATTTCTGAATGGGCAGGGCTGAGAGGACACTAACCTGCCTGTGAGGAGATGGACTGGGGCTCTGCACAATTCTGTGCCTCTGCTTATTTGCCCTCTCTCACTCTCTCTCTCTCTCAAATGCTCTTACTCACACACACACACACACATACGTACACACACATAGTCTCACTGTTGTCTGCTCTCTCTCTCTCTCTCTCTCTCTCTCTCTCTCTCTCTTCTTCCAGTACTGGCCAGCACTCCAGCTGTAGGTGGAGCTGGCTTTCCTGGAATTGTCGGGCAACTTTTCCTGTTGTGCTTTGCTACCTCTTGCTCAATCTTTTGCTTAATGACAGCTCTTGCTGCAGGATTACTGGGGCTGTGAAGACTTGTGCTGTCCGGATGCCCATCTCTACGGCACGCTGGGGTTCCTGGCCGGTGCATTTGTTGTCATAAATATGTTTTCATGATTTAGGCCAGAAGTTTTCCTTCAGCAGAAAATGTCTCGGCAGTGCAAAGTGGGGCGAAATCCATCGGTGGGTAAAGTAAACTGTGTATGAATGGAAGAGCTTTCAGGAGTGTGTAATGTACTTGGGACTGTAATGCAGTTTGCAGTGGCTCTTTGCCACACTGTTGTTTCGTAGGCTTTCTGTAACTTCAGGGTATTTCATACCATAGGTGATGACATCAGAGGATTAGCATTTATGCATTGTTTGTCATACAAAGCTCTGTGTTCACTTTATGTTTGGGACAACTCGCCTGAAGTAACGACTCAACCTGTTGGACGAGACCTGTGCGAGTACAGTCGCAGCTGTATTGCAGCTGGTAGTTTTGCTGCATATGATGTGTTAAAGTAAAAACATGTCAGAAAATTTGCAAAAACGCTGGACAAGAAATTATTAGTTTCAAGTGCCTTACTGTGGTTACTATGTAGTTATTAGTTTGGCGACTTATCTTTGCATGAATAATTCATTGCAAACAACAATAGTTTGGTATTGAAAAGTAAGTGTGTAAAAGAGTATCTGGAATTTTCAAGCAAATATGCTTTTGGATGATAAAATGATAAGGAAGCAAAAACAAAAGGCTTGATGTTTAGTATATTTTGTTTAAAAAGAGGGGGGGTTGCATAGTGAAAAGAGTGTCTCGAATGCTCTGTTAAAACTTCGAGACACCTGCATTCGCCGCTTTGTCTGTGAAGGACAAAACAGCAAAGAAACAAAAGCCCGCAGATGCATCACAATCGTCACCAGAGACAAGTGCAACAATCGCCTCTTGTCTTGTACAGTGCGGTGGGAGAGCCCAGTGTCTGTGAAGATTTGAATAGAATGGAAAGAACAAACCCAGGTCTGTGGCTCAGAGGCAATTGCTGTATCCTCACAACTTCAAAAGGCTACTTGTGCCCGACTGTCCTGATAATGAGCTTTTGCCTTCTTCACACATAATGAGTGGAGGTAGAGAGTTCACATGGAGAGACGCTGTGAGCACAGTGTGTCCACTCGCAGCTGGGGTGTCCGACTGGCCGGGAACAAAGGCTCAGTGTCTGTGATAGTGTGGAGCCCCAGCCATCAGCAAGCAGGCCAATAGACTTCTGCTTGGCTGAGCTGTCAGTCCTCACTGGCCCGCTGGCCTACGGACTACAGTGTAGAGAGGAACACATGGGGACAGGCGAGACTATTCCTGTGCCAAATTAAAATGAGACGCTGCTGCATTCTTTGAGTTGCAAGTTCGGCCAAATGGAACATGTAGAAGTGTGATATATGTGTGATATACAGACACGTCACATGTGTACGAGTATTCCCCTGTTTGCATTTATTTTTTTCCTATGTGCTTTAATTCCATAACTAGTTATCAGTTTATAATGGATATCAAATGAAACTCAAGATTATATCTTTTTTTCATAAGCACCTAAATAATATGAACAAAACGATGATTTGGATTGATTTACTTTTTTTTTCTTTTTCTCAATTGAATTTCATATCTAAATCTAAACATTAGGTCTGCAGCTTACAATTATTTTCATCATCATTTGATGGAGCCAAAGTGTAGTAACTTCAGATAGCTTGTTTTGTTCAAAAAACAGACAAACTAAAATCAAAAAATATTCAGTGTTAAATTACATTAGACAAAGAACAGCTGAAAATCCTCTGGAAGGATGAGCTGAAACAAACAAATGTTTGGTATTTTTGCTTGAAAAATTAGCTAAAATGTTTTAAAACATTATTATAGTTGGAGATGCAACCTCCCATAGTGTTTCACTTTTCAGAATAATCACCAGTATTCTGATTTTGTCTCTGTTCTTGCTTTGCAGATAGCTTATCAGCTTCCCTGGATTTCGCTGACGACCCCGCTTTGTTTTGCCTGAAGATGGAAACACTGGAGTCGGAGCTGACCTGCCCAATCTGTCTGGAGCTCTTCGAGGACCCGCTGCTCTTGCCCTGCGCTCACAGCCTTTGTTTCAACTGTGCCCATCGCATCTTGGTCTCACACTGCACGCCCAGTGAACCAATTCAGTCCATCAGCGCCTTTCAGTGTCCAACCTGTCGCTATGTCATCACCCTCAACCAGAGGGGCCTAGAGGGACTCAAACGCAACGTTACATTACAGAACATCATCGACCGCTACCAGAAGGCATCTTTAAGCGGACCTAACTCTCCAAACGAGACGCGGCGTGAGCGAGCCGCCCCCGACAGCAAAGCCATGACGTCTCCCGGCGACCGGGTGCAATGTCAGTTCTGCGAGCAGGACCCTCCGCAGGACGCCGTGAAGACCTGCGTCACCTGTGAGGTGTCGTACTGCGACGAGTGTCTCAAGGCCACCCACCCCAACAAGAAGCCTTTCACAGGCCACCGTCTAATCGAGCCCTTGCTGGACTCCCATCTGCGAGGGCTCATGTGCCTGGAGCACGAGGACGAGAAGGTCAACATGTACTGTGTGACAGACGAGCAGCTGATCTGTGCGTTGTGTAAGCTGGTTGGCCGACACCGGGACCACCAAGTGGCAGCCCTCAGCGAACGATATGACAAACTTAAGGTAGGAAATGATGCGTGGCTAGAGGAATGCTTGAAGAGGTACTGAGAAAACTGCTCCCACTGAATTTGGCCCCACAGTATTTAAGGGTGATGTATGTAACATTTCTGCACCAATCACAGTATAATAGGGGTCAAACTAGCACTGTGTACTGTATACACAGGATTAGGATAATTAAAATCGTGCTATGGAAGTGTAAAAGTAAAAAAATGTTGACAGACATAGAACTGTTCACACACCAAGAGTTGAGCTTGAACCGCCTGGGTGAGAACGAGGAATCCGGATTGTTTGACCATATGGGACCTGTTTATTATAAACACTGCGCTTAATATTAAGATCCATCGATTGAGACTGGGTCAAAGGATTTAAAGCGGATTTGATCACTATTTTTAGTCTTTGAGGTGCTGAAATGTTACATATGGCACCTTTAAAGCTAATTTCTGCATTTGACCAAAATCTCTTTTAAGCCTTTTGCCTGCAGTGTCACAATATCACAGTATTTCAGATGCACAAGGCCATTAATTCATTAGCTGAATTTTAGCGTTAAAAAAACTCAACTTCCTTTTGCATGTTTTGATTTTAGAATGTAAACTTGTGTGCAGATGCTGAGATAAAGCCCAGTTCATCACCAAATCAGTAATATATAAGAAGATATTAAATATAAAAATATGCATATAAATAAAAATCATAAAAGTGTCATTGATTGGGTCAAAGAAATTTCAATAAAGTGGAGTCCGGTGTCTTGTAAAGCCAAA
>JAPZDY010000005.1:9710347-9730747 GCA_029783645.1 Ctenochaetus hawaiiensis
GGTCAAAGAAATTTCAATAAATTGGAGTCCGGTGTCTTGTAAAGCCAAATCTCATTAGTTGTATTTTGTTTTCCAACTCAGCTTTGCTAGATGTTTCATAAGAAGCATAATACTTTTGTCATTATTTCAGTGGGTTGGGTTCCAATAGCTGTTTCCATTTAGGACTTAATATGGCAAAATATCGTAACAAATCTCTTATTAAAAACATGCATGTGGCATTAGCAGGCGTCTTCTTTATGGCCGACGCTGGCTGTTAAACCTCGGTGATTAAAATGACTTACGTCTCTGTGACATCAGTCTAAGACCTGAAATGAACTTTTTGTTGTTCAACAATGATCTAGCTGCTGAACACTGGAGCCTCCTAGCTGATTTTTTATCCATATTAAATCATTCATTAATGCGAAACTCAAAAAAATCTGAAGAAAAAAACAGCTCTTATTCCAAATGTCACAACAGTCAACATTAATAAACATTTCATATCTTCTGATGTTTATCTCATTTTGAGTTTGCAGCTACAGGCTGTGTAAGCTCACTAAACTAACGGCTGCATTGAATCCATATTCATTCCATTATCCATATACAACATGAATATTCGCCCATTTATACACTGATGGCAGGTGCTTCCATAAAAAATGCCAACCTGCTCATCAGAAACAGACGCACACACATACGCCAATGGAATAGCCATTAGGAACAATTTAAGTTTCAGTATCTTGTTCTACATGCAGACAGAGGGAGTCGGGGATCGGACCTCCAACTCAAACGTCCCGCTTGTAAATCAATTTGGTTTCATTCAGAGGATTAAACTAAAAAACTTAAGTATTTCTTGCGCCAACAACAGGTGATCACAGATCTAAATTAAATCTTTGAGCTGTGCTTAATTAAAGTTTTAATGTCTTTCAAGTGATTAAAGTGAAACCTAATGAGATTCGACAAATTTGACAAGCTGATTTGATACTGAAGTAAAATGCTATTGAACCCCAACCCAGTATTTTGTTAAAATATATAAAATAAAACCCCTCTGCAAAGAATAAATTATGCAAATATCTAATGGCACTTCATAAATACAATGTAATGTTCCTTGTAAGTACAAATAAGATATAAATACTGTGTAATATTATGGCAAGTGAGATTCATCTGTGTTTATTCTTGTTAATCAAAATGTGAAGCTAATGTTACCCTCAAGCAAATTTAGAGAGGCACACACGCAAAACTGCAAACTGCCTATAATAAACCATATTAAAGGACTCAGCCTACAGAATAACTTTCTTGCTCAAATTAATCTTACACTTACATATGTGTCCGTTGATAGTCTATATTTTTCTCATTGTTAACAAATCCAAATGAAATGACCAAAACTTACAATTCTAACAAGTATTCCTATGTGCCAGACACTTCAATGAATGCAGCGTTGTACTGGGTGACATGTTCCTTCATCGTGCTGAAACATGGGCACTGTTGTTTATCTTAAGTCAATCCCACATAAACGGTTCTGCTGCTGTAAATACTCGTGTAGCGTACCAGATCTGCGGCTAAAAACCAGCCCAGACCACAACACTATTTACTTCTGTTTGGGACAGTTGCTAAACAATACAGAGCCCAGTTGTTTAAAGAAGGTGTCTTCATGACTTGTTTTCAAAGATTTATGTCTTCAGTATGGGCTCAGGGCTCGATTTTGGTCTTTTCATGGGATTTGTTTTCAATAAAAATAAAGGAAGAACACCAGCCTTATTCTCTGAGACTAAATTTATTATAAGCCATAGACAAATAATATAAATGAAGCAAGGCAGAGGCTGCTTCTCTCGCGGCCAGTCTTAAATAGAATAAGGCCCAACGTAGGAGACTGCTTTCACAGTTTTAGGTTAAGTGGAACTGTTCACTTTCAGCAGATGGGCTGGTATCAATAATACATGAGAGGAAGCTGTTAGCCGGAGCACATGAAAAGGTGGCTCTGTATTCCCTCCATTATCTGCAGACATGAATCGGCTTCTATCACGAGACAGTGAGAGTTTGGCTGAGCGTGGTCACAGTGTCCGTCTCAATCATGTCTCCAGCGACCTCGTGGGATCATTTTATAGTCCACATCAAGGCAAATCGTGCAGTGGAGCTTCATTGCAAAGCCTTTGACATGGAAATAGCAAGTTAGCTTTGACCTATTATGTACATTTCAGCAGTGGAATTCTCTCATATCACCCAAATATGTGCTGTTTTAGTTCAGGAATGTTTCTTTAGTCTCTCAGTTGGTCCTAAAGTGTATTCTGAGATTAACATGGCATCCATTGCATAAAATAAAAATGAAGATCTGCTTTGTTTTTCACCAACTCTCACAGTGCCCAATGCATGACTCACAATGCTTAGTCACAGTGGAACTGGGATGCAAACAGTCTTTTGCAACATTTTGCAAAGAAAGCTCAGAGGAAACGTCTTAACCTGTCTCCTTTGTTTGATCATGCTGTCATTGTGCAGAAATCTCCTGGCCGCTCTCTCTGCGCGGGGCGTGATCGTTCACACCAGCAGGCAGACCAGGTGATCAGCATCATTTCTTTAATTCCACATTGAGGGACAGATTTCATTTTGTGGATTAAAATAAACCTCACTGTAGCTCCTCAAGGGGTTTTATCCTTTAAAAAAACGAACCAAATGAGAGTGAAATGTATCCTGCACTCATTGCAACAGGTCAGCCACTTAATGAGACATGGTAATTACAGAGAATAATGGCACAATGCTTTGTGTTTTTATAATTTGTTGCAGTAGATAATTCATTTTTCTTTCTCTTTTAACGAGCACAGTCTCCAATTGGTTGAAGACAGCAGGGTGTTGGACTTGAGATGAACTTTTATCATTTATCTTTTTAAAGACCCACTCGCTCCGATTTAGTTTTCTCTCCTACATAAATTCTTCAGCTGCTCCATGTAATTTTACAGTAGGATATATTCTCTCAATCCATGTTTATATTCGCCTTCATTGACCACATATAACATGTCCTTAGCTGCATTGTTAGAAGCCTCAGTGACATAGGAAACAGCAAATCCCTGTTTCAGAGACATTTTTTGTTTCCTCTTGGCATGCAGGACAGGACCCAGGTGGCATGCAGCTGAGCTTGTTCATAGTTTCTGTTTTTTCCAAACACATGTTTACAGTCACAGTGCCTCCCATTTCTCAGAAATTCCCACACAGAGGGATATTGTGCAGAGACGCGAGTGTGTGTCTGTGTGTGCGCCAGCATGTATAATGCAGTAATTTCTTCAGTCTGGCATCATGTGACATGGTCCTGGTCTGCTATTATCCGTCCATCATCCATCACTGCTGTCAATTTATTTCTGTTTGCGCTCAGAGGAGTGGCCGGAGCATATCCCAGCATGCAGCGAAATGAAAGGGAGAGGAACATTTTGTCCGTTGCATGTTCAGGAAAACCTCAGGTCTCCAGTCTGTCGCAGGGCTGACACATAAACAGACAAAACACTCACAGACAATTTTGAGTTTGAACAGAATCACTAAATGTGAGCAGAATGGCTTTTAGCTCCGGGACGAACGTCATATAAACACAGAGGGAACATGCACACTTTGCAAAGAAAGCAACAGAAATGAAACTCAGACCCATGAGAGTGAGGTTAGAGTGCTGCTCACTAAACACAAGAAACAGTTTCAGTGAAAAAGAGAGTCATACACGCGTCAAAAAAAAAATCTATCTTAGAAGTATTTATGAAATGCATAAAAAATTATAACTAATATATAAAAACTACAGTGATGTACTGTGTCATATTTTGGCATCACTTTACTTATTATTGACACTTTTAGAAAGCAAACTTTCATCACAGCATAATACTCAAATGATTTCACATATACTGACATTTTCATCTGACTTTGTAGGCCTCTTCATCTGCTGTGATCTAAGGTTTATTGTTCGGTCGCATGAGGCTGAAGAAAACCACACAGCGCTTCTTACTAAAAGAGCAAAAAATGTACAAAAACGTATAAAGTGTAGATGTATTCTAAAGCAGCCTATTTAAATCGGAGGTTAAGTGGACTTCACATACCAATACAATGTGTTGGAGTTCAAATTGCTATGGTAACACTTTTAATGTTTTGCAAATCTTGAAGAAATGAAGTGCACAGCAGTGTATTAACAACTAGAGAGGAGATTTCTACTCATGAGTTTAAAAGTAATGAGAAAATTAAGAGTTTAGTGGAAATATAATAAAAAAAAAACTCCTTCTAAATATTTAAACTATCATAAAACCTCATCAAATAAGTAGATTGTTGATTCTAGATGACATCAGTGTGTATCCGATAAGTCAATTTCATCAGTATCATCTCACAGTAACAACACTGGATCAGGTCCGTAAATGGACTGTGTTTATATGCAGCTTCTCTAGTCTGTTGACCACTCAAAGCTCTTTACACCACATGTCAACTTTCACAAACACATTCAAACTGTTAAGACAGCCCAGTGCCGACCAGGCCGTCAGAAACAGACACGCACACACACACACACACTCACGCACACACACACACACGCACACACACACACACTCACACACAAAGCAAAGAGCCATCAGGAAGGAGAAGCCAGGGACTGAACCACCAACATTCTGTTAAATAGAAGACCAGTTCGACCACCTGAGCCACAGCTGCCAAGATCAGTCCTGACTCTATTAAACAACAATTTAAATGTCCTGATGAGACAGGACAGCGAGCCAGCATGGATGATACAAGGACCCTGAAACTGAAGCAGCTGAAATGGAATTCAGCCTTTTTTAATTTGATTAAGACCACATGTCCACTGTGAGGAGTCACAAACTTTGACAGCCTCACACCAGTCAATATATAGTAAAAATCTAGACTATTAATCTTTTGTAAAGCTGATTATGGTTTGTTTAAATAAATAAAACAGATTATTATTGGAAATTATGGCCAAATAAGGATGCATCAAATCAAACTTTTGAATAAGGGAAAATATACTGTACATAGTTCACACTTATTGGACCTTTAATTCAGTGTACTTCAAGTGTTGAGCTTACAAACACACACAATGATTTGACACTATGATGTGTATGTTTGACTCACTGAGCCCTCCGACAAAGTAAAACTCACAGATGAGTAACAAGCCCTGTGGCATTTACAGGATGAAGTGACAGCCTCTGACAATGGATCCAATTTCTAATGTTGACACAGGATAAAACCCCGAGTCCTGACAGTGACCTGTCAGGGCTGTGAGAGGAAGGAAGGGAGCCCGGCCAAAGCAAAGGTGTGGGACCAGAAGCATTCACACACAAAAGGAAGCTGCTATTCTTTCCTCTCATCGGCTTTAAATGATTCTGAGGAAAGAGACCTCCATTAGAGAGAGCTGTCTAAACACATGAAGGGTATTAATATTGCAGGACAAGCCACATTTTTTGGGCACATTGAAAGCTGCAGAATGCCAGCAGATATACATTTGCCTGTATTCAAATGTTTTGTTTGATTTAAAAAAAAAAAGAAAAGAAAAGTATTATACCTGCCTCACCTGTACCTGCACCTCAGCTTCAGAAATAGCTTCACCACTTTCTCCTCCCTTTAAATAAATCATATCTAAAGAGTGGTGAAATACAGCCTCTGCTATTTTAGTACATAGTGACGCACCCACCTTATGAAATCACAATGTGAAACATCTAACCTGAAAGAGGTCCCCCTACTATTTACAGTGAGCCTTGCATCTCTACAGGCTTTTGTTCTTGTTTGTTTCTTCCTTTTGCTATTTTCAGTCATTTGTTTTTGATCAAGTGAAATCAGGCATGATGCTCTCAGTTGTGTTTTTTGGCATCTCTGAAACCTTTTTTAAAGGGAAGAGTTTTATCATGTTCGTGCTTTGAACATATGGAAATAAACTGAATAATAAATACAGCTTGGATTCACAATGTGAACTTCTCAGTAATCATTAAAATCACTTCTCCTAAGCCGAGTACTATATTTCTCAGTATTGTGCAGTTTAAAGGTTGGCAGCTTATTTCTTCTTTTTTTGTTGTTGTTGTTAACTAGAAAAACAGAAATGTTAAAGAAACATCATGTAGCAAATAGTATGTTGTAAGTTTGGTGCCCCAGTGGTTTCAGACATGAAATACATTGCTTTTCATTACCTGGTTAAATTAGGAAAAACTTCTGCATACAGGTTTTCTCATTGGAGCCTATTACTCTCTTTTCTTTGCAAATTTGGAGTAGAGATCAAGATGACGGCTCTTAAAATGTGCGTTTAAATGTGTTGTGTTGAAGGAATAAAATTTGGCTCCTCCCTAAATGACCGATACTAAAGAACTCATTGCAAACCGCAACTTGCTGTCTATTTTGGACACTTTAAAAAACCTCTGTCTGTACAGAATTTAAGCATCATCTTACCTGCCTGTCACAGCTTCTGAAATGTTGATTTTATACCATAATTTCTTGAAGAGAGCATAAATCAGCCAATAATAATATTGTGCATCCCTATGTTTTTGGGTTTTCTTGCTGCCACACTTCACTGAAACATGGTAGCACGCTTAAATGTAATTACAGATGAATTTGTTACTTAGAAAGAGTAAGACTGTATATCAGATGATATTTTGCACTGCCACAGTATGCAGTCATCGTGCCACCCAATTACAGTAAGAGATTAAGTTTGAAACATAAGCCTTTGATCTGAGGCTGTGATTAACACAGCCGGGGTTTAGTTGTCCAAATCACTGGCAGATGCTCTGCTAAGCTCTGTGGCCTCAGCGGGCAGAATGATGGGATCTTTGGCACACAGGGAGGACTGGCGGGGGGGGTGCTCTACACTGATCAGAGCCCAAATGTGGCCAGTCGTATCCAGAGGCAGCCTTGTGTGTCCTCTCCTGTGCCTATTGCACTCGAGCCAGATATGGTCCTTATGTTCCCATTCACCTAAATCTCCTCCAAGATTTATTCAGCTGTTTACAGTGTGGTGGTGGTAGTGGTGGTGGGGGGGCAGTGTGGAATGAAATGCTCACTTTCGCTTTTGCTTTTGCAGCAAGCCCTGGATTCCAACCTCAGCAGTCTAATCAAGAGGACCAGTGATTTGGAAAGTCTGATGGGCAAACTTATCCAAACCTGCCAACACGTGGAGGTGAGGTTGTTTATCTGTTTCCTTTCAGGTGTCGCTTTCCTCGCCTCTGTGGCATTTCATGGGCAACGACTCATTAAATTATTAACACAGTGATGAATGGCTGCATATACGGGTTGCTTTTCATCATGTCAACAAGATTAAGTGCTCATTAGTGTTATGGATCAACCATTTCCATAGTGTGCATACAGTTTGCTGCAAATTTAGTGTTTTTTCAAGAGCAGAGCAAGTGTCCATGTATACAGAAATGTATACATGGACCTGGAAATAAAGTAGAGAATCATAAAACAAGCAGGCAATCTTGTTTTGTTGCTTTGGTACATTCGAGTGTCACAGTAATAAAGATGACTCATCCCTTGGTGCCACATGTTCATTACAATGGCTGTGATCGTGCATGTGTTTTGGGTACAAACACAAACTGTGAACAAGGACGACTGATTGTTTTCTGTCCTGCACAACATGAGAAGGCACAATTATCTTTTAATGTGGTTTTTCTGTCACTTGGGTTTTGCATCAAAATAATTGCTTAGTCAGTAATGCATTTAAAGAAATATTCCATGTAATGAGCAGCTGTGCAGCACATCATTTTGTCTCAGTGTAAGAATTGCGAAACAATGGTATTCCTAACTGTCTGTTATGTACACTTGTGTCCTGTGTAGGTTAATGCATCACGGCAGGAAAACAAGCTGCTTGAGGAGTGTGACCTGCTGATTAACATCATACAGCAGCGCAGGCAAATCATAGCTACCAAGATAAAGGAGGGAAAGGTACTGTTTATCATCGTTTGTCACCTTTGTCTTGATAATCTTTGTTTGTTTGTTTATCAATTTTTTTCTTGCCGATAACCTTTCCTCCCAACACGGCCAAAAAGCTGGAATACAACTCAACAACCGAGCATGCTGCTCTCAATAAAATACGGTGGTAATAACTCTGTATCTCTTTAAATATGTCACTCTTTAAGGTGAACCTATGTAACTTTTAAAAGAATCATTAACACATTCTTTTGTCTTAAAGAAGAAAAGTTTGCCATTTAGCAAGTTTCAGAATGGCCCCAGTTTGTGCAACACATGTAATAATGTTACTGTTGAGTCATGGTGCTCGACATCTGATTTTCCCAAAGAGAAATACCCACCCATCTTTGAAAATTCCAGTTCCATTTTAGACACTTACTGCTGCTCTGAAGGTACATTCAGCATCCTCAATGATGCTCTAACAGTCTTCATAAAAAAAAAGATTAAGAAATGTATTTATTCCAAATTTTCTACCCGAGACTCTTAAATACACACAAAAAAAGTTAGCTGGAACTCACAAGTTCTTTTGCAATTTAAAATGAAAGTTTATTTTTAATTTTGAATGAACATAAATGTATTATCATTGATATGTTTTGAAGTCTTTTCTCAGTGTTTCATAATTTATGCAGAATAACCCGATTATATTTAGCCTGCATTTTACAAAAAGAGGGAGTGCACAGTATGATATTTCTAGTTACGTTGATTAGGAAATATCTTTGCAACCTGAAAAATGGGATAAATATCAATTATCAATTCATCTATTTATTTCTGTAAAGTCAGAGTATGACATGAGAAACACGCTGGAGACAGTCACAGATAAACATTGACTGACTTGATTATAAAAGTAAAACAACTGAGCATTTTTCTAAAATGTCAGTGTATTCTTTATGACTGTAGGTATCTAGTGCAACACATATATCACGTTTTGCCGACCTCTTTAGTAAACATGAGTGGGGAAGAATAATAAAAAACTAACTACAATATAAACCACCACAATTTACCGTGACTTCGTTGGAACATATAATTTAATTAACACATCTCAGACATTATTATCTTCAAAGATGTAGAATTTATGACAGATTTGATGTGTAGACATGCATTTGATTGCATTATTTTTTCATTTTTGTTGTTTTGGATTTGAGGTCTCATTTAGTTCACTTTCAGTCAGGTCACCAAAACAATGACAATGTTTGGGAATCTTAGATAATCAATTGAAACTGATCTGTAATTGTCAACAGCGCCACAAAGTGTAGGCTAGCTTTGAGAGACTAAACTATAATAGCTTTTTATAGCTCTATAAGTGCTTGATTTTGTCTGGTTAGTTTTGTATAATAGTTTTAAAAACCCAAATGAATGTAGATTTAGTTTAACCCAAAGAGAGGCATGCAATGATTTAAAATTATAATGTGAAATTGTCTAAATTAAGGCTTTCAAGGACTTAATCCATCACTGATGAATTTCTAATGCCGGCCGCATTCTAATGAGAAATATGTCCTTACATTAATCAATCTATCTTTATTAGTAAATGTGTGGTTTACCCTGCATGCAACTTGCTCTGAAATACTCACCAGACTGCAGAATTTATCGTTGTCCAAAGTGTTCATACATTAGATGTGCATATGCTGTGCTCATTTTTCCTAGTTAGATGCCATTAGAGACGCAGTGGCATGCTGTGCCATGTTCAGTGTCAAAGCGCTGCTTCCTGTGATGGAAGCAGGGCTGATCTCAGGACTCGGGGCTCCTCTCAGGAGGAAGACTCTTTCCTTCCTCGCCCCGTGCCTCGTGTCATGTTCTGCAGTTGCTTTTAGCCATTAAGGCCGATGAGGCACAGATGTGGGACAGGAGGGCCTGGTTACTATGACAGTGTTATGAGGGATGTTTCATAAATACACTTCGCATGCCAGTAAAGCTTTTAGAACAGGTTGAGACTAGAAATCCTATGAGTCATACACAATGAAAAAAAATGTAATTGTTAAGGGTGTAAATCCAGTTTTCTTCAGCAGGATTTCCTAATTGATTTTTGTAAAATCAAATCTGGCATCTGGCATTTTGGTGCTTTGTATATTTGGCAGTACTCTGGTTGGTTATTCACCAGGCTTTTTAATCCATCAACATGTGCTGATTTCCTGGCCAGGCTGTGCGGCTGAGGAAACTGGCCCAGCAGATAGCCAGCTGCAAGCAGTGCATCGAGAGGTCCTCCTCCCTCATCACTCAGGCCGACCAAACTCTCAAGGAGACGGACCACACTCGCTTCCTCCAAACTGCTAAAAGCATCTGCGAGAGGTGAGCGAGCAAAGATTATTATCGGCAATCATCAGATGTGGCACATTAAACTATCACCATCTAATCAGCCATGTCTTCATCACAGAGTTTCAATGGCAACAGCGTCCTCTCAAATCCTGTTACCAGAAATTAACTTGAATGACACCTTTGATACTTTTGCTCTGGACTTCACACGGGAAAAGAAAATGCTAGAAAGCTTGGATTACCTCACAGGTGAGTCTTGCGAAATAAATGAAACTGTATTGCTTGCTCAGTGTGTTCTGCAAGATTGGGGACTTTTGGACACATTGCAATTCTTGAAACTGATCATTCTGGATGATTTGTTGAGTTGGGCATCTGAAATTGTCCTAACCACAACATTTAATTATGGATTCCTGTAATTAAATGGCTCTGGCATGGATGGAAGATATTTCAATTATGTTCCTGTTAGCGATTGACAGAAAACAACAAGCTCTCAATTGTCAGGCTATATTTAAGCTTTATTTTCCGCTGAATGGAACAGGTTTGATTGTTTACACTCAGGCGCCTGTTGTGCAGCGTGAATTTAACTCTGCATGGGGGCTGTAGCTGTAATAGCTGTAGGAATTGCAACCCAGCTTAATTACACTTGTCTGAATGAAAAAAAGCACAAATGGATGATGCTTTTTTTTTTTTTTTTTTTTACCAACACCACAGGTCTCTGCAACATATTGTGTTTTTTGGGGGAGGTTTGTTTATGTTGTGTGCAGAATCCACTTAGCTTTCATTCCTGTCTTTGAACATTTGTCTATTGTTTTTTACGACTGCAGCACCAAATCCACCAGTGATCCGCGAGGAATTATGTACAGCTTCTTATGACACGATCACGGTTCACTGGACATCAGACGATGAATTCTCTGTCGTATCCTATGAACTTCAGTACGCCATCTTCACCAGCCAATCTAATGTTGTCAGTAAGTCTATATGCAACTCTCTGCTGGGAGTACAGTATAATGTTTGTGGTGGGAAACATGACAATGATGGAGGGCTTTGAGGGGATTTCAGTGGTGGACTTAAAATTGCTTGGGGGCTGTGTTACAATATCCAAACATAATATTGTATTGTGGCAGCAGAGGAGCACTCTGTCCTTGCTCTTATGGGTAATGAGATGTTACTAAAATACACTGCAGTGTCTAGGAAGGGATATGAGGAAAAAACAACATCTCAGTCAGAGCTGATTTACATCCAGATGCACATCATAGGCTGGGTTGTATCTCGGGGTTGAAAATGAGCAGCAGACTGTTTGAATCGATTGCTCTAACAAGGTCACAGCATGCCCGATCAGGCAATTTATCCTCATCTGCCTCAGAGCTCGAACACACTTGGAGGAGTGGTAATGTGTCTATATTTAATAAGTCAGAAATAGAAGCTATGGATTGAAACACTGCATGCACTTAGGCTTTATTGTCTCTCTTTTTGATTTCAAACGCTGAATGAATCCCTAACTCAACCTGAGTCTTCATGATGAATTGGTTTGTTGTTTGTCTGTGTCACACTCTGTCTGTCTGTCTGTCTGGGCTGCAGGTTTGTGTAACTCTGCTGACAGCTGGATGATTGTACCAAACATCAAGCAGAATCACTACACTGTGCACGGACTCCAGTCAGGCACTAAGTACATTTTCATTGTAAAGGCCATAAACCAGGCTGGAAACCGCAGCAGTGAACCAGGGAAACTCAAA
This sequence comes from Ctenochaetus hawaiiensis, assembly GCA_029783645.1. NCBI lineage: Eukaryota > Metazoa > Chordata > Actinopteri > Acanthuriformes > Acanthuridae > Ctenochaetus > Ctenochaetus hawaiiensis. The sequence goes on from JAPZDY010000005.1 coordinate 9,722,212, forward strand.
ACCAACAGTATGTCAACTTTAGCAACTTCACAGAATTTGTTCTGTAATAAAGCATCCATGTTTAGTAAAAGGCAATTTTTTTTTGCCTTTTCTTTAAGGTCAGCCATTCAAGTTGGACCCAAAGTCGGCTCACAGGAAGCTAAGGCTGTCCCACGACAACCTGACAGTGGAGCGGGACGAGACGTCATCCAAGAAGAGCCACAGTCAGGACCGCTTCTCCAGCCACAGCAGCTACGGCGTCACAGGAAATGTCTACATCGACAGCGGCCGCCATTACTGGGAGGCTCTGATAGGAGGGAGCACATGGTAAAAACATTCACCTGTTTACAGCCATGATCACATGATTGCTCTTGGAATGTATGGATTGTATTTCAATTGACTGTGCATCTTTTTGTTGTAAAATCCTATTTGTTTTTTTTTTTTTTTGGGTGTAAATAGATTTTTCTTTCCATTAAGTTTTGTGCAGACATTCATGGTCCTGGGAGGAAGAATCTGTATGATTTTGAGATTCTCAGTCTTTTGCTCTAGTGCCACCAAGAGACTGACGTTTTTGGTTTTTTATTGAAATTGCTCAGCAGCTATTAGATTTATTTGCACTTAATTTGGTATATTCATGTCCAGATAAATTGTTTTAAATTTGGAGATCACAAACAGGTGCATATTTCCAGAAATGTCTCAAAATTATGCAACAAAAGCAAAACTAGAGGCCAGAGTCAGACAAAACATTCACACTGTGTTTATAATTCCTAGCAGCTTTTAGGAACAATTCTGCCTAACTGAGATCTTCATCAAGCATTGTCAAATTATTTGGGTGATCTCTTAACTTTAGGGTTAAAATCTTTATTTGTCAAATATATTTGATTTATTAAATTCCTGCAAAAATACTGTACATTGTGTTTAGTCCTAATTAGCAAATGTTAGGTTGCTAACATGCTAAAGATGAATATGTTAACATTAAACCTGATAATGTTGGCAATCGTGAGCATTTTAGCAAAAAGCTGCTATCAGTCGTGTATTTCTTCTTCAATAATGATTTAGGTGATCAAACTAGAAATTTGCTGGTATTTATGAAAGGTAATTTTTTCGTTTCTTCTGTTGGTAATGCAGGTTTGCAGTGGGCATCGCATACAAGTCAGCACCAAAACATGAATGGGTCGGCAAGAACTCCGCCTCCTGGGTACTGTCTCGATGCAACAACTCGTGGGTGGTGCGCCACAACAGCAAGGAGATGCCCATCGAGCCTTCGCCCCACCTGCGACGCCTCGGAATACTGTTGGACTATGACTCTGGGTCTCTGTCTTTCTACGACGCTGTCGGCTCTCAGCACTTGTACACATTCGACATTGCCTTCGCTCAGCCTGTCTGCCCCGTGTTCAACGTGTGGAACAGGTGTTTAACAGTCCTCACCGGATTGCCCATCCCAGATCACTTAGAGGGGACAGACTACAACAACTGACAAAACCTGTCCTGCTGGACTTTCTGCACGCACCCGGAAAGAGACCAGACTGCCTGCATCTCACTGACTGTGATGCCCACACACTGTTGACAAAATAAAAAACAGCAACTGAACGAGATGCATTAATGGCCCAGGTGCACATTTCTAATCACGCCTATGTTGAAATTAATTGGAATTATTTAAGAAATTATTTTCAAGCATCTTTAGATGTATTTCTTTGCTTTGCACATTTATGTACGTTACACTGCTGGATGGTTTTGAGGGTTTGCCTACAGTTTTTAAACTCGCTATTTTTGAATAGGCTTCACTTTTTTTTTCTTTATAAATTCATATTACATGTTTTACAATCATGTGTTTTTAAGGTTGATGATAAACCTTTAAGTGAAAGTAACAAGCAGACTGACTTAAATGTTTTCTGGAAGGCTGTATTATAGGTCATTTTAAATGTTAAGTTTTTTTTATGTCATAGCACTTTGAGAAGACAAGTCATCACTTTAAAATGCATTTCTAAGCCACTTGAACCATAACGCAAACGTTTCTCTGTCATTGTTTTGTAAGGGAAAAGGACTTAAATAGATCCAGTAACACTAGTTATTAACAACCTTTTGAAATTTGAATGTGAAATTCAACTAATTCAACAATTTCCAAATATTTATTATCTGTAAACGCCCAAGTTCAGTTCAGCATTAAAGGATTATTCATTCTCTCATAGTAGCAGTTCTTTATCCCAATTTTCACATTTAAATATCTCTGAAAAGACATAATAAAAGTGACTTCATTTGACTGTCTGCATTACTTGTTCTCTTCATTCTCTGATTAAAGCTCAAACATGTTGTCACGACACCACAGTGAAAAAAAAAACACCAACAGCGCCGAGACTAGTGTTACTTTACAGGACTCACTCTGACCCACACTGAGCCAAAATACATCTTATGACAAGATTTGCTTTGACATCTCTTTTTGTTCTGCAGTAACATGGCTTGAATTCTGCAGCATCTCTTTTCAACTAAAGTGGACAAGAGCAAAAAGAAAAAAAATATGAACTCTGCGTGACCTTCCCTGGAGACACCCTGCAGATAGAGCTGTAATAGTCAAACACCCACCTCCACTGTGTAATGCCACCAGGACTGTTGGATTTTGAGATGTATACATCTTTTTGTAGACAGTAAAACTAAAACCGATTCAAACAACAAACTTGTTGCTACATAGTTTCAAATGTAATTTTGACCCAATATGTGTGGAGAAATATATATATATGCATTACTTGGTAAAAAAAAACAACTCTTTAAGACCACAGAAGTATGCTGTAAAACAATTAAATTAACATTGATATATTGTATGATTTTACCACATTCAGAACAAGCTGAGCAACTGATGTAGGCATAAATGCTTTTTTGACTTTGCCTCATTGATGGTATATGTTTGCAATTACTTCATAAGTTACAGTTTATTAAAAAAAACAACAAAAATATTTGTCCAGAGTCCAATTTTCATCATAAAGGGGTCTAAAAAAAGACACTTTTTTCCTGTCCCTCTCTCTTTATGCCTAAAAATATACTTGAGTTGGCAGACAATACAGTTAAGGCTCTGTATGACAAAATATTAGACAAATTGTTTTTGCTTGTGTAACTGTGACACTTAGGCCTACAATAAGTCTGGTCAGATGATTTACTCTCAGAGAAAAGAAACTCATTTACAGAGCTAATGAAAAAGAAATGAATATCTCAATTTGAAGTATTAAAATGTGCCCCAGGGCTCCACCTGCTGGATTTGTCTTTTTTGTGATAAATGATTATAATGTCAGAGGACCTTCCCCTCCCATCTGCAAATTAAATTCTTCACCATGGTCTAGTCTTATGATGTAAGGTTTGTAATAATAATATTATTAGTTTTATCTGTCATCTGGTTGATATGTGTGACAAGGTATTCAAGGAAGTTCAAGGAAAATAAAAAAATAAACAGCACTAGGTGAGAAAAAAAATCAAAATATGGTTCATGTGAATGAACTAGAGATATTACAAAATGAGTATTATCAACATTAAAGCAAAACTACTATAACATTGTAAGTGCCATAATTGAACTTTTATATATTTATTTGATATATTACAAATAAAATCTATTAATTCATGGAAAGTTAATTATGAAGTGAGTAATTCAATTTAAATGACTTGTATTCGACTCACACATAAAGCACATGTCAAAGACTTTCAGAGAAAAAGGTAAAAATGGATACACATGCACACACACACACACACAGAAACACAAATTCGGTCAAGCATGACACTTGGCAAAGGTCTAAAAATATACAGGGCCACATTAAAGTAAACGAAATGTGAATAAAAAACTGACAAAAGCAAGATGTTGTAAATTAATTTTAAGACAAAGTTTTTTTTCAACATGATCAGGAGGTTTCCAAGATCACTATAAAAAGTAGTCTTATAAATACATCCTGGAGCATACTGAACTCTTGTTGACTGTAGCCACTGTTGCCAGATCAGCCCCTTCATTAAGCCCCGCCCACACTCCCGGAACAGGAAGTACCTGCGCGTTGCTGCTGACGTTGATGCTATACACAAAGTGGCGATGGCGTTCACAGATCAGTCCCTCTTGGATCTAACAGATAAAGAAATCCGGGAGAAACTGTCGCTATGGGATCGCCGTACCGATGCCATGGCTCCCCTTACGGAGAGACAAATGGACTCTGTCCTGGAGCTCCGAGCCGCAGCTGAAACGCTCTCTATCCCGTCAGAGGTGAGATGGGACTACATAGCCAGCTAGCTTGCTAACAGGGCTGCTAAGTTACTTTACAAACGCCAGTGAGTTAACGAAAGCGTGTAGCTGCTTCAGTATAAACTTAGTTTGTCAGTCTGCCTTGTTAACAGGATATACAAGTTAAAATATTACAAAATGTTTGCTTGTTGGCTAACTAGCGAGCTTGTATTTGTGCTCCGCCACGTCAAACCGTCCTGCTAGCATCACACATAGTGTTGTTTAGTATGTATGGAAATGGAGAGCTCTGCCCTGTTTTTCAGTTGCCCATTGAGGACTTGTGCAGCCTGTCGTCGCGGTCCTTGCAGTCGCCCTTCACAGCGACTGTGCCAGCTTCAACTGAAGATGTTCTGCTCAAAGGTTTTCAGATGCTTGACATGGAGAATGACAGGATAGAAACAGCACAACAGGTGACTTGTCTTTGCCAAGAACAAACAGTGCTGCTGCCAGTCAGATGGTTTGATGCATGATTGAAGATGCATGGTAATAATGCTAAGCTTTATCTTTTTTTTTGCAGTTTTTTGCCTGGTTTGCTAAGTTACAGACAAACATGGACCAGGATGAGAGCGCAAAATACAGGTGTGTAAAGTGCTTTACCCCACACCTACACTTGCATTACGTGAAAACATTTATTCATCACACACTCCATGCCCATCCATTCATAGACTTTTAAACCCACTATCACCCCACTCTTCAAAACTTACCTGATTTCAACCTAACCCTAACCCTCTTTACCTATCAATCCATCTGATCATCAAGCTAGTTAGACTTAAATTACAGACTCAAACATGCACATACACAGACACGTGTTGGCTAATCATTAAGCCAACAAAGAACTGTCAAAGCTTGCTTTTTAGCAGGTGTACGACATTTGCTGTGACATACCTGTTAAAGGTTCAGCCAAAAGTGCATTATACTTTAATGTTTCAACCCAAGAAGAACAGTGCATGAAGGTTTCTGATCAGTGTCAAAACATTATGAAATTGCTAAGGAGCTTTGTTGCATCATCTTGTATTTGGGTAAACTAACAAACAATATGCCTGCTTTTCCTTCAGGAAAACCAGAGATGATCTTGACTGCTATCAAGAACAGTGCAATGCTATTCTAAAAGATGTCAGTGCCGCTCTGGAGCACCTGGACTCGCTTCAGAAACAGTATCTGTTTGTATCCAATAAAACTGGCACCCTCCATGAGGCCTGTGAACAGCTCCTCAAAGAGCAGGTAAGCTGATCGCTACTGTATTATTTTATTAACCAAAACCACATGGCAAGTGGAGCTCTGAGCTTGGATCAGAAAAAAATATTTTACTGCCGTTACACTGAGTATATTTTTGTAACGTTCTTAGAGTAGCTCTTAACTGGTAATAATTTTGTTCAGTTTTATACTAATGGCTTTACGTGACCAACATAAGCAAACAAGACTGTCAGCAGGACTATTTTCTTTGTAGTTATTTTTTACTTGACAATACCTACCGCTGGTTTAGAAAACTGAAAATTAAAAGTATTTTTAATTGTTAAATGCTGAGGATTAATTTAGGAGTCTCAGCCTGAGCAAAGAAGCAGCTCTGCAGTCTTGTGGAACGACATGGTTACTGTATTGACAATCAACACCAGAACAGTTGGTTTATAACATAACATAACATGGTGACCTAAACCTTGCTGGCTTACTATAAGACTTATGTGGGCTTTCAATGTCTCGAGAATGTTAATAAGTTAAGCTTTAGCACAACAAATTTATTAAAAGTAAGCATCAAAATCTATTAGTCACAGTATTACAAGTAACTGAGGTGTATGAACATTAATGACATAAAAAACAAGGACTTCTTTGTGTTACCATTGTCACATTGGAGCTATTAATCTTGCATAGACTCATTGAGATACATAACATTATCGCTTCTCACTGCATTCTGCAAGCAGCTGTGTTTAAAAAAGAATGATAGTTATAAAAAGAGGTTGCCTCTTTTTTCACTCCCCTCTATAAGTGCATGAGCCAACCAGACCAAACTCTTAAGAATAGTAGTTGGTGGTGCTCATACCACTTTAGTCCACAGGGGTCGCCAGACACAACACAAATGCAAGTTCCTCAGCTGCTTTAGAGCCCATGACAGGTTTAGAATCTAGAAGAGTGGAAACCACCTTGATTACATCTCTCAAGGTCAAATTGATCATTCGTTTGATATGTATTTTAAATAAAGATTACTTTCTAAATGGCATTTGTATATTTATGGTCTAAATTTTAAGTTTTAATTGTCAGCTTTTTATTTAATAAATTTGATTGGCTGCTTTAAATAGCAGTGCAGCATTTTACTCACTAATAACCCACTCAAGAGGGCGTTATGCAACCAGGCATTTACTTGATGAGGGTAGCTTCACCCACAGGTGCTGTCTCAGCGGGCATCAATTTTTGTCTGCAAGCAGCCATGACTGTTTCCTGTTGTTTGAGTAGAGTACACAGGGGAGTCTGAAGAACACCAAGTCTCATTGTCTAGTTTTTGGCAGTTTTGTCTGGAGCTTAAAAGAGAAGACCTTTTCATACTGAAAGAAGATGACCTCTTTTTTATTGTTATGATTTGGATGTGCAGGCAGCAAAAGCCTCAGGTAGTAAGCTGGAAGCAGACAGGTTACACAATGGAGATATATGGACCAAATAGAACTATAGTAGTTTTAATTTGTTTGTTTATGTTTTTTATATGTCATTTAAACAGCATTTGTACACAAGAGAGTTTGTCCCCAAGATTTTTGATTCATATGCACAGTTTATCAATGTAACCGTGCTTTCTTTTAGTGGTTTCCACTGTACCTACCAACATGAACATCACTCCTAAATTCAAGAAACAGCAGAATTAGCTATAATATCTGCATGGTGTACACTGCAGATCTGTTCTGAATTGGTAAACTGTTTAAAAACTGTGGTAACACCCAAAGGAGATACTGATTCTAACTCGAAATACAGTGCACACTGCTGAGTGAAGAACAGCGTGACATGGATAAGTTAAAACAAACAAGTGCGGTGCTCACTCTCTCTGTGGCACATTTGATATCATATTGATGCTGCAATTTTCTTTTTTTCTTCTTTGTCTTGCTGTTTATTTTTACGAATATATGTAGTTTGGACCATTTGAGGAAACTAAGCAAAACTGAACTTTGCGGCATTGAAATTAAAATGTCAAGCCTTATTGTGTCTGCTGTGGCTTGTTGTTTTCTTTCTTCACAGTCAGAACTCGTTGACCTGGCAGAGAGCATACAGCAGAAACTGTCATATTTTAATGAGCTAGAGAACATAAACACGGTAAGCTGGATTTTATTTTTTTGTACATCTTCAAACATGGGTTAGGGTTAGGATAACTAATAATATGTGTTGCGAATTATGTGCATGTTAATTGCTAATTAGATGTTAACCTTATTATTATTGTTAAAGTACTGTTATTTTCTAGATTATAAACTTTATTTGCTGGAAACTTGGATGTTAACTACATTTTCTTTGTGATTATTTCAAGTTTTATAAAATGTCCAAATGAAACTCTGTTTCGCCTCCTTACCCTTTCAAAAATGGAAGTAAAATCTGTGGCACTGGATTAATGAAAAGTAAAAACAACACATTCCTGGTGGCGATGACTTTGCCAAATAAAAGAAGTGTTTTAATTAGAAAGACCAAGAGCTGGAAGATAATAATTACTTCAGATCTAACCTTTTTCTTTGTCTCTGCAGAAACTGAACTCACCAACCTTGTCTGTAAATAGCGAAGGCTTTATACCAATGCTATCAAAATTGGATGACTGCATTGAATATGTTTCTTCACATGTAAGTAGTTTGCACTTTCTACAGATTCTCAGTTCTGTCTGAGCTCATTAACAGCAGCAGAATAATTAACACTAGACCTTTTTCTCTTAAGCAGTAAAAAGGTTTGTATGCCTTTTGTGTATTCAATGCATATTTATACAATTGGGATATTTAAACCAAGACCATGATAATTTACTGTTAACTTTATTTCATGCAGCACAGTTTTACTCTTGTAGTATGTTTTCTGGTGTTTGATCACAGTTAAAACTGTCTAACACTGGCTTTTCTGGTTTGATTGCAGCCTAATTTCAAAGACTATCCAGTATATTTGACCAAGTTTAAACAGTGTCTCTCCAAAGCTATGCACTTCATGAAGATCCACATTGTAAACACTATGCAGAATCTCACAAGCCAGTTAACGAAAAGGGTAAGAAAAAGTCCAATTTCCTCTGTTACACAGTCAACAACTTGTATAGAGGCTTTTATACTGATTGTGCCAAATCCAATTTGAACACTTTATTTTGTCTCCCTC
>JAPZDY010000005.1:9730847-9749698 GCA_029783645.1 Ctenochaetus hawaiiensis
ATCCAATGGGCTTGACCAACGCAGACAATGCCTTTACACTTTATTATGTTAAGTTTAGAGCAGTTGCACCTAAAGTTAGAGTGAGTATAATGTTTTGATTTCCCACTGAAGTTATGCACGGATCATTTTTGTAATAAAATTAAATTTTCATTTACTCTATTTTCTTCCAGTCACTGATTGAACAGATAGAACAGCGAGCAGAGAAGATCCCAGAGTGAGCATTAGCATTTCTCCATAATAAAGAAGCAGGTTTAGCTTTCCTGTTCACTTTTTTTCCTACTGTTTTTTGCCTCAGTTAACTTATCCCTCCTTTTATCGATGTGAGCAGATACCATCAGCTCCTCGATGAAATCCATCAGTGCTACCTTGACCAGAGAGAGCAGCTCCTCAATCCCAGCATTACATCCACCATTACTGACCTGACCAACCAAAACAGCAAAGACCACTGTGCTCTGGTAAGGCGTGACCGGTTTGAAGCAGAACTGCCCTTCAGATTTAGTGAAGGGGACATTTGAGCTTGCAAAAACCACACAGCATGGCCCCTCTGGGATATTTTTTAGGGTGTTTGGTGCAGACACAGAGAAGTGAACATGATAAATGAGCATAACTTGAGATTGTGTACAGCCGGCATCTAAACCTTACCCCTGTTTTGTTCACTTTTGAATTGCTTTGTAGAGTGTTGTTGGTGTACTCTGACCTCTTGTGCTGTTTTTCTCCAGCACAAAAAAAAAATGTAGCTGACCTAAAGGTTGGCACAATCATTTACGGGAAAATATTTTTATTCTACTTTGATACTTCAGAAACAGCTAGTCCAATTTTGGCACCTGGACAATCTGCGTGTTTTTGATGCTGTGTTGACATTTAAAACACTTCACTAATTGGCTTGATGGGGATCCTGTAATTAAAGGTCAGGATTTCACGCAACAAACGTCATAACAGCTGCACCACCTATCTGTGAGATTTTTCTTTTAATGAAACAGCACCTTGTTATGATGGCTGTAATGGGTGCCTCTGTCTTTTATGTGGGAGGATGTGTTCGCTTGTTTGAAGTGGAGAGTAAAGTATCGGTAGGCACTGCAGCGGGTGATCATTATTATATGTGTTTGCACAGGTTCGCAGTGGCTGTGCCTTTATGGTTCACGTCTGTCAGGATGAACACCAGCTGTACAACGAGTTCTTCTCCAAACCTACACCTAAATTAGAGTGAGTATCAGCTTCATCACAGGTAAAATGATCAGCAAACACACAGTCAGCCCCATCATCTTCAAAACACACTGACAGGCAGCACCAGTTTGTTTTAGGTGTGACGCTTCAAAATGCATGATATTCGTTTCAAGTTTTGCTTGATCTGTTTGAAATACCAATTTACACAGCATGGGAAGACAATTTGTATTACTATTCAAAAGAAGAAACATTTCTTTTAAAGTTTGAACAATTATTTTTAGGCATTACTTTATTCCTTATCCTGAAGGAAAATTTGAAACTTGAAATGAGCAGAACGTGTAATTTTAGACTTCTCTCAGTTGTACAAAATAATTAAATGGTGTTTAATCCCTGACAGCGAGCTCCTAGAAAAGCTATGTTTGTCCCTGTATGATGTCCTCCGGCCTCTGATCATCCACATCATCCACCTGGAGACCCTGTCGGAGCTCTGCAGCATCCTGAAGAACGAGATGCTGGAAGACCATGTTCATAACAACGGTAGGTTAAGGTCTTTGTTCTCTTTAAAGCTCCTCACACGTCACATGGGCTGTTGTAATGTTGAGTTGGTTTTGCTGAAATTGGGGTCCGAAATTTTTGCTTGGAGTCTCTGAATGTGTTTAACATGTATGAAAACCAGAAGTGTTAAAAGAGTCAAATCATTGTTTTGTGAGGATGTGTTGTTTACTGGACTACTTTTGTTGAGTCTAGATGCCTTGCAACAAGCAGACACTGCAAAAAATTACAAACGCTGACCAAGAAATAATCAAGGACACAAACCCCCAGAAAAACGATGAATTTTAATCTTTACTCTTAAGTTTTTGATTAAATTAAAATTATGAGTAACAGTTATCTCTAGATGTGCTGGGAAGCTAATTTTAATATTAGACAGAGCCAGGCTAGCTGTTTCCAGTCTTTGTGCTAAGCTAAGCTAGGCTGCTGCTTGTGGTAGCTACATACAGCCTCAATTCTAAAGATGTCGGGGCGCTGTGTAAAACATAAATAAGAACAGAATGTGATACTTTGCTAATCCTTTGGAAATGTGCTGAATTGAAGACAGCTCATAGACAATATGTTCAATTTTTCACCTTATCAACTCCAGAGTTTTTGTAAATAAACGCTTATTCTGACTTTGGTGCCAGCAACATGTTTCAAACAAGCTGGGACAGGAACAACGACAGACTGTGAAAATTCATTGAATGTTCAACAAGCTCCTGTTTGTAAAATTCCACACGTAAACAGATTAATTGACAACATTTTAAAGTATCATGATTGAGTATGAAAGGAGCATCCTCGAAACATTCACCACTTTGTAAAAACACACAATTGTAAAAAGGATATTACTACACGGGCTTAGGGACACCTCATAAAATTGTTGTTGGCAAATGCAGTTGTTTTGCAAATGACTGCTTTCTGTTTTTATTTACGGTTTACACGGCGTCACGACTTTTTTGGAATCTGGGTTGTATTTACCTTGCAGACTTTCAGAGCTGTATTGATCTTCTCATTTAACTCTCGCCAAGAAAGCAAATCAGAATATCTCCAAAATGTCACACTGTTCCTTTAGGTTTTAAAACAATTACTTTGGGGGTTTGTGACAAGTTTTTTCCTTGTTCAGTACTCTGCATTTTAGTTCTTATTCACTTCCCATCCAACTGCTCTGATTTCTCATCAGAATACAGCGACTCTAAGCTTTAAGACCCTGTGGACTCGTGTCTGATGTATCTATTCACAACAAAGTGTTTGACTAGAGGGCGAAGTTTGTTGTGATTTAGATATTGGTTTGAATTAATTGGTCCGAACTTCTTTCGTGCTTTTATGTAGCTGCTCAGTTGGGGGCCTTTGATGCAGTAGTGAAGCAGATGCTGGAGGATGTCCAGGAGAGGCTGGTCTACAGGACCCACATTTACATCCAGACTGATATCACTGGCTACAACCCGGCTCCAGGGGATCTGGCTTATCCTGAGAAACTGGAGATGATGGAGGTGAGTTTGTTTGTGCTAAAAGTGTTTTCCTTTTTTTAACATCTTCATAGAACATAGCCAAACTAATTGTAATTAGCCCAACTTCTGCTCAACCAGCTTTGCAGCATAAATGTAATTACATTTGCAGCGACTGACTAATATTTTAAAGATAATAGGCTTCAAAATGTTATAGTCTGCATGTTTGTGAAAAATGTTCACGTTTTAGTAGGATCATTTGTAAACTTCCTGTAAGCCTTAAAACTAGTTTTGCAAGTTGAGTTTTATTATTCTTTAATTAAGCATCATCTGTTGTTGAAGTAAACAGAAAAAATGTGACTTTCCAGAATCTAAAGCTTTCTATCTACTGACTCTTGTCTTTCCTCTTTTTTTTGTCACCAATAGAGAATTGCTCAGAGCTTGAAGGAAGAGCAGATGAAGCAGATGTCACAAGAGTCCATGTTCTCTGACGTTCAGCTTGAGGACCGTGACGGCAGAAGAAACAGTAACGCCGGTCCGTGTTTCCAGAATGTGACACTTGCTCTTTCTTCCTACTTTTGGTGTCACTGTCATGTGCCTGATGGCTCTTCCTCCTTTTCCAATGAACACAGGGAGTGTAGAAGGATCGAGCCTACAGACGTCGATCTCTCCTGCTGATCTGCACGGCATGTGGTACCCCACTGTCAGACGAACACTGGTCTGTCTGTCCAAGCTCTACAGATGTATAGATGTAAGTCTTCATTTCTTATTCGTCTCTAATTTATAGATTTCTATCCTAAAAAATGGCAGAATGCGTGGTGCACAGTTTTTCCACTTATGCATATTTTATTGCTGTGTGTCTTACTGTGATTGGTCTTTTTCCAGAGAGCAGTCTTCCAGGGTTTATCTCAAGAAGCCTTATCTGCCTGCATCCAGTCCCTGCTTAAAGCCTCAGATATCATCCTCAAAAACAAGGTTGGCACACATGGTTAAGAAAAGAATATAGTTTTGTGTTTTTTTAACTCAATTTTCAGATTTTTATTATTATCAGAGTAGCTGGAAACAAGCCTTTCTTTTGAAACAGTAAATAAGATCAGTTCCCTTTCAGATAAAGTGTGCTCTGTTATTCAAATTGCTTCCGGCTAAGGGATCCTTAACGAAAGCAGCTGGGATGTCATTTAAGGTTTATTTTAATGGGTGCTTTATTATGTTCTACAGAGTGTGCAGCAGACCATCCTTTATTTATGGCCTCTCTCTCACCTTCAAATTTGCTGTCTATCTGTGCTAACTGGCCCGTTTCAACCCAACACTTCAAATTAAAGCAGCAGCATCAATCTCAGAGGATGTGTTCCCACCCAGCATCGATGATGTCTTTTTCCAATGTTTCAGTTGCTAGCTGAGCAATAAATGGTTTCAGCTGCTTTTTTGTCACAGTAATACGTCCCTTTCCAGCTATGGCTAATCAGCAGTTATTAATTAGACATATTCCCTTATCGTCTCTGAGCCTGTGCTTTTTTTTTCATTTTCTCTGTAGCTTGGCTAGTCAGCAGATGCCCTTTTGTTTTGGCAGCCTGCAGTGTGGATTTAACAGTGTGCTATCACTTTCCGTAGACACAAATAGATGGGCAACTTTTCCTGATCAAGCACCTGCTGATAATGCGTGAACAGATTGCCCCATTTCACACCGACTTTGCCATCAAAGAAATCTCACTGGACCTGAAGAAAACGCGAGGTAAGATAATTAAAGGTGGGGGGAAAATTGGTGTTCAGCTCCATAAAGCCAGTCATTACATTCTCATGCTCATTAAACAACTTGTGCCTATCACATGCACCAGTGGCAACAATTAATGTGGAAATTACAGTGTAATCCAACACCATAATGTACATTAACCGATGGCTCACAGGGCAGATTCGCTCCTCCTATCACCCTCATCTCAGTCAAGGTCATATTAAATCTGCAGCACTAGAGGGCACTCTAATTCTACACCAGCCCAGATGTAATCTCTGCTTTGTGTTCAGATGCTGCCTTCAAAATCCTGAACCCTAAGGCTGTTCCCAAATTCTTCCGACTTAACAGTCACAACGCCATACTTGAATTCCTGTTGGAGGTAGTGTTTTTTTTTATTTTTTTCCGCTGATTTTATTAAACACAGCATACACTTTATATACTTTGATAGCACTCTGCCTTAGGGGAAACGCCACTTGTTAGTGTTAAATCCTTTGTCTCGGGGGCCCCCAGGGAACACCAGAGATAAAGGAGCACTACATTGACTCTAAGAAGGATGTGGACCGACACCTGAAGTTCAGCTGTGAGCAGTTCATCCAGCAGCAGACTCAGATCTTTGTCGGGAACCTTGAGGAGTTTCTCACCAAGGTAACTGCTGGAGCGAAGGCAGACTTAGCCCCAGGCAGCGGCAGCTCATCCTGACCTTCAGTTTTTTTCATCCTTTACCTTTTTAAAAGCCTTTTAAAAATCATTTGCTTATTCACTGATCACCGAAGGTCTCTGCATTTTACTGCTCACTAAAGATAAAATGGCTTTTTTTTTCATCGAAGACATGCAATTCTGTTGCGTATTACTTGTGCGTGTACATATGTGTATACATGTGTTTTGATATTTTATTGTATCTAATATCTTCCAATGCTGTTATTGTGCCACAATAATCAGTTGCCGGGGCCTTTTTATTTTCTGCCCACATCTCTCAGTTTTCTATTAACCTTCAAGTAAATACTACTCTTTGTCTCATTAAACACTGAGTCGAATTGGCCCAGTTGGCAGCACAGCTTCTTGTGTTTGTTTTGCGTGGCTTGCAGTCCCACCAGCACAAATTAAGTCTTTTCAAACTGTAATGCTTTGTTTTGACTGTGTCTGCATTCAGGTCGCAGCTCTTAAAACTATGGCTATCCAAGGTGGCCCCACATACACTCTGTCTCAGCAACCTTGGGCACAGCCAGGTAAGATTTGTCTCAGGAAACGCCACTGGCATCATACTGTAATTCATCAAAACTTGTAAAGCAAATGCTAGAGGGCATGTCAATGTTTTTTTTTTTTTTCTCAGTCCTTTTTTTTTTTTTTTTCTCTTTTCAGCAAAGATCAACGATATAGTGATGGCTACCTACCGGGTGATGAAGAGCAAGCTGCCAAGCACTTTACAGAGCATGTCCTTGTACTTAGCCAATAGAGACACAGAGTTCATCCTTTTCAAGCCTGTCCGGGTGGGTGGCGGAGACACTAGTTTGTAGCATGTACTGCATGAGTCAGTTTCCTTTTCAAGTCCTCGTCAAAGCTCAAAGAATCCCTCACACTGTATTTTACAAAGCTGGAAAGCCATGTGCTTGTGCTCAAAGGTCCACTCAGTAATTATAATAAGTCACTGGAGTAAAAGGCCTGTCAATCGATCTCAGAGAGATATAGATTACAATCCTGTGATTTAATTCCAGCTCTGCGCTGACTCTTTGGCTTGGGGATTGTGCCTTTAGCTATAAATTATCAGTGTGATTGAACTCTAATAGAGAAATCTTTGTGCTGCCTGTGTAGCGTTCATAAAGGTGCCAGGTGAAGCTGATTGAGAGAGAAACAAAATTCTAGTGGTTGACATGGAAACAAGGTAGTGGGGGGACGCAGGCCAGATGGAAATGTAGTATTAATTTCCTTCCAGCAGTCAGTAATAGGATGTTTTTTTTCCCACAGAATAACATCCAGCAGGTATTCCAAAGACTGCACGCCTTGCTTCAGGAGGAGTACAGCGGAGAAGACCTTCAAATCATCGCATGCCCATCTACAGAGCAGGTACAGTACTGTAGGATTAGCACAGCCCAAAGGCACCTGACACAGTTTCAGTAATACTGCCACAACATCCAAAACTGCTGAGAGCCACTTCAGCGGAGAACTGTTTGATAACGAATGCCGGCGAAGTCACTGTGAGCACTCAACGTTTTTTTTTTTTTTTTCTACGGTTCTATTTTCAGATTAACCTGCTGCTGTCTGTGAATAAGTAATGTCCGGGTTTGGAGTGTGGCGATGCTGGGGTGCACCCTGTGGACTGCAAAGGGATTTTGCAAGTCCAGTCATGACCAGGAGCTGTGAGGCAGGGTGGGCGAGATGACCAGAGAACTGTACCTGAGCTGCAAACTTGAACTGCAAAAAGAAAAAAAAAATTTTTTTTGCACAAGGCCAAAGATTCTCTGCAAGTTGCTCGAGAAGCTACAAGTACGCTGAGGTTCAGGTTTTCATCTTGAAGTTTATAAGAAACTGAGAAGTGAAGGGTGTTATTATTGCATTCTGACTTGATCATTCGCTTGACTTAAATTGGAGGCGGTGTGGTGGTTTGGGTTGTTTTCATGTAGGAGAAATCCATTTTGACAAGGGTCGATTTGTGATCACAGTTGCATCTCTCTTGACATTAAATTGTTTGGAATCAAAATAATTGCACACTATGTGAGCACTGAGGATGAAACATATTAGAGCATTCGCACAAGGACACTCGGTGTGCAAATAGAGGCACTAAAGGGTTGTTCATCAGCCAGGTAGCTAATGGCCAGTAAGGAGGTTTGCATTCAGATGCCTCAACATCCCCCGATGGGTTTTGAAGGCCGACAAAAGGAAAAATGCTGCAAAATATTTTATTCATCCTCTATTTTAAAATATAACATTCTTTAAAGATCTATGGTGGCCTGAAGTGCAACAGGACACTCAGTTCCAACGACTCTGATAATAGCAAAATCAACACAGATGTTCTTTACTCGACAGATGTTTTCTTAAAGAGGAAAAAAACTTTTTTTGTTATTCTGTTGCAAATATGTAAAAAAAACAGTAAAATCTTGTGTTTTATACTTTTTCTTTTTATAAATAGGTTGCTTAAACTAATATACTTTTACTTTTGGACCGTTGACCTTGGCAGTTTTGCACTGTACTGTATGATTTATGGGTGTGTTTCCTCATAGTCTTTGCGAAGTAACATAAAGTGACAGGACAATGTCAATGTAACATTTGCTTTGGTGTGTCCCCTGTAAAAATAAAGTGTACAGTTATACTATTTATGACATTCTGATTAAAAAAAAAAAAAAGGGAAAAAAGGTTAACGACAATCTTTGGTTTTATTTCTAGAAAGCACTTTGTCGTAGAATTTAAATTCTAGCAACATGACGATACGAGTCACTTCACACAAATGAGAAACTGCCATTCAAGGACATTGTCGGCTTTAGGGGGTCTTCTTGGCAGACTGTTGCTGCTTCATTGGCAGCCGCCGTCTTTCCATCTGTGAGATGAGGCTTTGCTGGGGCTTGACCTTCTGCAAACTGACAGTCTTTTGATAGGTGATGAGGGACTGGATGTTCTGGAGTAGGTCATTGATCTCTGCACTTCTCTGCTGCAGATGCCTCTGAAGCATGTCAGGCCCCGGCAGTGTTAGACCTTTGCCTTGATTTGGCAACGACAGCCAGGAAATATAAATGATAGAAGAATCATTGATTTGGCCCCAATTTTTTGTCTACTCCTCACTTTCGCTATAAATTATTGCTAATATCACAAGCCACACTAACCTTGAATTCAATTCTGGCCCCCATACTGTTTTTCCCAGAGGTGAAGGTGATGCAGGTGTGCTCTTGGGATCGGATGTGAATGTTAAGGTTAGGGCTCGATGATAAGCAGAGGGGCAGTCTGGATGGAGCATGAACATGATGCTCGGTGTCCAGCCAGATCCTGTGTTTCTTCTAATCTCCGGTGTCCCTGCAGATTCCCCCAGATTCTCCCTAATAAAGAGAAACATAAGCCCCGCAGAGGTTTTATTGTCTCGCCCAGACAGGATGTTACTTCTGTCTGCTGCTGTTTTTAGGAACTAAACTAAACTAAACTTAAAGTGTCTCCAGAGAGCTGGTGATAATTAAACAGATTTCAATTACAAAACAGTGTGCTTATTTTATATCCGTTAACACTATGAAATAAAGCATAAGGAATAAATAAACGTTGTTGTGATAACAGGTACCCCGTCCTCTGCTGGTGATAATTGCCTGAATGTGAAGCTGCTGATGTTTGTCTACCAGGATCACAACACACGGTCAGCTGATCATGCAGCAGAATGCAGCAAGCCTTCTCGATGGATGCCTTTTAAACATGATTTATCTAAACACTAAAACATCAAGTATTTATGGTATCGTGTCAGTTAAAGGATGCTACACCTGCCCAGTGCCATCTGGAAAAATCGCAATAAATGTTTGACCACCGTTGTAGTGTTTGACAAGCCGTGTTGTCCTCTGTTCAACCAAACAGATTTAATAATTAATGTCAGCTTCTGTACTCTCAGCTGTTGTCGTGATAGCGCCTCAGCGCAATTGCGAAAAAATACCTTCTGTCCAACCATTTAAAGAGAAAACTGTTTTCAGCACCCATGATCTCTACTTTAGGTCGCAAAACTTCCTTCTGAGCAGCCTGAGCGTCGTCTGAGAGTCCAAGGTGAAGAGAGGCAGGTACTTGCTTGTAAGGTAGTTTAAGTTGTCATGGCATCAATGAACACTAAGAAAAGATGAGTACATTTAATATGCTGATGTATCTGTCTGTTTTAGATTGTGTGTGTGTGTGTGTGTGTAAAACCTGCTTCAGGGCTCTTACGATCTGATCTGAGCTTCTTTCAAATTCCAAACCTTTTAACCTGCAGAGTGTCATGGAAAATGTAACATCAGGGATTCAATGGCATGGAAATTTAATTTGAAAACCATTTAATGGTGAAAGCCAATAATGGACAAGAGCGATCCTGACCTTTGATCCTTCTGCATCACTGGGTACCAATCAGTCACAGTCTCCTCAGTGTGAACCGCTGCAGCCTTCAGCAAAATCTCTGATAACTTCTGTGCCTTTGCACAGCAGATCAACTGACACAAAGAGAGAAAGAGATAAAAAAAAAAAAAAAAAAAAAGTAGAAATGTGGAAATGGTACCAAAAATCTAACTTCTGACTTTAAGGAAACTTTTCAATTAAAACTTTGTTGGTTTTTAATGAAAAGCTTTTACCAGACTCCTGTGCAAGCAAATAAAAACCTTATTGTATAAATCAAAGTGAATACCCAATGCGAACAATCAGATACCACATCATTTTACAGCAGTGAAATTCTGTATTTTACTCTGAAATCCATCAACTGAATTTACATGGTTTGATAATTCTGACATACTTAAAGTGTCCAATATTCAAAAGATGTAAATTCAATTTGCTCAGTAAGAAATTCTGATTTTGGATTAATGCAATTCAGACAGCAAAATCCAAAACTACAACAAAAAACCTTGAACATCTGTGTTTATAATGATCTGCCTTGTATTTCAGGCAGTTCAGGTTTGGTCAACTGAAGGAACATCTGCTCCATTCTGTTCACACTTGATTGCCTAAGCTGGATCTTAACCTGCTGATTGGATGCTGATCCTAATGTCTGGCAGTACGGCAGAGATGAAGAAAGCTACTTTTATGACTTTGTGATAAAAACAAATGTGTTTTTCCAGTGTAGGTGAAGGATCAAAGGTTAATTTTGTTTTATCTTGTTTACTGTTAATGTATCCCAACCTGGAAAAAAGTCTTCCAAACAATTTTGGGCTGATTTGAGACACCTGTGGAACAATAAACAATGTTCATGGATCAGGAAAATGTTGGTTTTGCAGTTATTTGATCTGAAAAACCGAAACATTGGGCAAGTCAACAACATTGCCTGCTGGTGGCGCTGGAGCGAAACTCAGGAGATCACCGAAATCATTCTTTTCTCCACTATATTTATTTAAAACATTGTGGCATCAATCCCCACGTTCTTTCACTCTGGACCCCAAACGTCAACCTCATGGTGGTACTGAAGGAAAAATGAAGGGCTCATCAAATTCAGCAGGTTTCATCCTCTGTGGACGGTGAATGTGTGTACCAGTAATCCAGTACCTGCTGAGGCATTTCTGTCTTGACTCAAGTGGTTATGAAACACAGTGACACAGGAATGAGTCTTAAACCCTGAAATGAATTGGCTTCATTGTTCAAACTCTCTCACCTTGAATAAATGGGCTTTTTAAGTTGGGTTTTTGGTTTGATGCCTGAAAGTCTGTGATTAACACAAACTCAAGACACGTTCATGTTTTGTTCTACCGCGTAAAATATGTTAGTAAATGCCTCACTCCTTAAAAAATGAGACCACAGAGCTTTTTGGGGACATTAAATGTCATCATGTCAAACACAGTAACTAATGTAATCATTGCTCTTACTACTTCATCTTTACAGCCTTGTGTTATTGTTACACTCTACTGTACTCAAACATTTCAACTTTTTAACTCAAGTTATATTGTGTCTCATACTGTGTGATAAGTGTGTGACACTGAAGTCATGTCATGTGTTTATAGTCTAATATTAGCTTTTCACTGCTAACAGTTTCATTATTACTCTTCAAAAATCATAACAGAGGTGCTGGTTTGTAAATATTATCTTGTTGAAAAAGATATTTAAATATTCTAAACTTTGTTTGCCACAGAGTTTGTTTTCTGCAATATTCAAAATCCAAAGGGGAAATCTCATTGGCTCTCTGTGAGGGAAACAGGGGGATGCTAACTTTTGGGTTGGCCTGCGAAAAAATTTGTCATCTCTGCGGTGCTCATTTGCTGCTCTATGAGCCATGCATGTTTGAACGGCCAAAACGGTGCTCACTTAATCACATTTTTTGACAATGCACTGTGTGAAAGTACTGTCTGGAAATTTCACAATCTAAAATCAGGTTATAAAATTGTAAAATATTTTAATGTTTTACATTTCGTGGCATTTTGATTTCCACATTAAATATTCAGTGGCAATTAAATGTCACGGTTAAGAGTTAGGATGCTTATAAGATTCAAATTATCACAGCTATAATTTGCTGCCATGATTATCTCAGTTCCAAGCGGCACACATTAACACCGCATGTGACTCTCTATGAAGAAATGAGCAAAGTCACGATTTTCTTGTAGTTTGTTTAACATGAGCATGTCACTGTGTTAACAGTGGTGGATGCACACTCACGCTCTCTCTCACCTCTCTTGGGTCGTCAGTCTCGGCCATCTGATCACTGGTCCGTAGGGGGTTTCTTTAGCTGCTGGCAGCTCTCACAGTGAAGGGTCATCAGAGGCTGCAGTGACACCACTGACGAGGCTGATGATCCGCCTGAGAACATTGTTGGATTAGACACATTTGTTCAAATCCTATTTTCTTTCTCAAAAAGACAAAACACAAATACGCAGCACCCAAACATTCCAGTTAATGAGGTATTCATGAAGGGTGTTAGAGTTTTAAAACATGCAGCAGCAGAGACAGGCCAGGTTTGATAGGAGCTAAGAGACAATTGCCTGTTTTGAAAATGTATCCGTATTTGCACAAAAGCAAAAAGAGCAGTTTAAAAGTGGCATTTTCCTCCACACCTTGTCCAGATTAGTTAAAGACTCTTCAGTTTCTCCTTGGCAGGCTGCGTGAGTTCGGGGAGTTTCCTTGCTGAGCGAATCCAACACTTCATTATCTGGGGATATCTCCAACTCAGACTTCATGTTTTTAGGATCGCTCTGAGGAGAAAAAACAAAGACGCTTCATGATTTATTAAATTCTTTGAGGTCTTTAACTTGTGCTTCATGAATAAATCAAAACCACGTCTCTGGATACCATGTCATATCATCTTTCACGAGATAAAACACAGTGAAAAGGGTAGACAATACTGTGAAAACTCAAATTCACCGTTTTCTTTTCGTCAATTGTTAAATTATCTCTAAAACACACAAAAAGACCCTGTATATGCTAATTGCATCTATTCACCATTTGTCTATGGATCCTCTACAAAGAGCATTTCAAAATGTTAGTGTAATGACATAAAAAATCCTTGAGTTCAGAGAAACCTTTCGTCCTCTGAGCGTCCTAGCACAGCTTTTACTTTGTCAAGGACGTCATTGCTGCGGCTGAGAGACAAAGACGGGATTTACAACCTAGAATACCTCATTGTGAGTTTGTCATTGTAAACCTACTACTGGATATTTACTCTACCTGCTCAGATGTCAACTCTTGAATTCTCGTGAGAAGCTTGTTGTGTTTCCTGGTTTGGGTATTTAAAGTCTGCAAATGCATTAAAAAAAACAACAAAAAAAAACAATTTGATTGATAGTTTCTTTTCCCAGAATTTCTTGAGATGACTCTGTTGACAAGTCCCCCAAACAAATGCACAGATTCTCACATGCTCATACGAGCTTACACCAGATGTTTATTATCACCTTTATAAACCAAAAGAGTGATGCAATGACTCAAACACCTGTACAATGTAACACAAACTAATAAAACTGGCTGGAAACAAGCACCTACTGTATCAGAGTGTAAATTTAGATACATGCAGATTTAAATGCATGTTTGAAATTGATTTTTTTTTAACTATTTAAGTTTAAATTGAAAACAAAACAGAATGGAGACACAATGTACAAAAAATTAATGTTTTTATCTTTGAAATATGGCAAAAATATTGCATGCAGATGAATTGTTTTCTTCTATCTTTGAAGCACATTATTGCTTATTGACTGTTCATGTTGACTAAAAGCAGTTGGCTGCTTTTCCAGCGTCTGTCTTCTTAAAACTGTTGTTGAGTCCATCTCAGCTGATTTGCCCAGTGAGTCAATTGCTTGCGTCTTTATCTGTGCGATATCCTCGACTCACTGTGGAACAGATGTGAGCGGAGAAACCACAAATGAATCATGTATTAAAAAAAAAAAGAAAAAAGAAAAAACCTTTTAAATCAGATACAGAATGCAAACAGCATGTTTTGCTCCTGTTGTACCTGGCAACCACAACACAATGAGCGAGTTTTTCTATGGCAGACATGTGAACAGATATGGTGGATAAAGGAGAGAATTGTACTGAAGGTCTTCCAAAACAACCTCTTATTTTCCTTTTTCTGCTTATCTTATTCAAGTCTTAACATCACATCATTCACTTATATCTCCCCATATGTTCCTACAGTGTATTTTGTGTTTTTTTTCTAATTATTTATTTTACTTCTATCATGCTCTAAATGGTTGTTTTCTTTAAAAATCTGAATTACTGACATTTCAACCTGGAAGCACTATATTCAATTATATTCATGGTAATGAAACAAATGTAAATGTGTCTTTGGAAAAAAAAAGAAAAGGAAAATGGGAGAAAAAGAATATTTATGTATCTGTAGGGGTTTTCACCATCTGCAATTTCTGTAAAAACCTTAAATGAGTGTAAATCAGCCGTATATCCAAATTCATTATTCTTATAAGCTTAATAATTTAGTGGTTTGGGAATATCGCTTATTAACAGCTGTCCAGTGGGTCTTATACACTCACTAGACACTGGAAATTAATCATTACAGTAGTCTGCATTTGAGTAATAGTTAAGACTAGTTAAGGCATGATAAAATAATGTTGTCATTAGCTTTAAATAAATTAAAAAATGCACTGCAGCAAAGATCAGGCTGAACTTCTAAACCTGGATGTGCCTCTTTAGGTGCTTTAACACAGCATGAATACTGTGATCATATACACCAGTGGTTCACAAAGCGGGGACCTCCAGGGGTCCTTGAGGGGGTTCAAAGGGGTTTCCAGCAAAAAGGGGAAACTTTGAGAGCCCTGATATACACTATGGTGCATCTTTTTCATTTGAATAAAGAATGCTACTAACTTGGTTCATTTATCACAAGAATCCTTGGGTTTCATTTTTGATAAGTTGTGCACCAAAAACATGTTTTCTTAAGCACTGCTGCTTTTTTTTTTCATCTGTTATCCCTGTTTGTCTCTCACAGCCTTTACTTCTTCTGGACTGTTTATTAAATAACAGCATAAAAGCTCCAAAAGCTTATGATGGAGAAAAAGAAAAAGTAATTTAGTGTTTGTGTTGCTGAGGAAATTGATTGAAAAAAATAATTACTTTTACTGAAAATTATTCCCGTAATATGAAATGAAGTTGCAATAATGGAGAATAATAGCACCCATTACATTTTGCTTCAGACTACTATATCTGTACATTACAAAGCTTCACGCAGCAGAGCATTGTCCTCTAATGCATGCAATTTAAAATTTGAAAATAACTTATCTTGTGTTTACTTTTTAAATAAACTCGGTGTTATATACAAATCTGAACACCCAGTGAAAAAACACACTTTTGGGATGTGAGAGGTGGGTTTACATGGATGATGGAAGGATGGATGAGGGGAATATAAAATATGTATATTTACAGTATTGTGTGTGCTTGAATTTATAATTTAGAGCATATGTACATATTTTTTTTCTATTTGGAAAACCACTGACAAGAAGTAGCTGCAATAACAAGTTGGGTGTTGGAAACATTATTCTGGTCCCTGAAAAGTTGATAGTCTTGGTCTTGCTGGTTAAAAGGGTACTTGTTTAGCTCAACTCTGTGCTCTTGCTTTTCTCTTTCATAAAAAAAAAACAAACATATACTGAGCGCTGAATCCACCACAGCAGATGTTATGGAAGGTATAACATGATGTCTGGAGGGATGAATTTGTTCCCGGTGATCTTTTTTAATAATGTATAAATGCAGACAACCTTCACTTCTTCCTGTCTTTTAATAAAAAAATCCCGCTATATCCTTTCATCCTCAACACTTTTACCAACTAATCTTACATGTTTGAACTGTCTGCATTTCTGAACCCATTGACCTTACCTTGCATTTATCTTTTTCTATGAAGCTCAAGCCTTTTACAGTCCTGACTACAGGCACCAGTCTTCAGGAGGTTTAAACTAATAAGTCTGTAGACTGCAACAAAGCCATAAATGATACCAGCCTTTGCCAATTCTGTATCTCTCTCTCTCTCTCTCTTAATTTACACAAGTCTCTATCTTCTCCTTGTTTCATTTGTCTGCTAAGCTTCTGCGTCTGGGTGATGAAATCGTAACGGTGGGACACGCAGGTCTGCATCTGGCCAAGCAGAGAGTAAATCTCTCAGCTCCTTATTTTGATATATCTCTCCAGAATGTCTTGTTGTGGCTTTTCACAGCTCTCTGGATAAATTGGCTGCATTAAAAGAGAAAATAACATGTCCCTCTTCAAATCTACATTTTTTTTCTGACTGCTAAAATTTGCTGCACATAGTTTGATGTGGAGGCTGCTTTTTATTGGATCGATAAAACAAAGAGAAAAACGTGTGTTTATCTTGCATTTATTAATACCTACCTTAAGCTTTGACCTCACACTGAAGCACACACTGCTTTTTCTGATGTGCAAAGGTGACATACATGTGTTGCTGTGAGTGTATGTGCACACTGATGTGTGGGCCCGGGGCAAAGGTTAGAGGCTTCAAGGGAAGGTTATGCACATGCAGGTCAAAATACAACCAATTCTAGCGCCTCCTCAAAGCTCCTGTCTCACTGAGGCAAAGACCTCCAACAGGGGTCAGATTCAACCTTCAGACAGAGCACAGAGATTAGCAATACACACATCCTGACCTCTAACATGAGAGCAGCAGGTTAATCAAAAAGCTATCTCTGGTCAGAAAATCTCAACCTAAGAGGTCTTAACCATTTGGTTTCCAAAATATAAACAGTTAAGTTTAGGTTTTGACATCTAATAACTTCAGTGTTTGATTTCAAATTGACTAATTGAATTAAAGGAATAGTTTGACATTTTGGAAATGTGCTCATGTCACTTGTTGGCAGGGAGTTAACCAGGACATTGCTACCACACTCGTACAAGTGTCAACATGCTATGCAGCCAACAGCCTGTTAGCCTAGCTTAGCATAAATTCTGAAAATATGGGGCAACAGTAAGCCTTTGTCTGAGGGAAACAAAACACAACCCCTAACACCTCTGGGAAATAATGTAACACCAATTTGCTGTTTTAGAGGAAGGTAGTGCTACAGATATGTTTTTGTCTTGCACATAACCCTTAACCCACTAAACAGCAAATTGCAGTTGTTCTCTTTTCTTTAAGCAAATCACACAAACAATATATAATGCTAGAGTTTTTTTAAGGTGAATTTTGCTACTTTCAGATACATGCTAGCTGTTTTTCCCCTTTTTCATTCTTAATGCTAAGTAAGGTACTAAGTAAGTAAAATATCAGTGCGGTTTTGAACAGTTTATAAAATTTTCCACCATAAAAGCAAACAAGTATTTTTTTAAATTTCCAAAATTTGGAAGTATTACTATTGGACGATTACTCAAAGACCTGATTTTAGTGCAATCTTTGTATAAATTAGTATTAATATAATGAAGTTGCAATTACCATGTCATTCCACTGGGATGTGGGCGTGTGGAGTGGCCTTTATTTGTTATAATGCCTTTGATGCTGGGAGCTACGTCCTTGTCCTCCAAGATTATGTAAGTGAAGTCAGCAGCTTCTACAGAGGATATTATAATGGCTGCTTTCCCAGAAGGCTAACTTTGTCTATTAAGGATCATTAACATTGTGCAAACCTTTTATCAAAGGGAACAAATGTGTACCCTCTCAATAAGTACTTTGACATTGTCCTTGATCCTCCACTTTGCACTGCTTTAAAGGACGCCAAACTTTTCCCATTTCATCTGAACGCAGGGCAAGAAAGCATTTTTCACTTTTGTCAAATATCTTCATTACTTCCTTTGGCTATGACAAAAAATAACAGTTATTTATTGCATTTCTGTTGAGGAAACACTCTGGTTCAGGGGACACCACGGCACTAGCAGTATTGTCAGTAAAGCATTACCTTCAAACATACCTTTGGCCTACCGTCTGGCTTTATTTCAGGTGTAAACATGCCAGTGCTATTTTTGATTTCTATCTGAAACATGTTGGGTTCATCACCGATGTATGGAATCTCTTTTGACAGCCTGTGGGTTTTATGTTTGATCTCAATACGGCCTGAGCAGTCAAAGGGAGAATATCCTTTTATTGATGTTTTGTCAATGAGATGCTGAAAGGCTGCATACTATGTATATATTTAACAATTGTTCAAGTTGGTCTGGACAAGGGTCAAGGTTGCACACTTACCTTAACTTTATTTAAGATCTTATTTAAGTTGTCTTCTGGAGTTTTTTTGGGAGCTGCAAATGTCTCAACCTATGCTACAAATAAAAGATATTTTCTGCAGAAGTGGGAAAAAAGGTACAATACAAAACCTGAAGGGCATGTTAAGGATTAAATCCAGATGTCACCACATACTTCTTTTATCAACACTGAAAAATAGAGCTCTTTATGGCATTCAATATATCAGCATATATGCAGTACAGAGAACTGACATGTATGTCCTTCAACAGCCGCCCCCATATTCCTAATAGTATATAATATGATTGTAGAAAGGACTGACACACATGTTGCTCACCTCTCTCTTGCCTCAGCCTGCTCTTCAGCTGCCTCTCTCTCCTCTGTACTCACAACAGCTGCATGAACACGAGCAGCAATCTTTCTAACTCCTTCACCAATTTGTTTCTCTCTTTCAGAATAAGCTCCCTTATTTCTTTAGTTTGCAGACAACAAAAGGTTGGAATAAAAGAAAAAATTAAACACACATTTTTTTCTTCTTTTACTTTTTTTTATTTTTAATGAATCTATTTACAACTTCTTGCCGGAGGTAAACAAGCTACACTCACCCACTGAAAGGCTGTTTCTCTTTGCAGTAGTTCCATGTGTATAAAGGGCTCACAGAGCTGCTGGCAATAGTCAGACTGAGCAAGATGCACATCCTGTTTAGATTCAACCTCTTGAAACTACAGTGCAGCAAAAAAAAAAAAAA
>JAPZDY010000005.1:9749911-9766126 GCA_029783645.1 Ctenochaetus hawaiiensis
AACACATAATAAATAAAAAGAAAATCAATAAAAAAAAAAAAAAAAAAAAAGAAAAAAAACACATTTCACAATCACCTCCTCACCTTTCATATTATAGCCTTCACACACTGCTATTACTGCTGGGAAAATGAAAAAGGCCATCACCGTCATTTACAGGCACTATGGGCAACATAGAGATACAGGAGTCGATGGTACCTTTTCATCATGAGGACTTTGTTCTGGCTCTGGCTTGTACGCTATGAGACGAAGCGGTCCCACACAAGGTATATCATATCCTTCTTTATCATCTTTTTATCCTCTGTCTCCGGATGTGGATGAGAATTGTATAAAGCAAGACTTGTATAGGTTTTGGGATATAAGCTATAATCTACAGTATATGTATAATGTATAGCCCATAAAAGGATCCCTGCAAATTTGTTTTACAGAGAGCTCCACTATCTGTATCGAAGTAAAGTGCCTGTCAAAAGTTTGGATGCACTTTCTAATCCAGGTGAAGCAGGAAAGTTATATGCTTGTGTAAAAATACTCTATTACAAGCAAAAGCCAAGCAGTCAATGTAAAACTACATTTAAAGTAATTACTTCAAAATATTGCATTACCTAACACTGAAAGTACTAGTTATGCAAAATGGCCTATTTCAGAATAATATATGGCCTAATATAGCCTACTATTGGATTATGATAGTCATTATTTTGTACTGATAATATCAATCTTTAAAGTAACTTATAACTAAAGCTGTCACAAACATAAAATATATTACATTAATTGTAGAGTACAATATTTGCTTCTTCAATGTAGTGGATGTTCCTTTCTGCCACCAAATTTTGTGCTGTGTGAAGGAAATTGTCATCACCTGACTATGCATAACACACACTTATGGCCCCGAGCAGGCGACCTGTGAAGTATCAGCATCAGTGACCACACTTACCTCCTCTGCCTGCAACACCTGCAGATCTTCAATTTCCTTTTGAACTGCACCAGAGAGAAATAATTGGGAATTTGACAGATGTCTAAGTCATGAGAGGCAAGAGGGGGCAGGAATTGGTGACCCCTTCGCACCCAAACTGATGACACGGCTTACCTTGACAGCTGAAAGAGAGGCTCTGCTCCACCCACTCCCAATCTGTCTGGGTCTGAGTGCTCACCAAAGTAATGAATCTTCCATCCAGCGCGAGTACTTTCATGAACTCTGGTGACACCAGCCTGCTCAAGACAGGAGACAACGAATTACAGCAGTGCTTTACCAGAACAACTCTATTCATTTTAGAGATGAATTAATAGATTTTTGGCTTTTTGGAGGTAAAGTAACCTCTCAACAAGCTAAAAACAAGAGACACACTTAGGTTGTTATCATCACACACAGTTGTTTTAGCTGATGTGTCAGCAATGAGTCACATTTTTACACATTCGTCAGACAAGACGCAACATTAGCAATGATTTGGTGTTAAGGTAGTATTTGTTTACCTTTTTTTCTCACTAATGAGTTGCTAACCTTACCAGTCTGCTATTTGTTGATGGGTATGCCGTGTACAATGATTTTATTAGAGGTTTTTGGTGAAAACAGCTGCATGCTGAGCTAAAAGTAGCTAACAAGGTAGGAGGCTTAAGTGGCATTCACTTCACATCATGGAGCTGTGAGGCTTCATTGTAACCCTAAAATGAATTGGTGCTAGAATTGAAAATAATGGGTCACAAGTTTGCTGAATGACAACAAGCGAATAAAAAAAAATTAACAATTAATGCTAGTCATGGTTAGCTAGTTAGTTTATGAACTTTAACATTCTATGAGGTTGGAAAAGCTGATTCTGTTACGTTTGTTTTCCTCAGTTAACCTCAGTGTTTTGAGACCAAATAATATTCACTTTTTAGATCACTTTGATCCATCGGAGGGGTGATTGCCTCCGACCGTTTATCTTTTCGAAGATATTGTTTTTACTTTGACTGCCCAGCAATCTTCGTAGCGCTACTCATAAATCACTAAAATTTGTTTGTTTTTTTCTTACTGAAAAGCTTTTTAATCATTTAGACCAGCTTCACCAGGAAAATGCCATTTTATGACCATCAAAAAACAGCATAGACCAAAGGCAAAGTGTTACAGACTGGTTTCAGATCAATTTTACAGCACATCAAATGAAAATGTGGGTAAAACAAAGTAACAGAAACACTGCAGGAGCATAAAATGTTATAATCACTGTGACTTTTGAGGGTAATCTCACATTAGATGAATATTATGTTCATATCTTATGCTGTTTTAAATGATAAAAAATGTAATTTAAATCATCTTTATTCTCCCCAGTGACCTATATGAAAAAAATGCTGTTAGACAGTATAGAGAGCCTGTTACAGTTTCTTTTTTCATTTTCAGCTCAACCAACCCACTTTTCTTAATCGGTTGTTCTTGCAGAAGCATACCAGCACTTAGTTTCCCAAGGTCATTTGTCACTAGCGGAGCACAGATTTCAGTGTTCAAAAGAGAACCTCAGCAGTTGTCTGGTACGATGTTAACAATGGGATCTTTTCTGGTCTTTGCATGTCTCGTGCTCCTCGAGGCTCTTCGGGTTGTCAGAAAGCTGTCGAAGGGAGAAGTCACCTTCTTCAGGACTCTCAGGAGATGCAGAGGCACGGTCTCTCTGGTACGATGGAGACTGACTCATGTTTTAGAAAAAAAAAAAAAACCCTGATTTGTCAACTGAAACAAAATCTCAAGAGGACACTCACTGAATATTTCACTGTTCCATCTGTATCGTTTTAGTTATTGTTCGAACGCAGCTGCCCGCCAGTTTTGCATCGGGTTTATGCACATCCAAAACTGTCATATAGTCGCAGTAGACAGTTTTCCTGTTGCTATTACATTTACTAATGATGAAATCTAATAAAGAATCTCAACACCAAAACAGACATTTTGCTACATTTAGATTTTGTATGGAAATTTTACGTCAAACAAGATTAGGGGCAAACTTTTTAGTGAAAGAGGTGGAAACAACTGTAACATAATATCCCTTTTGAATCTCATAAAATGATCTCACTCTGTGATAACAGACAATGCCCTTCAACACCATCCTTTCACGGAGGATGATGCATCAAGGGGAGTAATTACAGTCACTACTGACAGATCAATGACTAATGCTGACAACAATACCACAGTCTATAAAACCCGGATTTCTTTCTGCAGGGCTCTAACATTTGCGACATTCGCAGCAACACAGTTGTTGTACGGTGGAGCTCTGTGTTAAACATACACCCTTTTGTCTATTACACACACTCATTTCATGCAGATTTCGTACATCCAAGGGTAAGCCGGCATAATTCAGTGCATCACATTGTATCAGTGCTGTTTATTTATTGTTGCCTTTTGATTAGTAAATTAAATTCATCCTTCTCTTCACCTAAATGTTTTTGCTGTGAATCTTGAGGCTAGGTTGCTGTGCTAATTATTTCCCCCTTTTTATTTTCAGTCCGCTGCCAGCAAAAACGTTTCAGAGCCTCTTCAGGAAAATCATCTATGATGTGGACCGCGGCTCTCTTTCTTTGTTTAGGAAATATTCTCATCAGAGGTGAGGCCAGTAATCAGCATTCAGAGCCATTTGCTGTAATTGAGCTACCTGAGACGGCCTCCTCTGGTCTTTTAATACTGGAAAAACACAAACCCAACAGCTCAATTCATCCACCCCGGGTAGCAGGGCCAAAACCACCACACCCTCCTATGTGCCTGGAGTCTGCTGGAATCAGAGATGCCTTCAAATACGTCAATACTGTGGTCTCTCTTGTTGTTTTTGTTGTTGGAATAGTGGGGAATTCAGCCCTACTGAAAATCATCTACGTAAACAAATGCATGAGAAGTGGACCAAACATTCTCATTGCGAGTCTTGCTTTGGGGGATCTGATCCACATCGTGATAGACATTCCAATCAACGCTTACAGGGTGAGTTATGCAGTGCAATTACAATGAGAGAACAGTGTTACACCTCATTCTGTTTTTTTTTTTGTTTACCCATTTTAAAACTTCAACCTCACCTTGAATTGATTCGATTTCTCACTGAAGTTGTAATTTGTTTTTTTGTTGTTGTTGTTGTTGTTTTTTTTATTTATTTCGCTGCAGCTCATGGCAGAAGATTGGCCGTTCGGAGTGGTGCTGTGCAAACTCGTCCCCTTCCTTCAGAAGACCTCGGTTGGGATTACTGTGTTGAGCTTATGCGCTTTGAGTGTTGACAGGTACGGAGATAAGCAGCATTGTCCTGTTGCCCTACAAGACTATAGTGTTTGCTGGATGCTATTTGTATTTCACCAAGCAGACAGATTTGTTTAGCGTTAGCCCTTGAAATGTTCTTTAACTGAAAAATGGATCATCATTACAGACAAAAAGTCCCCCAAGCC
Source organism: Ctenochaetus hawaiiensis (assembly GCA_029783645.1). Lineage (NCBI taxonomy): Eukaryota > Metazoa > Chordata > Actinopteri > Acanthuriformes > Acanthuridae > Ctenochaetus > Ctenochaetus hawaiiensis. Next base: position 9,754,286 of record JAPZDY010000005.1, read on the forward strand.
ATAAAATCTTTCCATTGATTTTGCAGATACCGAGCTGTAGCATCCTGGAATCAAATCAAAGGCATCGGGGTCTCAGTGTGGACAGCAATCGAAATAACTCTGATATGGGTTATTTCTATCCTGCTGGCTGTGCCTGAAGTTGTTGGCTTTGATATGATAACAATGGACTATAAAGACAAGCATCTGAGAATATGTCTGCTTCGTCCCATGCAAACCACTCAGTTCATGCAGGTATTGCAACAGGACGAAACAAACAGATCAACACGTGTTTTGATTTGATTGTCTTTTTGTATCACACTTCCTACAGCAACAAGTACAGAAGCTGAGAACAGCCACTCTTGCAATTTTTTATGCTATTATCTGGAGATCACAAGTTAATTATTTTGTTATCCTAACATAAAAAAAGTTTATTTTTAAGATAACAAGTTCATTTAGTTGTAATCCTGAGAAAACAAGATACCAAGATAATTCATCACAAGAAACCAACTTTCAGAAGGATCACTGAGGTTCAGTCACCTGTGAAGTTGCAGCTTGTCGAGGACTGATCTAAAAGTTTTCCTCAACAGAGGCACACAATGCAATTTCTGCCATGATTGAAATACTGTCTGTTAAGCTGATCAATAATAGGTTCTCCTTGATTTGATTTTTAAAGCTCAAATCAGCTCTCAAGACGCCATTCATGCACGCTGGCACGGCACTTCTGATCTCTGGAAAACATCGTAAGCACAAAGGGGAAACGACCTTTTGTTTCATTCGTGATAACGCCTTGTTTATCTTGTTATTTTCTCTGTATAATGAAATGATTGACTCCTGATCTCCAGATAACAGCATTAAAAAATAATTACAAGCACGGCTGTTCACAACCTCTGTAAATAAGTGTTGATGGGAAATGAAATTAAAAATGGATTTAATATTATTTCCTCCAGCCTCATTCAACAGATACCCTGCATGTTGTATAGATGTCCTTGTAAATTTGTACACATATAAATGTTTGAAATTTTTTTTTTCCTGCTGTAACATAGCAAACTGCTAAAGATCGTGTCATCCCACTGTCATGTTTAATCTACAGTTTTATAAATCAGTGAAGGATTGGTGGCTGTTTGGCTTCTACTTCTGCATGCCGCTGGCCTGGACCGCCATTTTCTACACACTCATGACCAGGAAAATGCTCAAGAACACTGAGAATACATTAAGCGACCACACCAAGCAGGTTTTTGTCAACACCTTCAAGCACATTTTGCACATTTCACAGATTTTTGGTGCAACATCAACTTAAATATTGATCACATCTTCCCTTTTTTTAGAGACGAGAAGTCGCAAAAACTGTCTTCTGCCTGGTGATTGTGTTTGCCTTGTGTTGGTTCCCTCTGTACCTGAGCAGAATCTTGAAATTAACCATGTATGATGAGAAAGATCCTAACAGATGTAAGCTACTGAGGTGAGCATGAACAAGAAATTAATCCCTTTTTTCGCTGTTCAGAACTTGGTTAATATTCTTTTGTCTGACTTATAACTAATGTTTATCATTCTTTGTCAGCATCTTTCTTGTTCTGGACTATTTTGGCATCAATATGGCATCACTCAACTCGTGCATCAACCCCATTGCGTTGTACATAGTCAGCAAAAGGTTCAAAAGATGTTTCAAGGTAAGATCTGCTGTCACACTCTTTTCTGTTTTTCTAGTCGCTCCTATGTAGGTCACTATTCAATTGTAGACAAAGCTGGTGGGGGTGAAAACGGTGTGATCCTTGTCGGATGAGCTATCATATGTGTCATCGAGGACATACGGAGTCATGTCTGTAAAATGGCCAGACCAGAGCAAGCAATTACCCGAGGGGGTAATAAGTGAAAATGGTCTGGAAAAACATCATCAGAGAAAAAAGAAAAAAAAAGACAGACACTTTGGCAACCTACCAGACAGTTTGTCACTGAATCAGAGTGATGTGTTTTAAGGAGGAAGAAAACATAGCTTCAAGGCAATTTTCAAGGGTAAATATTTTAAAAGCCTTTATTGTATTACAAGCAGAGAAGGACATCTAAAACATACTTTGATTTGTTTTGGCTGTCATTGGGGTTTCTTTTTGCACACCACAGTGCAGAAAGAGCCTTTTTTTTTCCTCTGCAATAACCCCACAAACTAAAATAATAATCACATCTATTTTTTTTCCTATTTTGTTTTTTTTTTTAATTAAAAGAACCCAAACTTAAGAATGCTTATAACACAGAACCATTCTCCAAAATTGCTTTCCACACAGAAGTAAACCCTCATAATGTGCCTTTTTTTCCCCTCCATGTGAAGCTGATGGGAAATGTGTATGTGTGTGTGCTACCCCCTGACCAAATGTCGATGTGCGTGTGGTCCTTCAGGCGTGTCTGTGCAGTCGGTGTCTACCTCTTCAAGCTGTTACCCATGACGAGGTACAGTCTGTTTTGAAGTCCAGAATGCAGGATCAAGCCTCGGAGCAGAGCAGCAACATCAAAGCTCCCAAGCAGACTTCGACGCCTCTACCTGGAAAGGAGAACACCTTACCATGTTAACAAAACTTGTGTGGAAACGTGGAAAGCCTTTGTGAGAGTTCTTTAATATTGCTTTCTGAAATATATATATATATATATATGGCTATCAAAGCAGTTCTATCAGTAGCTCAGCAACTTTGACATGCCCCCCTAATAATCTGGAATACCTCGTGAATAACATGCAGCGCTGTCTTTTGTACTGCTGTCGTCAGTTGAACATCTGCTTTGGCATGAGCAACCTGGAGTCAGACTGTTCAGACTATTTGCCCCCGGGGCCTGACTCACTCCCAACCATTACATCAGATTTTACCTTGTACCTATCCTGTATCATGCATCGCAGTTCTCAAATCACTGTTTTGGGCACGATGTGAACCTGGCACCCATCAACAGAAATCTTGTCACAGCTTACCGCCTGCATGTATCTTATTTTGATTCCGTCTCTTAATTCTGAAAAAGACACTGTGCCTTAGGAAATCAAGCGCATGTGAATTCAAAATTATAACGGTGGGTTTTATGGGGTATGTTGTATTATTAGCGCACACTAAATATGTGTTTTCATCTCTGTCAAGTTTCCCCACATACGCAGCAGCCTCAGAGTTTACAGCGTTCCTTTCCTTTCTTTTCTCGAGCCTTGAGAAACATATCAAATTGGTGCCACAAGTAGATTCTGTCTCCCCCACTGAATGACTGATTGATGGTGGCCTATTTTTAATGCATTGTTAAATGTGTAATGCATGGAGACACTTTATAAAAGACCTGAGAGTGGGGAAGAAGGAAAACGAAGATGACAGAATGAGGTCAGGAGGAGAGAGGATGGGGTGGGGGGTGGAGGGGGGAGGGGGTGGGGGGGGTGGGGGGTGTAGAGATGAGCACCTGATAGGTCTTCCTGTCACAGGACAAGGCAAGCACAAATTGAGCGCGGTTCTTGCAGCTAATGCCGTATCAGTCTGCAAAACTGTCTCGATGCCGGGATGCCTATTAAAAAGTTTTGTCTTGTCTGGAGCGCAACACTCGACTGTTTGTAAAGATTTTGTTGTTTATGAATAAAAGCGTGAAAGTACTTGTGATGTTTGTGATGCTTATACAGAGGAGAGGTGGATAGAGACACAAATTCATTCTATTTACCTAATTTAACTTTAAATTGACCTGTCATCTTATAGTAATTTCTATCATTGTCAGGCACGCAGAGTGTAAACACGTGGGTGGAAAACCTTGGATAATTGAGGCCCTATACTTCTGGCATTCCTTTCTTTATTTTTAATTAAGGAGTCTTATAAAAATACAAGTTTACACTTTGCAATTTGAAATGAAACCGTGCTGAAGTGACAGCTGTGTTTTATATCATGACTTTTTCATATCAGCGCCATTGTACAAAGTGTTTGTTCTTCTAATAGCTCTTGGCACATCAAATAGAGTGCACAAGGAAACGCTGGTTCCACATCACATCACATCAAAACCAGCCGGCTGTCATCTTTATGTACCTAATCGATTATCCTGGCTTTCCTCTACACATAAAACGCTAGATTGAGCAGTTAGAATCAGGATTAGGTTTGCTAATATGACAGATTAGCAAAATAAATCAATGCAATCCTTTCAAATGTTTGTATGCACATGTATATCATAGCCGTCGGAATGGATCACATGACGTTTTTAAGTTGCACAGTAGAAGCAAATTTGAGCCATCTGACTCGAAATGTGTTTGTCTGTGATTAGAGATGTCAAAAATATGTTTCAAGGGAACAGAGAAAGTAACGTGCTGTTTGCAGCCCACACAGTCATATTGCATGCTGTGCTATACACTCATGCATCTCTCTCTGTTCTGACATAAGAGAGACAGTGTTTCTGTGTCTCTGAGGCTTTGATTGTCAGATACAACAGAGTTGGACAGGATACAGGACTTCAATATGCTCATTTACGCTGAAGCAAATGTTTACTAGTTTTGATACAGACAAACATAATGTATCTATTTTATGTGTATTTGTTAATAGGTAAATGTGCAAAGATACAATTCTCCTATTTTTTAGTTTTTTAAATGTTTTAATCCTTTCTTAAAGCTTTTTTAAAATTTAATATACCGTGTAATTTTCAAATTTCTAACTTTTTCAATGGCTTTAACTTTTATTCATATAATTAACTGTCTTTATGGAAAGAAAGACAGCACTCTTTAACATATGCTCCTGTCAAATGATAATTTGTGTCAAATGCTGTCAAATGCTCCATTCTCCTTTGGTAATTTAAATGCCAGCAGATAATCAACAAATGGTACAGTGCTATCATGTCCCCAGAAGTAAAAGCTCGCAACTGGCAGATGACATCGGAACAATCATGCTCTGGTATCTAGAGGAAGGGTGACGTCAGTGTCAACATCAGTGAGAGAGCGGGTGTCTGAGACCTTCTTTAGTAATCTCTGTGCACACAGGCTCAGATATGGCTCCCCACGGTGCTGCCCAGACTCCCCAGACTGTGGATTTAATTAAACAGTGTGAAATTAATTAATCAGTGGGGTGGCAGGTAAAAGGACTCCTCACTGGAACTGCTCACAAAACCAAGACAAGCATTTCATGTGCGCTGACAGTTATTAATTTGCTGTATGTTTTATAATAGTGTTTCTATATAGAGATGCAGAAATTCTGGGAGCCTAAAAAGCTTGGCATGGGAAAAAAGCCATGCAAATTATCAAAATAACAGCTCCCGAAAATCAAAGTGTAAACCTGTGTTTGATCTGTTCTATCAATTAATTAAAAAATTCAGTTCTGTATAATAATATGGTGCAAATTAGATGGAAATGAGATAAAATATTCATTTAGTTATCTGGGGAATCTGCCTGGAGGGCTTTTTAGTCTTCAGTCTGGCTCAAAATGCTGTCCATATGGCAATTATGTACAGTAGTGTTGCAGGAGGATTGGTCTGATGCCTACTGGCAGAGAGGAGCCTGCCTGTGACAAACTGCTGCTAGGATCTGATGTGAGTTGAGGGAGATAATGAGGCTGTTGTAAGCCTTAAGTATAGAGCCTGCCCCCGGGGTGGCATATCTAAGGGCTCAGGCTCCCTCATTGTTGCACGTGCTGCTGAGGATTAAAAACACATTTACTTTTTTTTCTCATAAACTTTGTCAGTACTTCCCACAACTCTTTGGACAACTTCTGCTTTCATGTGGCAAGCCTCTTGACATTGCTTTGTGGAGGAGCTGTTTTTTTTTTTTTTTTTTTTTTACAGTTATAGATGTCAAGTCTTGATTTGATTCTGCTTTGAGCTATCTATAGTTCTTTTTAAGCACCCCACCAGAGGATGTGTATGTTCTGGGGTACATCCTTGGATGACTGAAGTTTCAACAAATATTCTGATAGAGAATACTTTTACATTGATCCCATTGGCAGGGGGCTTTTTTCAAATTAAAATTCCCTAATGATATGGGTGAGGCACTGTAATGTGTGCTGTTTGGTTATACAGTGTTCTCTGTGGGAGCCAATGCCTGCTCTGATTTAAAGATAACTGCCCACCTCTGGTGAGCAACTCTTGACATCCTCTGCAGGTTGGCTGCCTCCACCACACAGTGACTGTCACACTTATGCAGTGTGTCCCTTGGAAAACAATGGTGCAAATTCCAGCACTGTGTCCAATTTAGACCTACCGCACTACAGGTTTCTTATTTGAGTGTAACAAGGACACCATGCAACCAAGTGCAATACACAGACAAAAAAAATAAATAAATAAAAATCCCTGCAGTGTGTGCAGAGTAATTGAGTCACTGAGGACAATCGCTATAACATTCCATGACTGAGAAAGTGTAACTAATGTAATGCAGGTAGGTCTATGGACATGTTTACAGTTTTAATTCAATGAAGTAAACAAGACAGACTTCCCTGCACAATACCAGCAGACATTTAATTAATTGCCATTTGGGGCTTGCATACTAAATAGGAGGGTAAGAGAAAGAAAGAGAGAGAGAGAGAGAGAGGGAGAAGCAGAAACAGAGAGAGAAAGAGAAAGAGAAAGAGAAAGACTCATGCAGGCACCCCAGCCAATGGCAAGGAAACTTCAGAGAGACCTGCAAATGGCAGGCAGAGCCAGACTACTGGGCAGAGCTACAAGTGGTCACTCAACCATGGGATTAAAAAGCATTTAAGCCTTGTACCACCTCCCCCCCCACACACACACCCCCCCAAACACACCTCCCTCCCTCCCTTGCTTCGTCCAGCTATGTTATTTCTGACCATCCAGGAGTATAGAGAAGACAAATGTTCAGTGCCTGGGTTGTTATTGCCTGTGCAGAACTGCGAGTTACAGGTTTTTCCCGACGCCAACATCCATAAGCGCACTGCGGTGCTCTCTTGCAGAAAAACATAATGAGCTAGCCTAAAAGGGTTTCTGTGTTCTGGTTAAGGTGCAAAATGGACTGTCACTACTGTTTATTTCATTCATGTCTGGATGTAATGGAAAACATGCAATCAAATGTAGGACACGTTTACCAGAGTGGTTCACTTCACACTTCTATTCACACTTCTAATGCCTCTTGGGTAACAACAGGCAAATTTATGACAGGCTATTGACATATTTATAGGAGCTCTAGTGAGTGCATGGGCTTGATTAGCATAAATCTGTGCCACAACATGAATCTCCAGCAGAGGTATCCCGAATGTTTTGTGCTGAGTGACGGTGCCGAGAGGATGTTGGTGAAAAAGATTATGATTCGGTGGTCACCAGAGCACCAAAGCACCCTGCCGGACTGTGCTTGTTTTGATGGGCAACGATGAAAGCACAGGTGGATGCGAGAAAAGCTCCCCCCTCCCTCCCCTGCAGACTCCTCTTCTGCGGTTTTCTATTAGCACAGGAGTGGAGGTTTGCAGTCTGGCTGCTGGGCACTGTGGGTCAGTGCTCACAAAGCTCTGTTTGTTCCCTGGCCTGCAGGGCTCCCAGGGTAAGCTTGGCTCCAGAGGGGGAGACAAACCAAAAGGCACCACTGTCTCACACAATGAAGCCGTTTCCAACGCATTTGTCTTTTTTACTCAATGGGGTTACATTTCTCTTCTTAGGAGAGAAATGGCAAAAGGAAACATGTTTTTTAGAAACAGGGCCTCGGGATAACAAAACTGCTGTTGTTTTGAGCTATGTATTTTTTCTCAGTTTAAATGCCATTTTTAGTTGTTGCTTTTGGTGGTGGTGGTGGTGGTGGTGTGTGTTTTTTCTTACTTTTTTGCTCTGTGTTTTTCATCTCCTTTTGTCTGGCTCAGACTCGGAGCTCTTTGTCTTGCGCTGCTGTGAGTGAAACCCAAGGAAACAGCCACCAGCAACAGGCATATAACATCATATTTACATTTCAGCTGCAGTCGCTAACTTAAGAGCTTATATATAGCCTTGTTAAACTGCAGCTGGCGCAATTAAGATACAAATTAATTAATAATTTCAAGGTGTCTCCTGTGACCAAATTTGCTGTCTGCTTGTGATTTCTTAAGATGAAATAATGTGCAGGATAGTCTTACAGCTGCTGCCAGGTCAGATGTTCACTGTTGTGCTGCAATCTGCAGTCCAAGTATAACTCCATTATTGAGGGGACTTTAAAATGGGAGCTGTGTGACACACTGCGGGATGATTTAGTTTAATGACCATGGCAGTGACAGTGCTGTGATGGAAATTGGACTCCCCCCGCAAATTTACATCACTTGAGGGTACTTGGGGCTCTTTTAGCGGCTGCACTCCAGAGCACGAGCCATCAGGAGGTCCTGGATATGTCATGCTTGTCACCTTCCTTTAAGTGCATCTGCAGACGTGGGAGAGGGATTAATATTATATAGCCTACGGAAGCAGAGAGGCCGTCTTATCAGCACTGCAGATGTGATAAGCACCTCTACCCCCACGAAAAAAAAAAAAAAAAACAGGAAAGATCTCCAAGCAAAGAGACAAGCATCTCTTTGTGTTGTTTCCTCACACTGCTTCAGAGTTTCAATGCAGCTTTAGTGGCAGATATGGCGCAATTTCACATCTGTTGTAATTTGATGTGCCTGGATCACCCTCTGTGAAATCGTCTTGATCGCAACATGGCTCCTTTCAATTATTTAGAAAGTTGGCATATGGCTTTAGAGATAGTAATCTGATTTCTTTTGATTTCGAGGTATTCAGAATAGCCTACAACACAATCCAACACAATAACAGCTGCGCAAAAAAAAGAGAAAAGGCCTGTCTCTGTGATCATGTTATTAGGTAAGCTTAGCATCCACACTCCTCTTTTTTCATAGAAGAAAAAAAATATGTATTTAATAAAAATGTCACTTCTATGGAAATACTTGCCATCATTGCCATGACACCCATCTCACATTAGTTCACATCAGTGCAGATGCCAGTGTGCACAAATTGCATTGCCCTCAAACTGATTCCGAGCTGTGAATGGAAGTTATGGCAACCACCGCTGTCACTTCAGTTTTATCAGAAAAGCACCCAGTGGAACCATGGAAACAAGATGTGACACACAAACACACACAAACACACACGCACACACAAAAAAACGTCGACATCAAAGCCAGCATATACTTTAATTAGAATTTATTGAAGCCTACTCAGTCAGAAAAGGTACATGATCTGAGCTGAGCCTTTGGATTCAGTCCCATACCTTCCATTAAACACAGTACAGTGCGTTAAGCCATGGTGTTGCATGATGCAAATATGAATATGCTCATTTGTCAGTCTGTTACTACAAATAGGAAAAAAAAAATGGCATTTATGTATTCCAGTTTTACTGTATGCAAAGAAAAAGTGAACACATGCAAAGAAATGCAGCATTATATTTGAATGACATCAGCCATTGTATGGGTCAAACAATTGTACATCACTATCTGCATTTCATGCTAACAGGCGTAGCTTTCTAGTAGTATCAACAGTCAAACTGAGGAAATAAATATCTGCATGCATAATAAAGTTTAGAGACCTTGGGGGTCTTTTGAAGAAAAAAAAAAAAAGACAAGTTCTTTGACAAGTGCAGCGTGTTTTCTTACACAACACCTAAAATGCGTGCCACCCACCAGCGACACGGCATAATGACTCTGCAAGCTACCTGGCATCCTCTGTAGTTGTAAGGCCAGGGCCAGTAACCTCGCAGAGGCTCGCATATTCTCTGACAGTGAGTGTAGCTGCGTTGGCATTCGGAGCAGCAGATCCCCTGGTGGTCTAACATGGTGTCAAAGGTCATGGCGCCTTGCTCTCCGGCCCCTCCGCTGCGCTGCAGTTTTTTGAAGCAATGTTAATTTTGAAGAGCTGCCCTTTTTTTTTTTATTTCATGAATTTACGCTCATTTGCAATTCAGATGTTTTTCAACAAACTTCTAATCCTCCCAAACAAGTGAGTGCGCTTCTCTCGGGCAACATGAATTTTTATAACCAATGGGAATTTTCACTTCAGCTCATGAGTTCATGAACTTGGAATGGCAGCTGTTACCCTGATGACCTGTAATTACAGCCACTAATATGACACCCACTCACTTGCAGCCACAGTATATACCCACAGCTGAGGAGAGGGACTTAATCCAGGTTAACACATTTTCACACCATGCACTTCTATTTCTGTGAGAGAACATTTTTTAACAAGGCTGGTATTTTAATGATGATGTGATACAGTGATCTGTAAAAGTGTTGACAAAACAGAGAAACTTCAATTTATAATATTACTTTAGGGGTTGCTTCAGGGCTCAGTGTTTGCCTCCTGATAGTTAATCAAAAATTCACCGGCTCTGCAGCGTGTTTATCACAAACAGCCGTGTTGATGGAGTTTCTACTCACGTGATAGGGGTTTTCGGGATTGTACACTGACCCCGCAGTGGATTGTGCCCCCTCCTCTTCTTCCCCAGCGACTCTGGAGGTGTCATCCTCTGCGTGACTCACCGAGTCCCTCTCCTCAGCAGCTGCCTCAAACGCCTCCATGTTAAACTGCCGCTTGGCTCGCTGCGTGTCTCTCTTTCTCCTCTCCCCATCTGTTACAGCAGCCACGAGAGGCAAGAGTATTGGGTCAACATCCACAAGACGCCATACATGTCCTCAGAGCTCAATCCTACATAGCTGCGGCTGTCTCAGATGTCCTGAATAATTCAATTAGCAGCAGTGATTTCAAGCAGTCTTGCATATTTCAAGATCATTCTCTTTTGATACAAGACCGCAGCCGTTTTTGGTGTACGACTCTAATGTTCAAGATGTTCAAGGGTTTCAACAACTTCTCAGAATCAGAATTTTACAAGTGTGTCAGCAGATAAGCAGGGCAAGCAATCGCAACCAGGATCTGAATAAACTATGAAAGAAAGCAGAATAATTCAAATGAAATAGACCATGATCTATGATAACAGAGCAGTTTTTTAGACTGCGGGATGAAGAGAATCAATTCGTAAAATCTGAGAAAAAGACAACCTTTAGGATAGATCGGTTGGAGCCAGTAAATGGGAAGCTCCCCGCAAAGACCCAGAATCTTGTTGCCCAGAAAGCTGGTGTCCTTCAGCGGCTGCTCCGCAGCAACCCATATGAGGAACTCCTCATCAAACCTCACTGGCATGACTTCATCTGTCTGACAAGAAGAAAGAGATAATGTCCTTGAATTACTAAGACAGAGCAAAGAAAAAATGACAGTTTTTAAAGCAGGGAGAATATCCTCTGTAAATTTCTTTTTTTTCTCACAACTCTCAACGTTTTGTATAAAGTAGTGTGCATATACCAGGTCAAACATCAGCGACTCTTTGTTGTGAGCTCCCATGTGTGGAAGGTTGCCTTTGATTTGGGATTTTATATAGCACTTGTCTCCTCCAAAGAAGCGGATTCCAGTTATTCCCTGCACCAAATCACAGACATGCCATGTTTACACTCACAGCTTTGCTACTTTGCTAAGCACACAGAAAGTCTCAGCTGAACTACCTCAGGAAGAGAGAACAAGGACAAACTCAACTCACAATTTGAAAGTCATGAATCTCCACAGCTTCCTCAGCTCCAGTCCCAGTTTTAAATCGCTCCTGGTTGTTGTCAGAATCAATTTCCACGGAACCCTCCCTCACCTCCCCATTGATGTTCATACTGTAACGAACATTATAAACCTGGCAGCAAAGCGGAGCGTTTGAATGACTGATTAGTCAAGTTATGTAAATCACACTGTAGCGAGCACAATGCAAGTGAGACGCAGAAAATCAAGCTTCTCCTGCACAGCAACTGTTGGTGCTGCATCTCCTTCAGAAATCCTGTGTAGCTTAATAAACCTAAGAGCTGAGTAAAGCATGACAGGAGATGCTTTTCAGACCTTGAAAGGAGTGTTTGCCCTACAGGTGAGCTCAATAAGACACAAATAAACACTACACAAGTTCAT
>JAPZDY010000005.1:9789354-9808658 GCA_029783645.1 Ctenochaetus hawaiiensis
AGAGAGTGAAAAAAAAAAGAAAACACCTTCTGCCAGACTGTTTTTCCTGTTCTGTTATGGAAATGAGATTTTCCATCTCACTTCATCTTCAGTACTTAAATACCTCTTTGCTGAGAATAGGACTGTCTAGCCTGTTAACACATTTCTTCCCATATAAGTGCTGTGTTGTTCTGCAAAGCTTAGTTGAATTTTAGCTTCTGTGCCTTCACAAAGAAATTAGATTTTCTATAAATTGTGTGAAATGTGAACTACCCTATTAGACGTGCGTTTATTGCTCTCTAAATCACTGTTAGTGTGTGTTGTCTTGATGGCAGACTGCTGATTCTCCTGTTTGAATGATTCCCAAAAGTCATGCCTTATTGTGGTCTTCATTCACTTTTTCCACTCAGACGTGCTACGCTGTGAGCTGGACTGTGATTCATGGTAAATATTCACAATCCCAAAGGAACATTATGTAATTGTTACCTTCATAATGCCCTTTTTTATAGTGCACTCTTCAAACTGAATTTCAAGTGCTTTTACAGATAAATGATCCGCAGATAAATGAGACAAAAAAGCGAGAGTCAGTGTGAAAAAAAAGGCAACAACAAAACATTAGAGAGTCTGATGCATCATTTCTTTGTGTCATCATTAAGGTTTGACCCCCTCAGATGGTTAGCATACAGGACGTTAGGTGTCATAAATCTGCAGTGCTATCAGACAAGCAGCACCACTCACCCGCGTCCTAATCTAAAAGATTTACAGCCGGGAGTTTGAGTAGAGGCACATCAGCGGTGTTGTCAAGTAGTTGCCACCTTTTACTGATGTTTTGAAGAGTTTGGCTCGCAGCAGCTCAAGAAACCAACCAGTGCACTCCAGAAAGGATGACGTCCAGTGACACTGCCAAACATCTGCCTATAATAAATGAGTGTTCATGTGTGAGGGGTTTAAAGGGTCAATCCTAAGGTCTTTCTACCAGTCGAGGTTATCAACAAAGCTGTTAATTTAACCACTATAAGACATAAAAAGGTGAAAAATGAACAAATGGGAATGACAAATAAATAAAATAAAACATAGATAATCATTAGCTGAAACTTTAAAAAAAAAAGCATTAAAAGTACATTTAGCAAAGTTTCCCCATTGGTTTAATGAGAAACTGATAACATACTAGCCAATTTGTGCAAGCAGATGTCATCGACTCACAATAAAAAAAAATAATTTAGTAGTTTTAAAAAAAAAAATTAAGTTAATCTGCCCTCAACAGCAAACAAAGCAGACATGAGAAAACATCGTTCCAGAGCTGGAAAGACTATTTCTTAATCTTGGATAATTAATAACTAGGCCCCCATAAAACACTCATTTGGGTTTGCTCTGGAGAATGTGAAATCTCTTCAATTGTACACCAACACTATTCTTTATCAGGCCTTGTTCTGTAAAAGCACAGAGCCCAGATTCATTTTTACGAGAGCTTACAGTATTCTATTCATAGAGCCCTTTAGAAATGGCAAGCATTCATAATGGAGCTGGGATCTGATTAACCTCCTCGCTTGCCGGCACAATGGCAGGCTACCCTGAGACTCAGCCCCGTAATGGAGTCCGCTATCACCAAGCACACTCCAAACATTCTTCGCACCGCAGGACTCGACGACCAGATTGGAATCCCTTAACTCCCCTCCGCACTCGGCACACAGTGGGGAAACAAAACAGCCTCTAAGCTGATGCCCCTCAACATTAATCTATCTCTCTGCTCCACTCGTGCACATGCACACACACACACACACACACACACGCAAACAGGAACACATAATACACCACAGACATCCTCTTCAGTGCCTTTGTTGCGTTTCTGCATTCATTGTAAACTCTTATAAGTAAAGGCAGAAAATAAGGTGGTTTTGTCTCCTCTCTGCATCTCAAATCTTCTATCTGTGAATACATACCTTTAATAAACAGTGTGCACAGTGTGAATACGATAAATTCAATGCAGTTAAATCAATAACCACTGAAAAAGGGTTTGCACCATATTCATAAAGCTTATAAAGTGTAATTTTCAGTCTCTTTTTCTGTTGTTATTGTATCAAATTTTACATAATAATTAATATATATTCCCCTGTTATTTTATTCTCCTTGTGAACAAAATAACATTGAACATAATGGAGGACCATCAAGTGGAATGCTTTTCATAAATTATCATGACTCTTTAATCCTTAGTTGCTTTCTTTAGCCTCTCATGTGATATGAACCATTACAGGGGCTGAAGTGTTTCAAATGCTTTTTCACCCACCTCAATGTTGCCATCTCCTGGCCTAACAGGATTAAGCACAAGACGCTCACACAGGCCTTTTTCTGTCGTGGAGCAAATGGGGAGCCTTGTGCCAAATATGTCAGAGGGAGTGATTACACCCCTCAGTGGCCAGTTGGCCCAACAGTCCGCCCCCAGTGGCCAGCCCTGTGGGGGCAGTCAGGACCAGGCAGACTGGAAGCTTGGTAAGGAGCCAGTCCCACGTTTAGCAGCCAGCTCCTGCCCAGCCCAAGTATCATCTGCACCTGCCAATGGGAAGCAGTTCTCACCCATCAGATAATGGCTGAGAGGAAATTGCTTCAAGGAGGCGACATTCTAGGATGGCAATATGGAGATGTGAAATATATTCAAGCAGGAGGAGGAGGAGGAGGAGGTGGAGGAGGAGAGAGACCTGGTCCTTGAAAAGGCACAAATTAGCATTGACATCGGCATACACACAGAGGCACGTATAAATATACTCATGCACAGACATTTTTACATGCTCACACACGCAGACAGACACACACACATAGAAAGAGGGCAGTACTTAATCTCTCCTGCTTTGAATAATATAAACGTCCAAGAGAGAATCAAATTTATTCACAGCCCGGACAACCAGGCAAATTCTTATTTACCTCACCTGATATAGTAACAGCCAACCAGCCATGGAAATATGGATCGCAAGTGTTTACATGCTCGGTGCAGACGAGCTGAAACAAGGGGATTTTCGGTGCTGCAGTATCTGCAATGACCAGTTCAGCAGTGACGTGGAAAATGAAAATCAAAGTGAAAGTCGGATATGGTTATGTCAAGTCAAATATGTGCCTGCAACCATCACACACAGGATATCACTGAAGGTTAATGTGCAGGCCTGCTGATCTTTTGGGGCCCTCATTCATGTGGCTTAAGGCAGTGAAAATTCAATATGAAGCATGAAATGCGAAGTAGTCCTCATAATTGAACTGAAACCCATAGTGGGTCCTTTACCAAACGGAGAGTATAAAGCACACACTTCACGCTAAGACGAGTGGAGCTGATTTTCAAGTCGCATCCAATCGGATGGGGCACTATTTTGAGGTTTCCTCTGCACTAATGAGCTGTTGGATCATCTGTCAGGACAACATGTTCCCTCAAACAGGTGGTTCAAATACTGATTAATCATTAATTAATGAGAGAGTTAATGATGTGTTTCTTTGTGAAAAAAGCATTGTGTGAAGAGGCACACGTGTTCTCAGCGTTTTTCATATCATCTGATGTTACCATGACAAAGTTTCAGCCTGTAGATGGCACTCTCATCCCTGGTTTTAATCCAAAGCTTAAAGGTCGACTCCCCATTTTGAAATGACTGGCCTCGATTCCAAAACCTGTTTTGCTTTGTTTGTCATCATGATCCTTCGGCAGATATTTTGTTAATGATGGCAAGACAGGATTTTGAATTTTTCACTCAGTGCTTAAACTATAATGACAGATATTCTCATGTGCAGCAGCAACATACCTGTTTGTGCATATGGCCAAGGCATATTCCAAAATGCTTATGCATAATGAAGAGCAGCTAGCAACTGTTGTTCCAATCGTTCTCAGGCAGCGAGCATTAGTTACACAGTGGGGAATGGTTGGAGTTGAGTGGGGGAAGAGGAACCTCAGCCAAACATGGTTTGTCTCTGAATACTAATGCCTCTTTTGATCTGCCTCGGCTTTTAGGAGATTTAAACAACAAAATCTGTCTTTCCAAATTTCTTAATAGACTCAGCCTTTTGTGGCCAACACGAAAAAATCCTAGAAACATGTTTACACGGCATCCATATTAATGATCTGAATTTGTTTAAAACATGTAGAGTCCACTGAGATCTTATTACAAGCAAACCCTGTATTATTCATGCTTGGCCCTAATAGACTAATTAATTTATCATAAAAAAAATAAGACGCTTTTATGATTTTCTTATGTTATGCATTTATTTCCATAATTGATCTTTGTTTTACAAATACATCTTTTTAAGTTGTCCCTCATATGTCCTAAATTCAGTCGCTGTGCAAAAGAGATTTCATCCCTTCTGAAATGATCTGAATGCATTAGCTACAGGGCTGCAGATGCAGGAAGGGAAACTTAACAGGAAGAGAAAACAATTAGACGCCATAACATCAAGGCTACAAGTACCTATGTGATTTATATGGCCCTAAAAGCTATTTAGGACCATATTGTGACAGAATGTTAAGTGTGATTAGGGACAGTATGTTAAACATTTGGCCAGTTGTAATCAGTTGGAGAGCTGTGAGGATGAGCTGTGGTCTGAGGGTTATCTGTGCCTGTGACGCCGCAGGAGGTGCCAAAAGCAACAGAGACCACTAGCCGGTCTGAGTATTTGGCACCTCCGCAGCTGCTGCTCACATGCCTCCACCCTCTATCATCACACCGAGGGCCAGTACAAGCACAGGATAATCTTGTTTTATCTGCCTTTCAGACAGCCCAAATGGCTGAGATTAAACCTTCCACATGACCCTCATGACCAGAACAGTGACATGTATACCCCCAGTTTATTAGAGCACCTAAGGTTAAAGTGAGATGAGGAAACTGATAAGGGGCTGGCCTGAAAAAAGCTCGATGAATTTTCAGCTCTAGCAAAAAAAAAAAACCCTGTGAAAGTCTAAATTTAATAAACGATGTGCCATGAATACAAGTCAATCTCTTTTCAAGGTTGAATTATTAGTAGAGGAGCTCATTTAAGCATTTAGCAGCAAGGCTTGCATATATGTAGTTAAATTGCCAGCTACCACATGATTTACAGAGTTCAGTCACACCAAGAAACAGCACAGGTATGGTTATATAGTCAATTTTCACGCATAATACATGTGTATAGTGTTGTTTTCATTTCAATCCTTTCTGTATTAGTAGAAGTATGTTTTAAAACAGTAAATATAATGATGTTATCTATCAAAGTGCAATGCAAATGAAACGACTTGAGATGAGTGAACTTACTTAACATTTATTCATCAGTGACAACATGCAGCACTCATGATCCCTAAATTGGCATCATAACTCTCATTTATGAAGATGGTGTAACATTTGTCACCATAGTCTGTGATGCAGTTGTGAAATCGTACCATGACAATTATGGAGACAAAGCTGATTAACTTTTTCATTCAGTGTCAGTGTCTTAGTTATTTTGCAGAAAATGTATTTATTTGGCTTCATAATCATTTTCTGTAAACATCCCTACATGTAATTATGTAATTTGTGTATAAATATGTGGTTTCACTCTGTATCTGTGCCACTGTGCATTGTGTAGATATTTGCAGGAATATAAAACTCAGATGAACTGAAACTCATTAATAAATCTCCATTGTTCCTAGTTTACCTGTTAATGACTTTGACTGTATATTTCGGCATTGTTAATGAATCCCCACAGAGTAACCTGACAAAATTAGACTGAAAACATTCAGAATGAGAAAAACACTGAAGGTTTCAGGAATAGCATTTCTAGAAAACTTTTTTTATCCTTTTACTCTCAAAGTATTTCCCCAAGAAGTGGAAACCTAGCATCTATGAAAATTGAAAAAGAAAAAAAAAAAGCCCTGGATGACAATTTTTCTAGCAGTGGGTGACACTGTGGCTGTTATCCAAAAGGTGGGCCTATGAGACATTTGCTCCCAGTGGCATATGCCAGGATTACTGCTCCTAGTGTCACCAAATGCTTCTCCTGCCTTCCTACCTGTAGGTGTGTGAGGTGCTGAATCTACAAATGGCCTCCAAATGATGTCCAAGGCTCGCTCGCTGACATCGGGACTGATTTCTGACCATCATTGTGATTACCATGATGCTGACTGCCAAGGCAAGATTAACAATATTCTTACCATTAATTAAAATCACCTCAGTGAAAGAACAGATGGCCGAAGCCATTAATCTGCTGCAATGCTCTTACTGTCACCACACAGGTCTTAATCAAGCCGTGATCTGCATTAATCACCTGACTTAAGTGACAAACAAGTATCACTCTTGTGTTAGCCGGGCTTTGTTTGTGGTCAGACCCGTGGTGACCTTGTGGTGATGCATTGATCAGGAAAAAAAAAAAAAAAAGAAACAACATAAGGATGCGATGTTTTACATTGAGGCACTTCGCTCCAACAAAACATGATACTTAAAGAAAAACCACAAATGAACAAGTCACCTGTGCAGCTGCTGTTTTAATCGTCACATCTGTGATTTTTATTTTAGACTTGAGTATTTGCATCCACAGCTGCTCAGTTGTTACCTTGAAAACCGTCTCAACACAAAGTGGTAAGTGCGTGAGACATTTGATAAGATTAAAGTGTAATCCTCTTAGTGGCAAACAACTAATTTGGCTAATAATTCTGCCTTACCTTCTGACTCCTCATAGCCATAAAATCCTGGATTTCAACACCCAGCCAGCATGGGACTATTGTGCTGAAGGCTTTGTGTGTCTGGTAATGGCAGAAAAGTATCTTATGTTTGATCCCCCCCTCTGGTGTTCATATGTTCAGCCTGATCTTGTTTTTAATTAAGGATGAAAATAGAGATAGAGAGCGAATAAACATAACCAAGAAATGAGTAGATTATGAGAGATAGAGGAAACCTTTAATGTTCACACTCAACTGAACATCATAATATTTCTTACTCACTGTTGAGTACTGCGTATGATGATGCAATGCTGTTGCACTTACAAGATAAATGATTTATGCCTGGTTTTGTATTGGCCAGTCTCAGCACATAAAATAAAATAGCGCTCAATTAAATGATTTGTGGCATAATACAAGCTTCAGCATCTGGAGGAAAAAAAAAAAAGCACTTGTTGGTTCGCCGTTTTGTGGATTTGAGAACAAACTCCTAAGATCTGCTTCTGCTGTAATGTGATCCGACTGAAGCCCATTCCAAGTTCAATATGTAAATACCGCCACTGCAGCTCTCAATAGCATACATTATGAATTGGCCCACTCTGCTGGAAAGTGTTTTAACTGTTTGTTTTTGTGTGTGTGTGTGTGTTTGTGTGTGTGTGTGTGTGTGTTCATGCTGCCTGGTATTCTTGCCAAGAACAGCAGGCAACATTATCTGAAAAAAGAAAATCAATGTTCACATTTATAACTTTTATTATAGTAAATCTGGTCTGCCCTATGTGAACCTGACTCGCGCTTTGTTATTAGACCTCTGTGCTAGTCATGCGATGGCTATGTCAAACACAGTGTTGGGAATAGGATGAGTCATGACTGTGTGCTATCAGAACAATCGACTTTGTGGCTGTATCATCAGAACTGTGGCTGTTATGTCTCTGGCATTGTGGTGATGACATGAACTGGTAACGTCTTGCTGAGAGGTCTTAAACTCCCATTTCTGGAGTAAGTTTTTTACTTCTTTATTGGAGGCTGGGGACTTGAGCTCTGAGTGGGCCATGGTCAAAGCTTCCTCTGCCGAAACAGCTCTTGGAGTTGTGGTCAGATGGTCGTCAGTGGCTGTCAACCTGCTGGTGGACATCAGAGGTGAAAGAGGCAGCCAAGTTGAAGGAAGGAGGCCTTCTACTCACTTGTTCCAACCCTTACCTGTGGTTATGAGCTGTTAGGAGTAGATGTATTGAGTTTCCTGTGCAGGGTTGTTGGGGTCATCCTCAGAGATAGGATAAGGAGCTCGGACATCTGTAGGGCGCTCAGAGCAGAGCCGCTGCTCTCACGGCAAAAGAAGCCAATCCAGCTGGTGTGGGCATCTGATCAGGATGATTCCCACGCACCTCTTTTTGTTTTCCAGGTCAGACTGGAAGGAAAATCCAGGGTAAACCCAGAAAGGAACCAAGGTCCTTTGAAAATTCTTCTTGATCCACACATTTTGGCATGTGGCCTTCATCAGGGTCGTCATGAAACACATGACAAACAACCTTAAAGTAACTACAAGTGTTGCTAGAGTTTTGACCTCTATTAGACTTTTTCCCTTCTTGCTGCAGTTTGAAGTGGGTGAATTTGTAACAGAAACACCTACTCAATACCTCAAGATCCTCACAGGGAGAGAGAGGGACATCTGGAATATACTGCTTATTCTGCTGACAGCATGACTCAGCCCTGGATAAATGTCAGAAAATGGATGGATAGATGGATAGATGAATGGATGGAATAAGGATTTATTATAAAATATATAGCATTTATTTGTGTGCATTTATCATTTAATAAAATGCAAAAGCAAAACTGGTCTTGTGTAACACTTTAAATATGGCAGCACAGAGCCACTTATCACCTCTTACTGACACAGTATCACAAGCATCTCTGGTCTCTGTGGCTGTTTATTGTGTGATTTTTAACACCCCACTGTATGTGCCCTCTTGGAGGCTCAGACAGAGCTTGCCCAAACTTTTGTGAGGTGTCAAGAGCCCTTTGAAGGGCCATAGACGCCTTTTAATCAGCAGAAGCTAATCACCCATATGGTTGACAAAAGTCTGGTTGACTCATGCTCTTTTGTTCTCACTATGGGAGCTGTTTCTGGTGTGTGTGTGGGTGTGTGTGTGTGTGTGTGGGTAGGTGGGAGAGGTGTGAGAGGGGGGATCATTTAGTATAGTTTACTTTCCATCCTTTGTCTTCTAACATATAAGCCTCTTGCTTTAGAACTATTGTTGAAAAGGTTAAATTAAGTGTGTTTAAGTGCTGATTACAGTACTGATGGTCTTGATTATGCAGGAAGGTTTTTCTCAAACACACAGCTACAGCTATATTCTACATGCAATTAACATTGTGGGTGTCCAAAAACACAGCACTAATCAAATGACACTTGTTTAGCATTGTGGGTTTTCTTTACAGTGGTGCATTGAAATTCCTCCTCTGCTTTGAGCGGATGAGGCATCGTCTGCAGCTGCACAACAGAAAGAGAGATTTCTGCTTTTCTTTTATTAGGCAATTTATTTGTTGGCTGTGTTTACATGAGTGGGTACTGAGAAGGAAAAAAAGGGTATTAAATAAAAATGATGTTTGGAATCATAGTTTGGGTTTTATTAAGCCTAAATGTCAGGGTAAAGTGTTGGTGGGACTGTGTGATTATATTGCATAAGTATATTTAAACAGCTTGTATATGAAATTCATCTGCCTTGATGATCCTGCAGTGTTAGATGCTTTCTTAGGTGTCCTAATTTCCATTTCCCATTGCTTTTACTTAGTGGTGGAGTAGTAGCCTGCCTGTGAGTACTATAGTTTTAAGTACTTTGCTTGAGTTTTGCCATTTTACATCATACTTTATTATGTATACCTGTATTCCTCAACATTTCAGGGGGGGATATTTTACTTTTTACTCATTTACCTGACAGAGTTACTACAAAACTAAATAATAAACTTTAAAGAAGATGTATTGTTATTGTCAAAATTACTTAGCATTTCATAAAATAGAAAAAGCCCAGCTCCAGCTCGACCAACTACTGAAATGTTCACTTTTTAAATTTCCCCCAGAGAATAAATAAAGTTATCTGAATTGACTTGAACTGAACTGAAATGCTGCTGACGCATTAATTATATAATATAAATATTAAATGAAACACTCTGAAAGTGATTGATTTATATCATCAGTGCTTTTGATGCTTCATGAGCGTTTTGCTTATAATGTTCCTGTTATTTAAGTACATTGTAAATTCAGTTCATTTACTTGTAACAGAGTAAATTTTACACCTTGATGCTCCAACATGTAAAACAAAGATGTCAGACCTAACTCCTTCTATTACAATTACGTTGTTTTTTTAAACAATTAAATGAGAGTAAAAAATCTAATAAAAAACTTAATTCATAGCAATAATAGTCATAAGAGATTCTGATGTGAACACTTGTTTACTTTTGCAGCAATTATCAGCAGTTCTAATTTCATTGACGTGGATTTTTCCTCTTCTGCATAATTTCCTGTAACTGATTGACTAACACGCCCAATCAATCCTTCGGGCTTTCAACAGGTAGGCTTCTGATGGCACTTAGTCCCATCAAATACAGTCCTCTAAGTGAGTTAATTAATTGCCACGAGCAGATTTATTTAAGCAACACTGTTATCAGCCTGATTAAACCTCCACAATCAGTTGATCTAATAAACCATTTGCACTCACAAAAGTGAGCAGCAGTTTGCTGCAGAGCCAAACGCTCCCTGTTGGTGGTCCACTGGAAGACCATTGGTCGATGGGGCAGGCTATTTGCATAGACCGGGGCTTATAGTCCCACAGCAAAGTCAGAGTTCAACACAGTTGGGATTCGACCTGACACAGCACAAGTGTGTTTGCATCACTTATGTCTTTTTGAGCAGCACTTGTAACTCCTCGACATGGGATTTTGCAGTTTATTAGAGTTTAGACTCTGTGTGCTGCTCGCTTTATTTTGCACTGTTCAGTGCACAACCACAAGGTATTTCACCTATGAAGAGGATGCGCCCGGGACTGAGATAGGGAATTTATCCCAAGATTTAAAGATTGATCCAGCCGATGACCCTGACACCTCGTTCCGCTTCATGCAGGAAAACAACTCTTCAGTGATCCAGATGAGGGAGACTGACGGACTTCTGAGTGTTGCAGAGATAATTGATCGTGAACAGCACTGCCCCAGATCTCCGCGCTGCTTCATCACTTTCGACATTGTGGCCTTCTCCAAGGAAAAGTTTCAACTCATCCACGTGGAGATCGAAGTGAAAGACATCAACGACCACTCTCCTCATTTTCCGCGCAACGAGACGAGTGTGGAGATAGTTGAAAATGTTCCGCTGGGCTCAAGATTCCCACTGCAGATTGCTCTCGACCAAGACGTGGGTGAAAACTACATTCAGAGCTACAACATCTCCCCCTCGAGTCATTTCGACATCGCAGTGCACGATCGGGAGGATGGAGTGAAGTTTGCTGAGCTGGTGCTGATGCGGGAGCTCGACCGGGAGGTGGAGGACTCCTACACGATCGAGGTCACCGCAACTGACGGAGGAGCGCACGCCAAGTCCGGGTCAATGATGGTAAATATCAAAGTGCTGGACTTTAATGACAACAGCCCGACTTTTGAGCACAGCTCGCTGAAAGTTGAGCTGAATGAAGACTCTCCGATAGGTCACCGTGTTCTTAAAGTGCACGCGTTTGACCCGGATGATGGCATTAACGGCGAGGTAGTGTACGCGTTCGCCGAAGGGTTGTCGCCAGAGGTTGAGCGCCTTTTTCACATCGACCCTTATTCCGGGGACGTGACCTTAAAGGCGCTGGTTGATTTTGAGAAAAGGAGATCATACGAGCTGAACATCAGAGCCTCAGATATGGGCGCGAACCCCGTCCCGTCCAGCTGCAAAGTTGTGATAGACATCGTGGACGTGAATGACAACGCACCTGAAATCAACATCAAACCGATGACTTCCAGCAGTGATGGAGTCGCCTACATCACAGAAGCTGCAGCTGCAGAGAGTTTCGTGGCTCTGATCAGCACCTCGGACAGAGACTCTGGCTCTAACGGGTACGTGCGGGTCAGCCTGCTCGGGCACGAGCATTTCACCCTCCAGCAGGCTTATGGTGACTCTTTTATGATTACAACCAGCACTACTTTAGACAGAGAGAAGATCCCAGAGTATAACCTGACTGTAGTTGCAGAAGATCTTGGAAACCCACCTTTTAAAACAGTCAGACAGTACACCATCCGTGTAACAGATGAGAATGACAACCCCCCTCTGTTCAGCAAGTCACTTTATGAAGTTTCAGTCCTGGAAAATAATATTCCAGGTTCTTATGTAACCACTGTTGTTGCACGAGATCCAGATGTGGGAAAGAATGCAAAAGTGTCCTACAAAGTATTAGATTCAGAGGTGCCAGGAGGATCTCCAGTGTCCACTTACATCTCTGTGGATTCAAACTCAGGGTCTTTGTATACTCTGAGGTCCTTTGATTATGAAACTCTTCAGCAGATTGAGTTAGTCATCCAAGCTGAAGACAGAGGCTCCCCTTCTCTCTCTAGCACTTCAACAATCAGGATTAGAGTCGTGGATCAGAATGACAATTATCCATATTTCACCTTCCCTGTCCTCCTGAATGACTCTGCTGACATCCCCCTGCCTTTTAACGCACCTGCCGGCTACCTTGCCCTCCGTGTCTCAGCTGAAGATGAGGACGATGGGGTGAACAGCGAGCTCTTTTACCAAATTGTCCAAGGTGACCTGAAGCTTTTCACAATCAACAAAGACACGGGAGAGATTGCTTTGAAACAATGGCTGACAGCTGAAATTGGAGACGTGCTGGAAATGAAAATTGCTGTAAGTGACAAAGGCAGGTCGCCGCTCTCAAGCACTGCCACCATCAGGTTTGTCATCTCAGACACAGACCCTGCTGAAGACCAAGTCGTCGTTGTGCTGCGGTCCAGCGATGAGGAGGGTTCCAGTTTGGATGGCTCGCTAATTGTAATAATTATGCTCAGTGGGGGTTGTGCATTGTTGCTGATTGCAATACTGGTGGTTGTTGTCACATGCAAACTGAGCTGCGGGGGGAGAAACCGTGGCTCCAAGAGAGAAGTGTGTCACAGCCTGTTTGATGGCAGGCCCATGCCCCTGCCCATGCTCGGATCTGCAGAACCCAACATATACACCGGACAGCGAGGCTTTTACCATGAGAGAACCTCTTCCTCTCTGGATGATTCCTGTCTTTATGAGGAGAGGAGTGGGGACTCGGAGACAAAGGTAAGTCAACTACAAGAGTATTTATTTTTTCATCTTTTTCTTTTTTCATATGCATATGATGTTCCAGAGAGTGCTGCCTTGATCTCTGTGCCAGAAATGGAAACTAAGCTCTCCGCTGTCATTTTGTTTGTTCTCTTAGATGTTCCTCCCCTCCAAGCATTTCCAGGCAACATCTGTGTGGCAAGGTGACAAATACTGCTTGCAAGTGAGGTAAGACAACAAAATGTAATTTCTTTTCTCAGATAGGATATGCTTTATTCAGTCAAATCTTGCTGAACAACAAGGGTAATTAACATGCACCGTGCATACATTTTGTTGCTTGTGGCATGCCTGTGGAATGAGGTTAGATGGAGACAGGCCCTGCATGAGAAAAAAAAGAGACATCAATAATCAAGCTAATGTGGTGCAGTGGTGGCTCATACTGTATCTGTTGATTGTATTTGCAGTGGCATTGGCAACACTGACCAGCTGAGCGTGAAGGACAGTGGCAAAGGGGACAGCGACTTTAACGACAGCGACTCTGATATCAGTGGCGACGGAGGCAAGAGGAACTTCATTACCTTCCAGCCAAGACCTAAAAGTACGTTTTTTTCACTCTTGAGTTTTGAATTTTTTAAAGATCACATGCTTATAGTTTAAAGAAAAAATATTCACCAGGATGACACAAATGATAAATGATGGTAATGTAGCATCAGATATCAGCAATTTCTCATCCTTATTTTTTATATCTGTTTCACTTGTATTTCAGGTTCATCCAGCGCTGCTAACAGCTTGTCTGGGGATTGCCAAAGCACCTACTGTGTAGTACCACCACAGAGCTTTAGAGCACCCAGAGACAATGCATACACAATAGGCTTCTCCCCCGCACCAGTCTTCAACAATCCTCATGGGTATCCCCACTCATGGAAGGATGCCTGTTATGGCACTAATCGCCCAAAATCAAGGAGCAGCGTGCAAACATTCTCTAAAACGGGAACCCTCCCTTCTTACTTCCCTCAGCAACAGCGTGAGGCTGCTATTGGAGGGGCAGAAATCCACCAACAGAGCCCAAATATTGTAACTGTTGCTACAGCATTAGAGGTTGCAACTATCTTTTAAAAACTGTAAGAATAAACGTATTATGTTGTACCTATAAGGTGTAAATATTTGAAAGCTAGATGTGAAGAGGTGTACATATTTTTTTTTTCTTTTTCAGTTGAAAGAAATTATTATCTCCGCCTAGCATAAACCTGCAGGGTATATCTGTTGTCTGCAGCTAATCTCGCATACCCCTGGACCCACCACCCTCGTATTTTTTGTGCACATTTACGACTTTATCCTCAAGGTTCTCTTGTGGTTTAGGTGATTCACAATTGCTGAAAAAATATTTTATTGACTGTTTTGTTTTATACTGTCATTGACTGCTGAGTCCTCACTCCTCTTAACTAGTCAGTGGGGGCTCCAAGTGATCAACAACTTCACCCACATGCCCCCAAGCACATCTGCTGAGATCTGCACTCTACTGAGTGCATTCTCCAAGATATAAAATGTGTTATTGGTATGTTTATTCATGTTATATTATTCATGTACCATTATTCTGTACAGTATGATGCACAATGTGTCTTTTTTCTAATAAAAGTGCGAATGAAATAATGAAAAATGTCATTTATTCAACAAATGTCTCAAATTTAATGTCATGGCCAGCAGTAAGATTAGACGATACAGTCGTTTAATCGAGAAGTATTGTGTTTTGAAGATTAAAAAGTGATTTCCTTTCTAGTTGAAACTCCAGGCTGAATTTGTAAACATAGAGAACTCTTCCCACAGTCTGAATCTACATGATCAAGACTACAGTCGGTGATGATCAGATGTAAAATCTCAAGCTGCTCCATTACCTGGGAGACTGGCTTTGAAGACTCCTGGTTGCTCAGTGGAGTTTCTTGCATGCAAATGAGAGAGTAGAACTGGTACTCAAGTGGAAAATAAAGTAAAAACTATTATTCCCACAAAATCACACTGGGTGCTGTCACACCTGCTACGCATTCTCTAAATAATTTACATCATCGTAAACAACACCTATTAGGGTGCTTGACAAATTTCTGAGTGTCATTTGTTGCTTAGGGGGGCAAATGTTCAGCTATTTTATTAAAAAAAAACATCTTGTTGAAGAAAATAGGGGACAAACTAAGCACAGGATGAAATAACCTCATTTGACTCTTACCCTGATTACTCTGACAGTACTTGCTACTGTCACATTCGCAAAAAGCGATCAATATTATTAAGTTTAATCCACCCATGAATATGTAGGGCAAGTGCAAACTGTCCCTGGTCCCAAATGATTTATTGATGAGACATTAATGAGTTTAAAAACCATAACAAACACAGACAAAAAAAACCAAACACCCTGAATACCAGTTTGTAGTTGTCAAGCTTTTATATGGCGCTGAAGCATAGAAATTGTACAACATTTGGAATTTTTTTACTTATATTGCACCAAAATGGGGCAGCAACAGAATTGTATGCAAGTAAATCCAGGACATGCAGATGCAAAAATACCCAGAAAGTCTGCAACTGAATTATGCAAGATAAAATCAATTAAATACATCTCTAAATCAAGGGACGATGTCTATGGGGAAGTGCATGTGTTTTCATCAACAACTCAAAAAGTGCAGGCCCACTTTAATGTTGCTTTTCATCAACATTGTAGAGAATGTGCTCAAATTCATAAACTTACTGAAATTACACATTTTAAACAATGTTAAATACCTGCTGATTTTCATCTGCTCATGTACAAGTTTGTCGCAGTATTCTGTCCTCATTATTTTTAAGGTCACTTTAAATGAGCCAGTGATGTATGAAAGCAAATGAGACAAGAGTAAAGGGTCGTTACAAACTACATAATAGCCTTCTAAGGGCCAGTCCTGAAGAGAAAATAAATAGTTTCCAAAACTGCTGCCAAGGAAGAGCTATCAGTGGAAGCCGATGGCAGACCAAGCCATTTTTTTTTCTCTTTTCTGTTCAATTGCATGAAAGGAGGCTAAGAGCAGTGCTCATTTGCATAAGCATAAATACCTGCTTTTCTGCTTTTTGATAGCTGTGATAAAAGCTGGAATGGAGTGGATTAGATGCCTTTTTACATAACTGTAAAGCACTAAAAAGAGTTCTAACACATTACCACAATATGCCTCATTAACAGAGGACAATGTTCAAAAACTACACTCCCTATTTGAGCCGTCCTGATCACCTTTTTTTTAATTTAATACTTCAAGTCTGCAAGGTCACAACACTTTGGAAATTGCAAAGTTAATAACTTTATTTTAGGCGTGGAGTCCACTGAGGATTCAAGGCCATCCGGTACAAAAGGCAAGCAATAAGAAAGAAGGTCATATTTGTGCCCCCAGTGATGTGCACTGGTCTGACAGATAGCCAATTGCACAGAGGAGGAAAATGCATTTATCAATCAATACAATATGAATCCCTTCATCGTAGCTTTATATGCTCCGTGTAGGTCAAATAGTTGTGCATTGACCTGACAATTTGTGCCACAAGGTATATTCATCTGCAGAGTTTGGAAAAAAGAAATTGTGTGTCTGTTCGAAAAGCCGTAGTTGCAGGCATACACTGCGTTCACTCACATCCAAATGGACTTCACATTAATGTTCTGCAGTGGCTCTCGCAGCACATTCGAAAACTCCCCAGGTAATAGAAAATGAGTGTTTTAGAGATGGTTTTCAGCTCATCAGTAGTCCGCTGACAAATGTGTCAGATCTGCGCACGTCATTTCTAGCCTCTGCACCTGTTGGTGTTAGGTTTATTTTTGACAAATAGCTGCACGACGATGATTATGCTGTTACAGCCTCTTAGCATCTCATCTTTAAGACACAAGTCCCCAGTGTACCCAGCGTGTAAACATGGAGCCTCTCTCAATCGATGTCATTTGGTGCTCCGGGCCCGTCCCACAATGCAATGTTTGTACCATTCGCACCTTATCTTCATCTTTGTCTAAACTGCCAAGTGTGGATATTGACTTTTGGATGCTTTGAATTGCGGGGCTGGTGTGCACAAAAATAACACCATTTGTTTTCCACTTGACAGTTTGTCTGGGAGGAGAATTTGAGTCTGTATTCGTTTACCATTAAGATGTTGTCTGCTCCATTTATAATAAGTTATATCAAACCGAGTTCACTCCCACATCAATGTCTGACACTTTAGGATACTTAAAATATTAGACAAAAGGCAAAAGCAACAGCTCCTTTAATTAAAATTATGGGATGTTATCACTGTGGCTTTGTCATTCCTCTGTAATTACTGTCTAAACTAGTATGACATAGATAAAATATATCCAGTGTGAGGGCCTGGATGGTCCTGCATATTAGGCTTTTGTTCTCCTAACATATGCATGACTCATGAAAAAAAGCTTAAAAACACAAGTACAGTTTGAACTTTGCTTTAATTAATCATTTTCCATGCAAAGTAATTTAAAGGAATGGCTCAAGACTTAAAAATATGCTCACTCATTTTCTTGCTGAGAGTTGGAACAGAAGATCGATACCACTCTATCAAATAACCATTCAATAAGAAGCTGGAGCCAGCAGCTGGTTAGCTTATCTTAGCATTAGCTTAGCTAGAAAACTCTTTGAGACTCCAGGAAGCCACTGCACAATAGTCTCCTCTTTGTAAACTGTTTTAAGTTTCTGTTAATGAGAGAAAGCAAACAGGATATTATACGTAAGAATTGAGCTTCAGAGGTGCTGGTGGGTGATTTCATGTCACATCTCAACAAATCCAGGCTAGCTGTTACCCTCTACTTCCAATCTTTCTGATATATTCAGCTAACCTGCTGCTAAAGCTTCAAGTTTGTTGAAGGACAGACACGGGAGTGGTTTTGATCTTATCATCTAACTCTTGGCAAGAAGGCAGATAAATCTAATTCCCCAAATGTCGAATCATTCCTTTGACCTCAAACTCACCTATGCTCATACTTTGCCCTGTTTTTCCCAAATCAAAAGTATTTGAATCCTCATATTCTAATCTGAGCTGAGAACATCGTTTTCTCTCAGTGTCAGATTATGTCATATATGATAATAAAAAAATAAAAAAGGAGAGTGTGGGTCCTTTTGGAACACGAGCACTAAGCAGCCCTTTTTGTGTTAGACATATCAGAGCATCAGGCTGTGGTCACAGAAATATTGTCCTCTGTTGCACTCCTGCTTTTTCTGTGCTTTTAAACTTTTTTTTAAAAAAAATATTCTATTCAAAGTATTATTTTCATTCTGGAATATATATTTTTACCTGTCTGGTAGCTACATTGTCACATATGAAAATGATTTGCTTAAAGCAGACTGTTATATATTATTTGGAAGACTTCAAATGTCTGGCAACATTTGTAATAACAGTAATATTAGAGAAGACCTATGTTTGAAATAAGAAAGGGTTTGAAAAATGGCAAAAACTTTTCCAAATTCAGTCAAAGACATTAATAAATATTGTACATTCAAATATGGGTGGCTAAACAAATTGCTCATTTCATCTTTAAAGAGATCGTTCCTTTCAGCTGTCACATTTTTATGGAAATCTGGAGACAAGTTTTATTAACAGCTTATGACATGACTGTGGGTATGTGGCCCCAGAATGCAAGCTCTTGTTTGAGGTCAGTCGCTGCACTATTACAACACTATTACTGAACAGTGGTATTATCACCTTGGAGTGTTTAATTACATTATAGTGTGATATAAGCCATTCTTAGAAATGCAAATTGCAAATAAACTTCAAAGTGACGATTGCATGATTGCACATGTTGTAGTTATATCTGTTCATTGTGTTCTAATATGGAAGCATTTCAGCCATGAATAGGCTTTTATAGTAATATTATAAGGCACATAAAACACAAAAGAATGCACTTTTGTAACTTCTTTTTAGAATCCATTAATGGTTGGCCTCTGGATTTGAATGCAGTTATTGATTTGATTGATTTGATAAATTTAGTGCTTTGAAATGATGTGCTAGGTTTCTTTTTTATCTCAAAAGTCAGAAACAGATAATGATGAAGGGGGAGAAGCAGCGTAACATCAACATCAGTTCATCATAGTAAAGAGGAGCCCATTTTAAAGGAAATGTTGTCAGATATGATGCAGAAGTCTTTTAGCCATTTCAGCATGCCTCATAAATCATTAGTTTTTTTTTCCACATTACTATTGTAGGTATGTCCCACATTTATAAATGTTCAAAACAATCCCAGACAAGTGAAGAAGGCAGCAATTCATTAATTATTTTGACTTAATTTATCGGGTGTCATTTGTTATGTTTTGTTTCAGTGCAGGATGTTTTTAGACAAACATAAATAGACATACGATAGATAGATAGATAGATAGATAGATAGATAGATAGATAGATAGATAGATAGATAGATAGATAGATAGATAG
>JAPZDY010000005.1:9816955-9851804 GCA_029783645.1 Ctenochaetus hawaiiensis
ATTGTTAGCATGTAAAAACTGGAGCCCATTGATTCATTTGGAAAAAAAAGATACCACTTCAACAGGAGTAAATAGGGCATTTGTTGGGGGCTATTTTCAGCTGTGGATTAATACACATTTGGTACGCTAGAGGGTTATGACAGCAAGATGATGGGATTGACTGAAAATAAACTACAGCACACATGATCATCTTAATGAAGCAACATTCCATCCAGTGCAACAGTGTCAACCCTGTCTGTGTCAGAGAATGAATCTGTTTTGAAGGAAATGTAATTCCAGGTTCGATTATGCCTGTTTAATAACTATAGTGAGAAAATGTTCATTAACACATTTGACAAGTCGTAAATATGTTGATACTAAACAAATCAGTAAAGTGTACACTGACAACAGATTTAATTTGCTATTTGATCTTGCAGTTCGATGCAATAACCGCTTAAAGCTTAAACTCCTCTGTGGTTATGTTTACCATTTTAATATCTACCTCTTTGGGCTGATGTGGAAAACCAAACTGGAAAATCTTACAACAGAAAAAAGGCAAAAATGCATGTATTAGTTGATGCAGAGAATACCCAAAGAAAGACAAAGGATTAAATATTTAAATCTTTATTAGCAATGTTCAACCTCTCTTAAAATAGCTTAAACAGATGATTTAGTGATCTAAATAGGTTAAGATTAAGTAAAGAGCATAGTCTTTCTGTGACCTTAACCAAAGAGCTTCTGTTCTCTAAACCTACACGCAAACAGCATTTAGGTTGCGAACGGTGACGTACATCAATAAACCTTTCATTCACTCAGAAGAAAGAAACTCTGCCTCTGAAGCTAATCCAGGTAGCCATTACATTTGTCACCACAATGTTACAATTTAGCTCTATATAAATGTAATTTCTAAAAGGCAGAGAAGGAAGTGTAGCACACTGACAGGTTTTTTAGTAGTTTTCGGTCATAAATGCAGGTCAGTAGCTCAGAGGAATAAGCTGTATCAGGCTTTGATGGTACATAGTATACTGGTAAGTACATCTTCTTTGTTGGTGTGGCTTTTGCTTTAGGATTTGTTGATAACGAAAAATAAAGATATCATCACACTTGTTCTTTAATTCTGGAAAAACTAACTATGCACCACAAATATTGACTAAATTTAGAATTGTATTAATAACAGACCCTCTTCTAAAAGATAACACACCCTTGCATCCAGTCAGTTTACAAACTGGACATTTTTCCCAGTTGCTTCAAGTAGTATTGAGCCACACATACTTTGTCATTTTTATCTGCTGCAGTTTCAAGGTGTCCCATTCTTCTGCCGACTTGGCAGAGTGCATGAGAATTGAATTTTCTGTTAAATTATCAAAGCATCGAAAAAATAACATGCAACAATAATGGTCTTTCTAGAAACAATATCCTGGTCAGTCTGTGTGTATTTCACAAACATCTGCGGTCAATTTTCATCTTTGCTGCTTCCTACTAAGGAAATACTCCCCATGAAAAGTGTGGTAAGTATGCTTTGTGGATTATCCACAGTAGCTGCAAAACTGTTTCTGAAAAAACAGCTGCTACTGATTTAAATATATTTTCCCATTGTATTGGGTTGACTGCAGAAGTTATAGACATGAATCTCACAAAACCTTGCAGGTCTGAATTGAGTGAACTGACCCTTTGAATTGGGTTCTCTGCTGAGGAGTACATTGATTATGCAAGGATGTGGATCATTATTTATTATCAGAGGTAGAAGACACATTACAGTGGTCTATAAAGAACTAAATAGTAATATTTATTCATCATAGTAGTAATAATAGTGTTGATGGTTAGATAAGTATTTTTATTAACAGGTTTCTTTATATTAACTTGATAATAATCCTGTGAAAGTTTTGTTGTTGTTGTAGGTTTTTAAGCATCTTTTTTTTTCCTCTGTCACTGATTTGCATAATATTTCTAAAATCCCGTTTAAGTGTTAAAAACCTTGCTGTACGTGTTGTTTTATGTGTGAAATTAACATGTTTACACTATGTCTCATGAAGAAATTTATTCCAAACACAACTTGCTCTCTCGTGCATCTACTCTGGGGTAAAAAATTCAGCGACTTGTGTTGATGATCATTCCCACTCAGAACCATCAGTATTCTGGTGCTCTGCTCGAGGTGTGGTGCAACCATCAACGGGCGCAAAAACAGAATGATAAACAACTTAATCTCACCTCTAATCATGCTTGTGGAGTGGTAAGTGAGTAACATGAAAGAGATGCTGAGAGATTCTGCGTATGCTCAAATAAGCATAGCTACTGTTTGTCACTTTACCCTCTGTGTGAATTACAACAGGTATGATTTTACACCAATGGAATAATGTGCTTTCAAGTAAAAAATCAATTCGTCATGAAACAACCAATGCAAGCCGAGTGTTTTTACTGCCGTCGAAAGCAGGAGTGATGGTGGTTCATTCCGGGGCAGGTGTGGTGGTCTCATTAGAGAAAGTTATCCATGACAAAGTCGTCAGCTTCTACAAAAACAAGGCATCCGGAGCCACACATTAGGATGTGGCCTATTTATTATAGATATAAACCACCCTCTCATTCAGAGTTCAGATCATATTAAATGGTTTGACTGTGACAATGCAGACACAATTGTCAATAGCAGTCCTTTCCTGAGGTTTAACATAGAGTGAATGATAATTAGTTTCCCTTTGTTGTCCTTATCTCTTACCTGCAGAAATGGCCAATTTATGCAGGCTGCACCCTGGCCAGGCAAAGTTGATGCTCCCCAGAGGAGGAAAGCAGCCATGTTTCAGACAATGGAAATGAACTCGGGGACAACTCAAGGTTGATTTAGATCCTGGGCAACATGGGTTTAAATGAGGAACCAGGCCACACAGTTCTTGCCCTGATGTTGACTCAGCTTCCTCTCAGAATCACACACATAGGGTACCTGCATCACCGAGGAGCCCCATGCACCACTGAGATCTGGTCAAGTGAGAATAAAAATGCAAATGTCATATTGTTGAAATGCTGAGTGAACTAAATGTCAGTCCATCTTTTCAATATGAGATATGAGATTGATGTGGATAGGCTATTGGAGGCAAGTGTGAAAGCTGCAGAAGGCAGGTTATACCAACAGCTGTGATATTTGAGCTGTGAAATAAGCCTTGTTTTTTTTCAGAAACATAAGTAATTCTCCTATGTCCTTTTGAGAGATTATCCTGAAAACACCCACGGTCTGTCTTTTATTTTATCTTGTGGCTCATAACGATAACAAGCTGCAATACAGGAGACAGGTGGTATTGTTTTCAATTATTGATAAGAATCTTTAGTTCTGAATATCCAAAGAGCTCCATTGATAGAGAGAACATACCACTCTGAGGGGAAAAGAAAGCTGTTAATCTTTTTTTTTTTTTTTTAAATGTTTTGTCATCTTTAATTTCACATTTTTCACACCCTGATGGCCATCTGATTCACTTCTCCTTTAGACTGACCACTTGTCAGGTCCTTACTGCTTCTACTACATCCCAGCCAAACACATTTCATCGATCTATTCATAATCCCTAGTTCACATCCACATGTATTAGGAGCAACATCCACCAGCAGCACGTTTTCCCTCTGATGCTGCTGCTCTGTGCGCGCACATCAGTAAATGAATCACGTAGCACTAGAACAGCCCTTCTTCATGCGATCTTGCCAGACCTATTGGAGAAACCCCCCCAAGGCAAGATCTGTCACTATTCACTCATTTGCTGGAAGAGGATCAGAAACTATGTTAAATGCACCAAGAAAGACACTGGAGTCTGTCATAAAGGCGTCGAGAGGATTCCGGTCAGATCTCACTGCGAAGGGAGCAGGTTTCAACAGTTGACGCGGAGAGAACTGAGCGCAGGAAAAGCGATTAATTTTGATTATCTGAAATCTTACAGCACCGGGGCTTTTTCGCGTTTTTTCCCCCTCTCTCTTTCAGGGTTTTTTTTTTTTTTTTTTTTTTTGGCAGCGTTCACGGGGGCAGTGCAGATGAGCATTGTCCGAATGAAGGATGCAAGAGCACTGGGTCCAATTGGACTGGATTATGGGATTACTGGACTGATTATAGGACAATCATCGGGCAAAAGTCGCAGCCGTGCTATAGATGCTCTTGAATGACGAGAAACACAAAAGGTTGGATGGGACTAACAGCTCTATTTCCTGCTTTTATTCTACTTTGTGTGTATGGGCAGGCTGTATACGCTACACGAGCAGATCCCATATGCAACAGTGTGCCGCACAGGAAAAAAAGTAAATGCATCGTGAATGGTAACATCGGACAATGCTGCATTTTGAACGAGCATGTCAGTATTCGCTGTAGCCTAGGTGTAGATGTCGCATGAGGGCAATGCGCTTTTGTAAGCTACGGTCTAACCTTCACCACAGAGATTCAAACGCTTTAACCTTGGATGCAGCAGGGAATATTAATACTTTATAGTCATCGATTATTCATTAAGTCCCCCTATGAGGAAAAAAAACAAAGAATGTCTCGTACACTATGCTGAATTTGATCTTTAATTCATGCATAAGGTGTCGTCGGGCGGTCATCTTTGTTTACAGAAAGAGTTCATCATAGCCGAACGGCATGTGAAAGAGGTTAAAATACCGACTAAAAGGCAATAACGATTCACAAATCGATTTAATACCCAATTAGTGTGGGATCGGCGTCAACCACATGCCTGGTTTGGGTTTAGTCCTCTAGGTTTGCCGTAATCAACAGGTTGAAAGTCAACGAGGATTTTTTTTTTTTTCTGTCTGCCACTACCGCATATCCAGTTGAAGGGATGCGTCTCTCTGTACCCATTTTCTTTCTGCTGTGGGTTAAAGCCCTGACATTGAAAAATCTCAATTATTCCGTCCCGGAGGAGCAAGGACCTGGCACAGTTATAGGTAATATAGCAAAAGATGCCGGATATGGGACCATGGAGAGAGGGAAAAAATCTAACTTCAGAGTACTGGAGAATTCTGCACCACATCTGGTGGATGTTGACCCGGAGAGTGGACTAATCTTCACCAAACAAAGGATTGACAGGGAAACGTTATGCAGGCGCAGCCCAAAGTGCCAGCTGTCTATGGAGGTGTTTGCCAACGACAAGGAAATATGCATGATCAAGATTGACATACAGGACATAAATGACAACTCACCCAGTTTTCCCTCTGATCATGTTAATATTGATATTTCAGAAAACGCAGCTGCTGGGACACGCTTTCCTCTGACTATTGCACATGACTCAGATACTGGTGAAAATGGGATAAAAACCTACCAGGTCACGAGAGATGATTACAATACCTTTTCTTTGGATTTAAAAGTGAGGGGGGATGGGACTATATATCCAGAGCTGGTGGTTCAGAGACCTCTGGATAGGGAGGATCAGAGCCATCACACCCTTCTCCTCACAGCAATTGACGGTGGGGAGTATCCAAGATCGGGCTCCATGCAAATCAACGTCAGAGTGACTGATTCGAATGACAATAGCCCAGTTTTTGAAAAATCCACTTATGTGATTGAGATTCCGGAGAATTCACCTCCCGGAAAAGTACTCATAGATTTAAACGCCACTGACCAAGACGAGGGAAGCAACGGGCAGGTGGTCTATTCCTTTACTGGATATGCATCTGAAAGAATCCAAGATTTGTTTTCCATTGACCCCAATACTGGCGTCATCAAGGTCCAGGGAGAAATTGACTATGAAGATAATCCAATCATAGAGTTTGATGTGCAGGCTAAGGATCTTGGGCCCAACCCGATTCCAGGCCACTGTAAAATTACTGTCAAAGTTCTGGACAAAAATGACAACTCACCAGTAATAAGTTTCGTTTCTGTTCGGCAGGGAGCTATTAGTGAAGCAGCACCTTCAGAGTCTGTCATAGCGCTAGTGAGAGTGACAGATAAAGATTCTGGACGAAATGGTCAGCTTCAATGCAGGGTGCTGGGAAACGTACCCTTCAGACTACAGGAAAACAATGATAATTTTTACACGCTACTCACAGACAGACCTCTGGACAGGGAAATGAAAGATGAATACAATGTAACAATAGTGGCAAGAGACAATGGGATCCCTTCTTTGAACAACACCAAGTCTTTTACTGTGAAGATCCTAGATGAGAATGACAATGCACCACGCTTTACAAAAACAGTTTATGTGTTACAGGTGCCTGAGAACAACATCCCAGGGGAGTATTTGGGCTCCGTTCTGGCCCAAGACCCCGATGTTGGTCGCAATGGCACAGTGTCATACTCCATTCTGCCGTCACATATCGGAGATGTTTCAGTGTACACCTACGTGTCTGTTAATCCCACCAATGGAGCCATATATGCCTCAAGGTCTTTCAATTATGAACAAACAAAATCTTTTGAGTTCAAAGTTCAAGCTAAAGATGGAGGATCCCCTCACATGGAGAGCACCTCTACAGTCAGGGTCAATGTCCTTGACGTTAACGACAATCTCCCAGTTATTATTTTACCCCTTCTGCTAAATGATACAGCAGAAATCCCAGTGCCTAGAAATGTAGGTATTGGATATATTGTGGCTACTGTGAAAGCGGTTGATCATGACCACGGGGAGAGTGGTCACTTGACCTATGAGATCACAGAGGGAAATGACGACCACCTGTTTGAGATGGATCCGGTGGGAGGAGAGGTCAGGACTGCCCATGCTCTGTGGGAGGAGGTCGCCCCAGTGGTTGAGCTGGTGGTGAAGGTAACTGACCATGGCAAGCCCCCCTTATCTGCCGTGGCTAAGCTGATCATTAAGGCGAACACAGAAACAGCAGCAGGAGGGGGTTCCAGCGCGAGTGGGGAACAGCAGCACTGGGATGTATCCCTGCCCCTCATAGTTACCCTCTGCATTATCTCTGTCATGCTCTTAGCAGTCATGACCGCCATCGCTGTCAAGTCCAAGCATCAAGATAAGGAGACTGGGAATTATAACTGCCGCATGGCTGAGTACTCCAATCCTCCAGTGGGGAAAGGCAAAAAGAAAAGGATCAACAAGAGTGACATCATGCTGGTGCAGAGTGAGATGGAGGAAAGAGATTCTGCAAGCCGGATGAATGTGGTGAGCAGCCCCTCTCTCATCACTTCACCCATATGTTTTGACTACCAGAGCCCTCTGCCACTCACACTGCCCAGGTCAGAGGTCATGTACCTGAAAACCACCCCAAACAGCCTGACAGTACCCAGAGCAGGCTGCCACTCCAGCTTTGCCGGGCTTAGCACAGACACTCCAGCGAATAGGATGTCAGTGATACAGGTAAGAAGGATGCCGCACTGTATTCTTTATCTGCCCTTTATTCTCGCTTATCTGCACACGCTGCTTTTCCATACAAATCTGACAAAAGAAAAGTAATCGACTGAAAAAGAGAAACTCTGTCACCATGTGCAGACATCATTATTTTTTTTTTTTTTCTTTCCCTGTTATGACACTGAAATATTCTCTGCATGACATCTGTATGATAACTTAGTGTTAGGATGCGTTGTAAATGGCATTTCGCTAAAGTGAACCTTTTCTAAGTGCATTTAAGGGAAGGGAATCATTTTAAAAAGTGCTCAATTCAGAGTCTCTTCTTGCAAAATGGTACAGGTGGTGTGCATAATCAGTCCTCTCAGTTAGACATGCAAACAGTGTGAGTCTTGAACAAGGCTGCTGTGACCCTGCCAGATCCACTGCTATAGAGTGAAAACAAAACCCTGCCTGAAATGTGGGATTGGACAGGTGTTTGAGCAGCTTGTCCGATCACATTACTGAACCAATGTGCACCAGACAGCTAGATGCACACAGCATAACCTTACAATCGCATTTTTTCGCTCCCCCACAAATATGGGCCAGATCCACCCATCCGCATCCAAAGTTGGCACGATAAGGCCATTAATAGGGTCCAGCCTTGCCTTGTAGAGATGGAAGGGTTGTGTACACAAGCCAGCTAACATGCTAATTTGACAGCATGGGGTTGTCGTGATGTTTAGCACGGCAGAATTATCTGTTGTAAACGATGTAAATATCTAGGACAGTCTCACAGACAGTCTCATTTGGAGATGATAACACAGATGACAAGGCCTGGCACTGTCACCAGTCACTAGGGTGTGTGGGTGTGAGCAACACAAACACATTATTCTCAAGATAGTGGAAAAAGGATGCTGATGACAGCGGCTAATGCTTTACTCCTTTGCCTTGCCAAGGAGTCACATATGGTCACAATGGAGATTTGTTCTTATCATGCCGTCAATACTGGCAGGTGCTCTATGGCTTTTATTCACATCTTATAGGTGCTAGAATAACACTTTAGGAGTCTAGAAACAAGATGAGAACATTTCTTTTCCTGTCTGAATGGCATGTTACTCAGGTTATCACTGAAAACTGCATGAAACTTTTAACACGGCCAATGCAAAATATTATTTTTCTCCCCATTTCTAGACGGAAAATTTCTCTTCAGAACCCAATTATGCTGGCAGCAGGCAGCCATTTGTTCAAAGGTAAGAGCTGTATCCAAAAGCTTCCTGACCAGTGCATTTAGCTTCTTCATCCTAGTATCAAGCCAGCTGACTACAGCTATCAAATACGAGTGCTCACGCAGAGGTAATGGCAAGTTATGTTTTTTTTTTTTTGTCTCCTCTCCTTTTATTCTGCTGCAGCTCAACATTTAAGGATGCAGAACGAGCAAGCCTCCGAGACAGTGGCCATGGTGATAGTGACCAGGCTGATAGTGACCAGGATACTAATAAAGGCTCACACTGCGACACGTCTGCTAGGGAGGCCCTCAAGATGAAAGCAACAGCAGTTAATGGCCAGCCTTTTGAACAGGGTGAGTGGATGCACTCTCTTCCTGACATCTTGAAGATGCCTAACTGACTCTTGTACCAGACATTGTTTATACTTTACGCACTAAGAACATGCACACAGTCCGCTTGTGTTTAAGTTGAGCTCCACCAGCCCCTAGATGCACCCAACGCAGACAAATATTTAACATGGAAGAGGTAAATCCACGCTGTT
Source organism: Ctenochaetus hawaiiensis (assembly GCA_029783645.1). Classification (NCBI taxonomy): domain Eukaryota; kingdom Metazoa; phylum Chordata; class Actinopteri; order Acanthuriformes; family Acanthuridae; genus Ctenochaetus; species Ctenochaetus hawaiiensis. Next base: position 9,825,937 of record JAPZDY010000005.1, read on the forward strand.
ATTAGATGCAGGTCGTGTTACTTTGTACTGCTTTACATTGCAGACAGCCTCTGCTGTGTTTAAAAGATGACATGAAGGCACCACAGTGGAAAGTAGATGGTAGTTTTAAAAGATAAAAGAGTCCAAAGTCTGAAGGTAGAATGTTCAAACATCTTCTGTCTGATTTCGCCATCAAACAAACTCATATGCATGGCAAAGTGTAGCTCCGTCTGTGTCTCTTTTGATCACGTCATTATTTGAACACAGATTCGCTGCATGCATGTCTTGAATAACACGACAGAGACAAGAAAGCATGATAGACACTTGCAGAGCAAAATGACAGGTATTTCTGGTGCAACATGACAGAGTCTTTCCACCTTCTGCTTGGAAAGATTGTCTCAGTTATTATCAGGTTTGCAGTGGTTACACTGTTTTGAGAGGAGCTTTGCTTTACGACTGAAAATAGAAATGTTAAATTTTCTTTCGCAAATCTGAAATGATCCGCACTGCCAGGAGTATAATCATAGATGATTGTCAATCTGTTGCACCCTGCCTGACCTGATAGGGACTGATATATTTAGCGATCGTGGATATAAACTGAAAATATGAAAGCTACTCTCACTGGTAAGATAAAAGATAATGGCAGACTTGAGGGAAGTGGTGATGTTTCTCATTTCCTTGTGTGTGGCTTGGAAGAGAATGTCTCTGGTCATCGGGTCCCTGTGCAGTACTTTCCACACCATTTACATTGCTCTGAACTGTTTGTTTGTGGCATGCTCAGGAGGGCAGAGATGGAAACACTCCTGTGGCTGCCAGAAGGAAGTGTGAATCTCTCTCTCTCTCTCTTTTTCTCTCTCTCTCTCTATCTATCTCACTTTTGTGTGAGTGTGTGTTTGTGTTTGTGTGTGTGTGTGAGTGTGTGTGAGTGTGTGCTATGAGGAATTATGGCAGACCAAACTTGACTCTGTGGGAGGTGTAAATTCAATCACAATTTTTTTTTTTATATTTTTTTCGCAGCACATTTCTGTATCTGATTCAGCCCAAGTTCTAAGGCCAATCAAATGGACACATATTGAAAGAGATGTTTTGTACATGCCAGACTGAATATTTAAATGTGCAGCGCTGACGCATGCATGACATGAACGTCAGTTAATTTATAGACCCGCGTATGCAAGGTAATAGAAATGCAGAGAACTGGGGCATTGCTTTTCATATTAATAGGTTTTTTTTCCCTAATACCTCTCCTGTTTTCATGTTAGAAAAGCAGTTAAAAAGCAAATCTAATGGTAACATTTAATGGTTTTTCTCTCTCTGGGTTGGTCAGTTGAAAATTAAATGGTGTCACTGTCTGTTGACTAATAGATGGAAGTTCTACATTATGTGCATCACATAGACCTGATCACATAAAAACATCACCCCCCAACCCACACACTCCTTCTGTCTCTTGCTCACACACATACGTACAGGTACATTTATTGAACAACAAAGCCACTATTGTGCAGATTTTGACAAGATAGTGCTATTATCCAAAATGGAGACGCCACAGAATTTTTCGTTCCAAATGCACCAACACAAAAGCTTGTGGGTTAAGTAGTATTGCTTTTATGTCTTTACCTTTACCATCCCTCTAGTCTCCGGGCTGCTTTGATACAGGTAATATATGCACCTGTGCAGCTTCCACTATCATGCACTCTGAATATTTATTCACTCACACAGACACCAGATGCACAGGGGGTATGTTGCTAGGCTTTCTCTGATTCTATTTATAATGGGCAGGCAGTTTCTTTGTTTTTGAGAACATGTAATTGTTCCATTCACAGTTGCCCATAAGATCGCAGCTTTGTCACTTTGTCATGAATCTATTATGCAAATATGTAAATGCAGTGGACTATATAAGGCCGTTGTGTAACTCGGTAATTTTAGAGCTATTATTCAACATTTTTTTACTCTGTGATGGAATGGAAAATGGAAAATGGAAAGCCAATGACATTCACAACAGATGAAAGCACCCTCCCTTTCTCATCCTCTTACTTTAGCATTTTTTGCATTTTTTTGTTTTCAAATAATATAAATTGTTAAACAGCACTGTGATACATATGTATGATGTTTAGAATTGCTGACATGTAGTTATAAGCTTTTTTAAACCGTTTTAGAAAACTACACTGTGTGATCATAAAGGTGTGATTATGGCAGATTAAATATCTTTATCTCTTGTAGGCATTAAGCTTTTGATGTTTTGCGAACATCCTTAAATCGCTTCTGGTTTTTATAGCAAGACAAGTAGCACAATGATGAAAAAAATACCTTTTCTGGGTTTTTGCTCAACCTTCTAAGCACATACATCCCTTTGCATCAGCATCATCTGCTAGCTCCTCTGCAGCAGTGATAGGTACCATGGAAATGAATTCAGCATCTCTCTTCTCCTCCTTTGCTCATGCTTATTGTTCTGGCCTCATGGATCTGTGCTTAAAAAGTACTTTTCTCAATGTCGCTGGAAGAAAGACGAAAAAACACAAATGCGCGGGGCACAGAACTGTAATCTGGGGTGTAGATGCTTCAAAGCACGGCACTTATAATATGCAGGATCTGTGTTGCGGTTTTGCCAAATCAAAGCCATCATTTAGTTCCCTCTTTTGATGTGAAATGTATTTTTGAACTCAAATACGTTTTTTTTCTCTTGATCTCAGTCTTGACAAAGAGGGTACCAGAATGGTTTATGTAATAGTGTAAGTTTGTATAATAAGTAACATGGCAGAGAGGAAAAAAAATCAAAGTATGCAGTCTAGAAATTTATTTGTTTGGGAAAGAATACAAACCTTCTTGTACAAACTTGTAAGTTCTTAATGCACCACAAACCTAATACTGAAGGTAGCAGCCAATCAGTTTTGAAAACAGCCTACTTTTTTTCTTTTCTTTTTTTTTTTTTTTTTTACAGATTTTAGCTATAATTATGTTTATGTAGGCCCTGTTCTAAATTCAGATCATTATGTGATCCAGCTTTGCTTCAAACCCCTTAACCAACTTTATTTATACACATGTGAGACATTTTTATGTTTATTTAATTTCAATCTCTTTTATTTAACAAGTCTCATTAAGATTAAAATCTCTTTTTGAAGAGAGATTTGACCAAGAGGGCAGCAAAAGTTCACTGCTGCAACAATAAAAAAGCAACATAAACAGACTAATTAGACAATAAGTGCACACAAGACTATAGTCAATAACCCGATAAGATGAGGGAACTTATTTGATTATTTTAAACCATCTTTAAAAGCAGCAAAAACTGTGAATGTAAAAAAATTGTTTTATCCTCCAGATCCTTGCAATTGATCTTAATTCACCACTAAAAATCATCTCTGACAAATTTATAGTAGATTACTGGTTGTATTGTTTATCAGACTAATATAAATTTGAACATTTTGCTTTGAATAAATCAGCACAGTTCATATAATATTTCATACAATATTTAACCACACAATAATAAGGACTCCAAGGTCTAGACTTTTATGTCAAATTAGCATCTGCTGTGTTATCGATCAAAGCCAAGTTATTTGATTTGACTTAGAGAGAAAGCCTATTTGTTTCCATATGGATGTTCTTTATGTAAACCACAGAAGATTAATAACATATTCAACCCCAAGTGGTGTTCAGATGCAGAACAAAAAAAAACACATATACAAAGCAAAAGAAGAGCTTCTCCACAAAAATGTATTTAGGTCTATATATGCAAAGTTTCACATGCAGGTAACAAATAAAGACAAAACAGGACAGCTTCTCGTGAAATTGGATCCCATAATACAAAATGACACCCATTATCCTAAAAGAATTTACTATTCACATTAAAGCGCAATGTCCTGCAGAAACAACTAAAGCCCACAAAGGTATATAAAATGCAGCTGATATATGATAAAATGTCAAAGTGCCTGTTCCTTTATTACTGCTAATATAAGCATTCTTTATGAAATCTTTAAACCATTAACAGCCCAGTTTTAAGTGTTAGTTCTCTGTCCAGTAATAGAATAATTAACAGTTGCATTCTGTCCTATGGCTGCAAAAAGTGTGTGTCCGTGTCTGTGTCCGTGTCCGTGTCTGTGTATGTGTGTGTGTGTGTGTGTGGGTGTGTGTGGGTGTTTGTGGACTTGAGCAGCAGTAGTTGATGGTGGCAGCCTGTACTTTGCAAATGAGCTTGTGTGGCACATGGCGCTGGTTTTCACATCTCCTGGGTTTTTGCGGTGCAGAGCTGGTATTTCTCTCGGTTTTTTGTTTGAACTTCCCTTGGGTTTGTGCGTCCTTCAGCAAACTGGCGGAGGCTGGTGCGCGCAGAAGGTACTGTTGCCTTTGAACGAGAGGATCCCCCCACCGCTTCTAGGAAGAGCCCCCTTCCCCCCACCCGTCATGCGGAGCTCCCCCCTTGTTCCGGGCTGATATTCTCATCCTCATCAGGGCCAGGTTTGAAAATGAGATCAAGTGCCTCATTCACAGTTAGTCACTTTCTACTCACTGTCTTTGATATCACATAATGGCATGTGAGCAAGATGGAGAAGCCTTATTTATAGACCAAAGCTACAAGAGCTAATCAGCGTAGTATCAAGCCATGTCGTGATTGGATGAAAAAAAATTGTGATTATTCCCATTTAAAAAAAGAAAAGAAACCCGGTTTAATGATTTGTTTGAAATTTTTGTTTTCCATGGGAGGAGATAATGATGAGATTATGAGAGTAAGGGGATGTGAAGTGTTAATGTGAGCCTCCATCTAGATGTGTGTGGGTTTTTTTGTTTTGTGTTTTTTTTTTGTCATTATATTTTACTAGGAACGTTTGGTTCCTGACAGAAAGACACCTACATAGAGGCGGAGATTTTCTAGATGTGGTGTGTGCTGTCTTACTCTGCGTTATTGTCTTTGTGTGTTTTACTGGCTCATTCAGTCATTTCTTGTAGTTTGGTATTTTTGATGATGAATACAATGCACAAAAGCTGAATAAATAACAAAATTATGATCGATTCAGAGATAATTATCAAGCATAAAGGATGTCATTACAACCTTGTGGCAACACATCAGAGAAAACATTTATTAAAGTTAAACCCATTCTCAGTAACCACAGAAAGATTTAATTTATACTTTTACAAATTAAATTGCTGTTTTGTTTTGTCATGGATAACAAATGAGGGAAAACTGTCATTTGCTACCAACTTAAAAAGACATGTTTGACATTTTACTTCACGCCTCTACATACAAAATACCTCTATGCATCATTGTCAGATTAATTTTGATAGCCCAATGTAATGGCTACAGAAAAAAAAATGGAAGCCTCTACATCATAACACCATGGAAATTGCCTCCTTCTATGTGTCACTCTCCCTGTGCTTATTTCCTGTCTTGCTGGGTTAGATGTGTGAAATGTAAAAGACTGAGTTATGGCACAAAGATAGAGCTTTACTCATTGCTCCACTTTTTACCACTGACACTAATACGCAGTCCCTCGCACATGCTGTACAGTCCTGTGGCGTTTGGCTTTGTGTTCGGCATCAACTAATGCAGCTGAAGCTATTACAGTCTTGGAATAATCAGGGAGCCACTTCAATCAAGAATATATTGTCAGGAATAAAAGGTTGTGTATTTTCTTAGCACCAAGTGATATAAACGTCCACCCATCAATTTGAAATGCCATGACTAGTGTGTTAATCTAATGGCACTGAGGTAGCACTTACACTAAATAAATTTTGTGCTTGTTTACATTTTTACCAATTCCTACCAAAGCATGCAGAAATTCCCTCTTTAAAAAAAAAAAAAAAACCTCTTTAAAAGAAGCATATCAGTTCAATGTTTTTAATTTACATTTGTTTCCATACATCTAAGTTGTTTTTTTCTTGCTGCAAGGAGAAACTGTTGGCTATTTACTTGTTTACAATTAACAAGGTCGTCTTGTGGCAAGGACAGGTCACAGTACACAGCAGCCTTCATCCTCTAGTAAGAAATAAAGGGAAAATGGGCAGGAAAAGCAAATGAGCTGCTGAGAATGCACCAGAGTCCCTCAAAGTAATTAGAAAAGATATTAAAGGTCGAAATAATGAGTTTGTGCCACAAGTGGTATTTCAAAAATCAATTTTCAACTTGATTTTTTTTTATTTTAGACATTTATCTGATTTTTGAATATGTGAACTTAACACACCAAGTGTCTGTTGATATCTCTTCATTGTTTTTGGAAAAAAATAAAAACAAAAATGTAACCAACGATGTTAAAACTACAGAAGTTCTTATCAACTTCTGATGAAAAAAATATGTGGATATCACTCATGCTCATGCAAATTTTACAGTTGTTTTTCAGTCAGTTTCACTCAAATGGCTGCTGTTGGTGGAAATGTAAATGAGTGACACATCACTTCCTCTGCACCAGATGATATTTTCCAGGAAACACCTACACAAGCTGTCGAGCATACCAGAGGGAAGGGGGGTCCATGAATATGTTGACTCAATTTGTTGTGTTGACCAGCAAAAGTAAAAAAGGAAAATTAATGGCTTTTTTTTTCTTTTTCTATGAGGATGTTGTTTTAAGTTTGAATTTCTAGGGTCTTGCGTAGAAAAGCCTGTACCTTATTGAATCAAAGCAACATTGCTAAATTTGAACCCTCTCATAGCTGTTGCAACATGATGCTGGTTCTTATTTTATTCTGAAAACTTCCAGTGATGCAAACTAAAAAAAATTATATCAACAAAGATACTGAAGTTAGTAGCGGGATTTTTAGAATAGAACTTGGATTTGTGTTCGCTGAAGCGTTTTATTATTGTTGCTCATCCTTCAAAATGTCATCTACATTTTCTTCTAGGTTGTTTACTTTTACCCCAGCAGGGTCCAATAACAAATGTTTAACTGTTTTCACAGAGCAAGACAAATCAGTCCACTGCACCGATGAATGTCGTGCACTGGGACATTCTGACAGATGCTGGATGCCAAAGTTACGGGTAGGAAGCCAAGCAGACAGCGCCGATAATCGCACCAACCTTTTCATCCCTGTGGGAATGGATGCCATGGTAGAGACAGAGATTTATGGCACCATCAGCTGCAGCAGCAGAAAAACCCTCAGCACGTTTGGAAAGGAACAGCGGGACAGTACAATCCTTGTGGCCAATGTCAAACCTTACTTAAAATCACAGCGTGCACTAAGCCCACCGCTACAGGAGAGTCCATCTGCGTCCAGTAGTCCCACCAAGAGTAGTATGCCCCTGGACTTGGCCAACCAAGAGTCCACAGATGAGAAGGAGGGTGGCTCAGACATCAGTGCCTATGGACCTCCAGATGGCCAGTGCTCCCCACTGCACACTGAATTGGAGGAGCCCACCTACCTGACCTGCGAGCTCAGGCCGAAGTCCCTGTCAAGCAGTCTCATTCACAGCTCTGTCATCAGCCAGGAGTGCGGGGGGTCGGATTGCGCTCATGACCCGCTGGACCCCGGTAACTGACAGGTCAGATGATCCCGCTCACTCTCACGTGCCAGGGGTGTGATGATGACATCACAGATTACTGACCAAGAGGTGATTTATTTTGACCCACACAGGTGTCCAGACACGCATTGTATAACCAAAAACCATCCGCTTTCTATGTCTTTTCTTTTCTGAGTTTGTGACTTGTTGTGTTTAAGTGAAATATGTGTCCTTGACCGCTGTGAAGGTTTGGGGGGTGGGGAATCAGTGCTTACCTGACTTCAAGTGTTTTCACGGTGTACTGTACCTGTCAATTTAGATGTCTGTATTTTACACATTTCAAGCTCCAATTTTGTGAGGCTGTTGAACAAATTGCTACTGTTAAGCTATTGAGTCCTGTCTGCTTTTGTATAGTGAAGCTTTCTGTCTCCATTTAGTGTATAAGGAACATCTCTTTGAATATCACAGGCAACTGAATACATATCAGTGACGTTAAATACAAAAGTGAAGTGTCTTATGAACTGTTAATGGTGGTGCAACAGGGAATGTCCCTTTTCATAAAACCATTTAAGGTTCCTATAAAAACTGTTTTTTAAGAATGTATTTGTAATTTTATTGTTGTCCTCTGCAGTTTATGTGAAAATAAGCTGAGCTTACACGTGAATGTGGGCTACTGTACTTGTTGTGTATTTTATTAAATTTGTATACACTGTGTGCATTGACAGGCAATTATTTTTGACTGGTGACAACTGCTGGAGCTGTCATGTTTTTATGTGAGAGAAGTGCATTCATGTCTACAAGGTTCTTAATGAGTGTTAATGATAAAAAGCTCTAGTGACTCTGCAAGCGTGCCGACTGTAGCTATGTACTGTATACCAGCACATGTTGTCTGCAGTAGTCTAGATTCCTAGTTAGGGGGAACTTCAAAATAAAATCACAATCAACATTTCACACAGCTATTTCTATTTAAAAACTCAAATAAAAACAGGCACTGTGTACTAGTGCACCCAACAGATGATGAGTTGATTCCTCTGCTCAATGCTCATATTAGAATTTGAGATGTTCTGATACCTTTTTTTTTCCTTCCAGATATCGGATACTTGTGCAATGGAAAATTTGTTAAAATGCATATATGTGTATAGGATGCTGCTGGGAAGTAGCAGGGTCCAGTTTCTATTAAATTATTTACACGATATTCGATTGGTGAATGGTCTCATGTACTTGCCGATATCTGATCCAGCATTAGAGGCTGCATCAGAGGCTGATAACAATACTAGTATCGGTGTTGAAATAACACTAAGTACATGCATCATAAAGAGGAGCTTGTGCCTGCTCTCAAATTCTAAGTCATCAGAGCTGTCGTCAGTTTATGTCTACTTGTGAATTTTAAGTAAATTTATGACTGCCGGGACATGAATGTGACAAAAATGAAAAAGTTAACATTCAGCTGTAGCTGTCAGTTACAAGCAAGGACTTTTTGCGATGAAGTCTTTGATTAGATAAAATGAAACTTTAATGATCCCTGTGGGGAAAGTGGGTCATTGCAGCAGCAAAGGGCTGAACAAATAGTGCATTAAAGGCTGTCACAAAAAAAAAAGAGAGAATTATTCAACAAACAAACATGGAGCATCTTCAGTAAAGAGATTGAAAGGTTAGGAGACATTTTATATGCATTGTTTATATGCATTGTTCACCATTTACTATTCAATCAAATGCAGAAATGGGAGATGTAGTGACAAAAAGGTCACTGTCCGCAGATACATTAGAACAGCCTGAACAACTGCGATTCGTCCATTTGTTCATTTTTAAACATGGCTGCTTGTTATTCATTCAAGCACAAGACAGGGACATAAATGTTGCTGTGACCTATGAGAAAGCTCAGAGGGTATCCACCTGCTCGGCATTGTCTATATAGAATGATTATGTATAAACATGTATGTTTACCAAGATAGATCACTAAACTTAGGAATCCTGGAAATGTAGAGATGTTTTCTGTTTATCATCTGTAAAACAATCACACAAAAGCCTTCTCTTTTTTTTCTTTTTACTTACCGTAGTTCAGTTTAGTTTCTTCGTCTGGAGACACTGACTTTTGTACCCTTGCTCGGTGAGCGGTTTGAGAATGCCTTGTTTTTCATGAGCTCGGGATAACAGAATCCTGTCATCTACTGAGAGCTGACTATAAGTACGACTCAGTTTCTCCTCGGGGAAAACACATTAATTTGGATTTTGATTTGCATTTGTTTTGGTGCTGGTATTGACACAATTCCAGACCTAGATGTCTCATCTCAGCAGGCAGCTCTGATGAGCTCATCTGCATAAGTTGAAATACTCTTTGAGAGGGAGATTGCGTGGGTCACAGCAACCCATCCCATTGAAATACAGACAGAAACATCACATCATTTTTATCTGTATCAGTCCCAGGGTTTCAGAACACGGGGGATGAAGACAGGTGAGCAGAATGTCAAGTAGAAAAGGGTTGAACCATTTGCTGCGACACTTACTCCTCCATTTCTTGACACTATATCATTGTTTTACATCACAAGGATGTAAGGCAGGTTAAACTTCCACTTTTTGCCATAATCGTGCAAAATTAGCTTTCAAGCAAACCCTTTCTTAATTAACTCTGTAAGTACTGCAGTGCAGCTGCTTTAAAAAAAAAAGTGCTATGTTGTTGAGGGGAGCTGAATGCAGATTAAGGACGAGCGTGCAGCGCTGGTTGAATATGACTTGTCTCTCAGAATGATTACAGTCACAGTGAAAGGGAATTACAGACAATGAAACTGATCTGTGTAATACCTCCATTCTTCTACATTTTACATACACAAATGATCTATTCAGATGAAAATGGAATGAGCAGTGTACCATTCAGTTGTGAAAAATTGACATGCTCACCCTGAGTACTTAAGCTTTTAATTCAATAATTCAATAACACAGCCGATTAAGAGCTTGTCTTCCACCTCCACCAAATGCTATGGGAGATGGTTCCACTTGGCTGAGAACTGTTGGTGGGGAAACAACAGTGAGCACAACACATAAACAATATTGAGAGTTTTCATTTTAACGAAGAGATGAACACAGCGTGCATGCCTTTAGGGCAAAAATATTAAAATGCTGCTTCTAGGTTTATTTGAATATTTGTTTTAAATGTAGAAAGCAAACTAGCACGTAAATACCAAAAAACTGTACCCAATTAGGCAATGGAAATGTGTAAATGTGTTAAAGAGATGCTGCTTTGAAAATCACTTTGTATAATACACTCGATTAATTAATTAATTTATTTTTCAGTTCATTAACACATGCATTCATTGTTAATAAAAGAATTTAAAATGCAAAAAAACATTCAGTGATGCAAACCTTTGCCACACTCTTTTTCTCTGAAATACGCAGAGAAAAATAGCTTCAACTGATACAAAAGATAGCACCAATAGGTTTTAGGGATAGCAGTTTGCTGCCATTTTAATTAGTTGAAATCTTGAATAAAATTATATTTTGAGATTTTGCAACATGTTATTTTCTGCTTTCTTGGCAGAAGTTCGTTAAGAAGGTTGACACTTCTTTCACAGCTGTATGGCAAGTGTGAAGCTAAGGCCATCAACCGGTTAGCTTAGTGCGAAGACCCAAAACATGGATAAACAAAGAGCCTGTCTGCAGGTAATAAAATCCAGCTTTCAACACCTCTTGAGTTGCTAATATATTGTGTATTATTTGTTTAATTTGTTCAAAACAAAGCACAAAAAGACAGATTGTAGTTTGACTGGAGGTTATGAGCTAAAGCAAGGCTAGCCAATTTCTTTGTTTCCTCAGCTAAGCTAACTGGATTTTGGCTATAGCATCATGTAAACAAGAGTGCATGCTATTTAACTTTTCATCTAATTGAGGTAAGAAAGAAGATAAACATATTTACCTAAAACATTAGACTATTCTTCTCAATATCAGGGAGCTATGTCTTAAAAACCTTAGCTGTGAAACCCTAACCTATGTATATTTTGAGACCTAAGTTCACACAATGTGTCTAGATTTGCCTGTTGAGTTGCTCAGGTAGCAATGAATTCTCTGATGACAGCTCATACGTTGGTTGATCAGCAGATTTTAATAAGCAAATTGAAAGCTCCAAATGTTTTTTTTTAACCATGCAAGATCTTACCAGACCCAAGATCACCTCCTTTGAAAAATGTTGTTTTTCATGTTTATTCCTCCTAAAATTAGGCCTTGACTATGCTGGCCTGTATCCGTGCAAAGTTTACCACTAGAGAGGTGTTTGCAGTCTTCTAAAATCTAAATTCAAGCGTACACAGGGCAAGCTAGATTTCGCAGGCGAAGACACAGAGTGAGAGTTTGCATTAGAACAACCACTTGCACTGTCAGCCCCTGCCAGTAACAAGCCGAAAAGCCAAAAAACAACATAAACAAATAATGATAACCCCTACACTTACAATTCAGATACGTCTGCTAGTTCATAGCTGTGCACAACAGACTTCATTATCTGACTCTCATACATGTTTTAGCTCAAACATGCATGGCTAAATCTCTTTGATGTTACCTCTCATGCTAACTGTCGGGCATCGTGATGCGGTTTGCTTTTGCACCGGTCAACATAACACAAGCGGCGGTGGCGCGCAGGGCACAAGGCCTGAGGCATGATTCATAGATTCAGAATTTACTCAATGAGGGAGAAAGAGTAGATGTGCCTCCAGCCCTTTTTCAGAGCTTTTTTTAAAACTTTTTATGTACAAAAACCATGTTAAAATATTAATCATAGCAGATGTGTCAGGGGAGTTACTCTAAGTTTAGGATTAAAACTCCAGAGAAATATTGAACACTATGTTACTCAGTGATATTGAAACACAGCCCGTGTCTCTTTGTTGTAGCTTCTTATCCATCTGCATTGGTCTAGTCTAGAAAAGCACCAGTTTTCTTTATAAAGAAAATAAATCTGTTACAATGTCTAAACTAAAGGAGGATGAAAGGGAATGAGATAAGTGTTAGAATCTGAATACTCAGAGAGAAAAGGAGGTTAACCAAATTGATTAACGTGTTATTATATTTCAACAGCACGCAATGACATGGAAATAAATGTAAATGCCAACTTTCACTTTTTGGTAATGATTCCCTTAATTTGAATTCAAAGGAGCGTGGTAAGATATGCATGTGTTGAAGCAACTGCACTTTCACAATTTATTTTCCCTTTGTGACTGTAGACAGACTTGACAGGGCAGTCTTGGAGGCCTTTGCAAAATACTGTCCTTTAAACATTGTTTTCCTCCCATTCGTAGAGCAGTATGACACTGTTGACTGCATTTAGTTTTTCACTGAAACCCGCAGGAATTAACACTCCTTTCATTGACCCTGTCTGACAGACAAGTTTCCGACTACACAGCTATTTCATTTTTAGTGCTTGTTTAAAAGGTGTTACTTATGGCATCCTCTGGGAGGAGTTCAAATGCACGCCAATCTGTCAATCATGATTAATGTTTAACGCCAAGAAAGGATATAGCATGAAGGAATGATCCGGCAGGACTTCACACAGGTTTCACTATGTGTTACTGGGTCATGACACACTTTCCTCACTTTGAATTGGGCAAAAATAGTCCTCTACACGCCTTTTTAGTGACAAAGTGGGCCAATATCTGCATAAAGTGGAAAAGCTAATGCGTTCTGTCATATGCTCAGAAGTCCTGAATCTAAAAAGCTTTAGCCTTTAAGTGCTTTGTCTGCCATCACAAATAAGATGGAAAATTTAAAGCTGAAACAGAGAGAGAAAGGGAGCACTACACAAAGAGAGACGAATAGCAGAAATATGCCCAGTCTTTTAGAATCAATAGACAGTTTATCAATCAATAAACAGTGTGGTGTAGAGCAAAACGTGTGTGTCTGACAAAAATGTTTGATGTAGAATAGGATGGCCCAATTAAGTGAAACACAGGCACCGACCTTAGGCTGTTAGGGCACAGCAGGCTTTCACACCGTTCAGCTGTTCGACTCTATGAAGTCAGCAGTAAGGACGTCACAAAATGTTCGTACAGAATGCATGAAATGTCAAGCTTTACATCTTGTTTTAGCTTTAACAGAGATTCTATTACTGTTCACTGAGATCTGCAAATGATAATGCAGTCATCTTTGTTGGAGGTGGTTGGGTCTTTTTTAAAGTTTGCATGAGTTTGCATGCATTAGCACATTAACTATGTAAGTATTTGGATTTCTACTTCATATCGGCAGACTGCTTTCTATTCATTTCAATTTATTATCCAAATCAACCTTCAGAGAGCTGAAATGTCTTAGAGGTAGGCGAGATGTCACAATGCATATTTCTTTACTTGCCTTTTGTCAGAGTTACTCATCATTGTGTTGTAGATGTGACTGCACAGAACCTCTCTTTTAGTGCTCTTGAAAACACTCTAAAATCCTTGATTTAGGTCAGCACTTGAAAAACAATACATTAGTGACATTAAACCCACAAGATAAAAAAAAAAAAATAAGCGAACATGGATAGAAAGAATAACACACTGTGGTTCTTTCTTGCACTTAAATGTTTGAAGCATGCAGTCCCACTGACACCAAAGCCTTTATACAGCCACGGTCCATGCAGGTGTTTTTACTTGCCTTGGTTGAACCTCACATGAGGACTGTGTGGGTGTGTGTAAAGAAGAGTGCTCAGCTGTCATCTGCCTCACTCTCCTGTTTTATTGCACCTGTTAGGCTCTGTCAATTTACACCTTTATGATTATTAGTACAAGGAGTTCGTTGGCCTCACATAATTCGCAGAAAAGGTCCATGATACAACAGAGGTCTGATACGCCAAAATATCTGAGGACTGGAGCTCAAATTATTCCTGAGTTGCCGTTTCTTTCATTGTCCTTAACATTCTGCCCTGTAACAAAAGGCTTTCTGCTGTAGTGCAGTGTTTGCAGTAATTTTTGATTTGTTTATCATTAGTACATATGGATTTTCCATTCTACTGATGTACGGCTATGGTTTTGGTGCATTATAATGCTTGATGAAGAATGTTTACAGGGATGAGAAAGCCACAGTTTTGCTATTTAAGTACACTGCTCGGTCGTCGAAACACTTAAAAATGTCAGACTGTGACCAAAAGAAAGTTTTGTGGGTCAGCTGCAGGCTTAAAATCTGCAAAGTAATCTAAAAGCGACAGATTTTAAGGGGTTGATTTCAGCAACTGGTAGACTGGGAAATTCTAAGTATAGTCATTGAGATTTGTCTCTCATACACCGGCAGCTTTTTGTGCACCGATTTTCTGGCTATTAGCCTGGTTTGGGTACACTGGTTAAGCTGTTTTCATGCAATGATGATACCCCACTCAAATGAGAAGCACTGTCATCATAAATAAAGCATTTAAGAGAATATCCTTATCCACCTATCATGGTGTTTCACTCAAGGATAGATCAGGCCGCTGGCATAAAAGTATGAAAAGAGGCTGCCAGCTACCCCCTCCCTCTTTGAATGAGCAAAAGTAGGTTAACCATAAGGCTGTGCAAGTCGGGTAAATATCACAGCAAGCCAAGCCTCTTAACCTCATAATGAGTGCTCTGCTATATGAAGTATTATAGGCCAGTTATAGCAGCTCCATACGTTGACCCAAAAGTGTGGTTATTTGAGTAACTGGGGTAGAAATCAATGAAGTAACATACACACTTGTTTATCAGCAGAGGTTAACACATGGTTAGGTGCCCATGATTATGTGCAGCCTATTAAGCCATGACTCACTATACACTTGATGAATGTTGCCAGCCTTTTCCATTTTCACCAGAAGTTGCTTGATGATCAAATCTGGTGATATACATTCATCTGCTACAATGCAATTTTTAGTCCTAAAGACTTGACATGGATGTCCCATTGTGCTGCTGTGCCTCAGTCACTGTGCATTTGTGGATATGTAATGGATTCATTATGAATGCCCAGTTAAGGTAATTTCCACCCAGAACAGTCTTTAATGTTTTAAGAAGTAATGCCAGCTCTAATAATGTTGGCAGCCACAGAAATGCATGTAAATAGTGTGACCTTACACCAGGATAAAAATATGATTTGTTTAAAGAAGTGCATGACAAGGTGCCATGGCACTTGAGTGGATTAGAACAACCCCCTGGGAAATCATCCATTTTCAGCTCTTGCATGGGTCTGAATCTAATTGCATGCAATGGTATTATATCTCTCTTCTTGTTCCCGTTCACCGTCACTATACCTTCTCAAAACCAAACTAAACTGATAATGACACTAGTTTCCTGTAAAAGCCTGCATGCCCTTGGAAGTATCCGTTAATGGATAATAAACCTTTCATCAAGGGTTTCTGTTCACACAGACTGCTCAGTGCAAATAATCTTAAGATGTAGGACTGAAAGATGCCCTGCTCTTTAAGCCTCTGTCATGTGCCGACAAACCTTCATGAAGTACATAAGTCTAAGCTGAGAACAAAAGGAGACTTGTAAGGGTCAGTTTGCAAAGATTTCATGACCCCTGTTTTCATCCCACAGTGATAATAATAGTCCATAATTAAAGCAAGAAACCTCAGTGCTTGCTTGGTGCCACATCTATGCTGATTAGAGGTTAAAAAGGTTTAAATGTTGATCTGAATCTTAAGTTTGTGTCAGCAGGGGCGCCGTATGAAAGCAATTAAACAAAATCAAAGAACTACTTGACAGACAACCATGTCAAATGCTAAATCATCAATCATCTGGCACATCTTTTAACAGCATCCACGCTCTGTCGGGCAAAGGCCGACTTTGTCTTTTCAGGCAATAACTGGAAGTAAATTTGGATAAGTAAATGTTTGGATCAGTGGGAGCACTCGGATCAAAATTGTTTGTGTTGGAGTTGAAACACTGTTTGCAATATTGACCCCAGAGCCGCGTCTACAGTGAGATTCGGCTCTGACACTTCTGCTTCTTGTCCATCTGGCCTGCTCTCTCTCTCTGAATTTGTCACAGTGAAATGTAACATTCTTCAATTAAGTTCTGCAAATAGTTCTCTTGCTACATGATTACGTTGTCAAACATCCAAAGGCAGATCATGTGAGGTCTGTTTACTGTTTACCTAAAGCTTTAACAAAGCCAAAAACAGAAGCAGCTAAACTAAAATGAACTGCATCCCCGTTTCAAACACGCATGCTTTAACTGGCATCGACTGCAGACTCCACATTAGTCTGTGATGCAATACCTCCTGTCCAATCCACTCTCATTTCAATTCTCATTGCAGCCTGTCTGCAGCAAGGACACAGCAGCTAACAGAAAAAGAAAAAACTAACAAAAAGCCCACAAACTACATCACAGACTCCAGTATGGACCACAAACTGCCAAAATGCCTCGTGTTTGGCAATGTGGTTGTCTACACCTTGCTTTTTTTTTAGCAAGAAGTTACCATATCTGGACAAGAGGGCAGAGCTCGGGAGGGTACGCATTTCTACCAATAAACTGTACAGTTGTTGTGAACTATGGATGCTTAAAGAAGAAACAGAAATGGTGATGGAGGAAGGTACGGAAGCTGAGAGCTGCCATGGTTGCCACTATCTTTTTTCATTCTGTGATTTTAGATCATCAAATATTTATCTCATTATCACAGGATAACAGGATGTTATCTCACAGTTATGGAAAAATTTAATGCATTATCATGAATAAAAAAAAAACTGTTTTAATTTATCTTGTTTCCACAGAAAAACTTGACTTGTTATCCTATAATAATGCATTAATTTATCTTATTATCACAAGATAACAACCCATTATCAAGTTATAACATATTTATTTATCCTGTTATCACGAGATAACAAAATGAAAAAGATAGATGCGACCATGGCCACTCTTAGCTTTTGTAGGTGGGTCTGATAATTCATATAAAAAAATATGAATTAAGTAAAAAAAAAAAAAAGTGATAAAAGTACCCAGATCGTTTGCATATTGTGGGGCCCATAGAGAATGCACATGAGAGTATTACGACGGCCAGGCTAGCTGTTTTATGATTTAGCCCTTTTCTTACTTAAAAAGGGATTTAAATTATCTTAAATTTTATCTTGTGGCTCCTCCGGACTTTATTAATGTTATAAAACCAAAGTAATCAAATTATGATGTTACAACAAGTCCTTTTTGGGGTTGTGGCGCACACAGAAAGTTAGCCATCATTTTACAGCTGCTTCTTTCACAATATAGTCCTAAGCTTCTGTGATAAGTCTGTCCGGGCCCCTGTGCATCATGTGACATGTAATTACACAGTTCAGCCACTATGTTAAATTGACTTAAAGCCTGGCACACTAAGGGCTAAGGGCTAAGGGCTTTGCAGTAACAGGGAAAAAAGCTATAGAGACGAAAATATTTTTTTACACAAGGCTGTGAACATGTTTATTTCTGCTGTAAAGTTTGCTATTTTAAAAAGGGTTTTTCAGAGGTTAGACTTTCTCTCAGAGCCAACCTCAAATAGCGATCCAAGGAAATGCAGTCATTGGCACTACGTGTCAACGACTGCAGTTTTTTCAGCGCTCGAGGTTGCAGATTCACAATGAGTCTAATTGTTCTGAATATTTTCACCTTATTAAGACAACCTCCTCCTCAAGGTCACTTCTTTTACTGCTGCTAAAAATATGTTAGTTGCATCCACCAAAAGCTTCACTGACAGAATGTGTGTGTGTCTCTTCAAGCCCTGAACCCTTATCACCAAATCCTGGGCAGGATTTCATGCAATTTGCGAAGGCAAATGTGTTCTTTTCAATATTCCCTTTCCTGAAAACTTCACATGTGTGGATGGAAATGGCAGCCAAAGTGGGGTTTCATTCTGGCTTAGATGAGGTGAGGGAGCATTTACTTTCGCTTGATCCCTTATTTTTTCTTCCTTTAGTGAGGGATATGAAACGCAACCATCAGGCATGAAGTTTAAATCCCAAAATCCGTCCGCTCTGTGAACCTTTCTTCTCATCTAAACAAACTAATCATGCCACTGATTACACCCAAATCAAATTAAATTAATATAAAGTTAATTT
Organism: Ctenochaetus hawaiiensis; assembly: GCA_029783645.1. Classification (NCBI taxonomy): domain Eukaryota; kingdom Metazoa; phylum Chordata; class Actinopteri; order Acanthuriformes; family Acanthuridae; genus Ctenochaetus; species Ctenochaetus hawaiiensis. Next base: position 9,844,311 of record JAPZDY010000005.1, read on the forward strand.
AATGTATTTATCTAGACTGAGACTTAAATTGGAAGGGCTGCCAGAGGGCTGGAAATTACGGCAGCCGTGGCAGAGGCAGCAAACCTGTTTCCAGGTTATTTGAGTGGTCGACATGCTACCACAGGGCTCCACTGGATATGCACCAAAGGTACAATAAATGAGAAACTGAACACATTTTGAGCAGCCTTGAACAAATTGAATGTTTATGAGGAGTTTCCTTTGGGGATTTAGTTCTTGCACCAGAGGGTGGAGTGATTGCGTGGGCTCTCGTCATCTTTTTTTCCAATCCATTACAAAGACTCTTCCGTCATATGTGATCCTTTTCCTCCGTCATCTTGAGAGAGGAGATTAGAGCTGGATCTGAATAGTCTAAAGTACTATGTTGTTTTTCTTCTTCTCATAACCACTTCTCTCTGACCTTGATGGAAACACGTCATAATAAAGAAACTGTGCGGCAGAGAGACTGTAAGTCGGGAAGAAACCGCCACAGTGATGAAATAACACAGCGAAAAGAAATCGTGGCATGTAATGAAGTGACAATGGTTGGAACTGACACCTGAATCGAGTGTCATCTTTAAAATATAGCTGAAGAAAGGACACGTGGGGACAGCAATATCTTCCTCCTTTCAGGACATTGCTGTTTCTCTCAGGCTGTAGGAAATAAAAGGCAGCAGTGGAGAACCTTACACTATATTGGAGTTTTACTACTCACTTCAGTACAGCATCTGACAGCCAGCTACTTTAAGAACTTTATCTTAAGGCAGTTTTGCATAGAGTGCAGATGTCTCACCCATTTTCCCAGCTAGCTTTTGTTCTGCTGGCCTCAACTCCACAATACATTTTCCGACACAGAGTTTCCTTCATTACCTTTTTGAAAAGCTTTAATATATGGCGGCTTTCTGTCTAATATGCTAAGCTAAATTTAGTCTTGTACTTGCTACTAAGACATGATTACATCTTCTCTCCAGGACTAAAATACAACTGCAATTATTTTGTCAGCACTTAACAAATACTCCTCCAATGAGGCTTTGAGAGCACGCTGATCTCCAAACCTTGTGGCCAAAAACTGATAGGAATCAGCACCACAGTGCAGAGGGTAATTGGCCATTTCAGTGTTGCAAAACCAAAATAATAATGTAGCAACTCATGTAAAATTAGTTATATAGATATTTCAAGCTAAGAAACTTTTTATATTCGCTATATCAAAAGGAGAATTGTGCAGCCTGCAAATGCAGAATAACTTACAGAACATGAATAATGTCTTTTATGATTCAGCTTTTTAATACCTTTTTATTCTTTTTCACACAGAATGGCACAAACACGTTTATACAACTTATTGACACAAAATGCAAAATAATACATAAAACACCTTCCTCCGCATCCAGGTCACCCGCTCACCCTCCTACACCAACTCGCTCATCACTCTTGCCTGAAGAATTCTAACGTCACGGTCAAACACATACATGAGGTGAAAGTCTATAATTTAAACTCAATATACATTGATGAAATGCATCATTTCTATCGGATAATCTTTTGTGTTGCTGTGTATTGCTACACAAACACTTGCATTTATAGCCTTGGAGGAGAGAAAGAAAGACAAGGAAACAAAAGGAGAATAAACTATCTGGTGTTTGAGATGATGTCTAACTGAATTCCATTTTATTTATCTGTCATGCTTCTTGTGGGAATTTTGGAGATTCCCCCAGTCAATTCAAAGGAGGACGACATCCAGAGGAAAAGCATTTTACATGGATGAAACGCAGCATTACCGGCAGAGGCAGAGAGAGTAACTTATCATCGTGGAAATTCATATGACCATGAAAATCATGACAACAAATTCTTTAGGGAAATAGATTCACTTATCTCCAGATTGATGCTGTGGAGGCCATGTGTTTCATTGTAGCCCTTATATATGTCAAAGTTATTCTGTTTTGACAGCAGTTAATGGGCCTGCATACAGTATCAGTCAGCTTTTGTTTCCTCGACAACTTTATGTGCTCGAGAAAATGATTACATATGGACCAAATGATTAAGGGTCTGTTAGGTGTGTTGGCAACGGTTGTCTGTCACTGTCGGTTAAATGATGCTTCGCCATTGTCACTCAAAAAGTCAAAAAGTTAACAGGAGACATCAAGAGCACATCTCCAGCATGTGACCTTGGTCTGTCACAACAACCTTTGCTGACAAGCCTGATGTGACATTTTGAGTGTCTTGGGTTATTCTGTGAATGAGAGTTCAATCATCACATCATTAATGGGTTTGGAGTGGGGCCAGTCATTCATGACACTGCGCTTTATAGCTTTGCCAGAAATCTCCGTGCTGAAATGAGAAGGTTGTAGATATTTTCTATGGGGCCATTTCCCGACCAGAGGGTGCCTTTGATTAATGGCTTTTTCCCCGCAAAGTCATTTAGGTAATCCAAAAGAATAATCTTCTCATGTCTTTAAAACCTTTAACTGAGCAGGTTGACCAGGGCCGGGCCGTCCAATTAGTGGGCTAATTAGTATTTATGGTTTTTGTCAACTAAGATGTTTGAAGTCAATTGCTTTTTCCTGTTGCTCTTCATTTGTGGGTTAACTTGTTTTTGCACATGATTCATTATATGGTGACCTGTGAGTCCATCTGTGCTGCTGCTGCATTAACAGCTGCATGTATGAAAGGGTTCTATATTGGGATATAATGATTATTTAAATCCACGATTCACTTCACACCACGACTTTTGAGTCTTGGTTTAAACGATAACTCATTCCTTTCTGGGTTTAATTAAATCACCTACAGTTTAAATATCAGAAACTCTAAAGAACATTATGAAGATAGATTCACTTTTTTAGTCACCAGTTCAACAAAATTTGGTTTGAGATGAGGAGAGAGTCCGTTTTTTAATGGTAAAATGTATTTTTCACAGTTTTTGTCTTTTTGGGGAATAGAAATTGTGGTAAACAGTCTTCCTAACAGATAAGTATGAGACCAGGTTGAATTAAAAGTGAAAGACAGAGAGAGAAAGTTATGGGACACGGTGGTGGCAGAGTTTATGGTTGAGGTTGTGGTTTTTGAAGTGAGCATCATGACTCGTGATCGTGGCATTTTTGTAGCAGCCTCATTTTTGTTTATAACCATTACACCCTTAGATAACCAAGACAGCTAGAAATGCTGTGGATGCTCTTTTGCATAATGATATTTAGTGTCATCTTATCCTACAAAAGCAATTTACAGGCATATTGATCACTGACTCTGTTTTATTAGTCAACAAAATCAGTTTTTATCAGCCAAGGATTTCTTTTACTCAAAAGACTCCCAGTGTTGGCTGATCCTGATTTGTGTACTCAAGTTATTGTTTTCCGCTTTTATTTTCTTTGAACTTCTACCTCCCATCACCCTCCAGACTCGTGTAAGGCTTTGTAAAAAAATATCCCTCCGAAAACCATCTCAGTAAGTAAATATAACTGCTTCCCTTCAAAGCCTGTTGAGTGCTTCTCTTGACTCGCATTGACTGGGCAGTGCCTGGGAGACTCAGCCTGCGCTCTACACCACAAGTGTTAACGCCAATTAAACTCCCGGCACCACCCTGTCATTCTCCACATTCTGTGACATATGAGTGATAACACAGACCCTTACCTTCAGGTCTCATCGGACGCACATTAAATGGCACCAGACCCCAGCGTTTCCTGACATTTTCTAGAAATCGATTGCAATTTAATCAGTGTGAGCATGCTGCTATCAGCCACGCTTGCACCAGCTGTTTATGGTGTTACCTAGGTTGAGCTCTACATGGTGGGGGACAAATATATATATATATATATATTAACAGCAATTTCAAACTAACAGTATGAAGCTCTCATTAAAAAAAAAACAGAAAAAAGAAGACAAGATCACAGCATCAGAGTTGATAATAATAATAACAGATTGGATGTTCCTGTGAAAGCATATTTCCATTTCAATTTGCACGCTATTAGATTTATTGTCTATTTTGAACACTCATTACTCTCTTTCTCCCTCCCTCCCTCTCTCTCCCTCTGTCTGTCTGTCTCAGTGTGTGCCTCCCTCTCTCTCCTTCTCTTTCCCTCTGGTGGTAAGTGCAATAATTATCCCATTATTCTTTGAAGTCTTCGTAAAATCCAAGGCCCCAAAACAATCCCCAAACATGTGAATACATGGTCTTTTTAAGTATTCAGGGTCCTAGGAGGTAGCCCACAGCTGGAATATTGTCTCTTTGAAATTCTAACAGGTCAAAAAAAAAAAGAAAAAGAAAAAAAACAAAGAACAGTGTTTTAAGGAAGAGAAAGCGTGGAGCGCATCGTTTCCAGGAGCTTAAACGATACACAAACCTTTTCTTTGAGCAAAGGTGTACTGAGGCCAAAAATTCAACTTGCAAAGATTATCCCTGAACTCATAGCAATGTGTGCCTATTGAATTCTCATTACGCCACCATTGCTTACTGTTTTTTAAGAGACCGCACAAACACACACACAGATGCCTCAAGGAAACGCAAAGTCTAAAGTCTATAGAGCTCAGCGCTGAGATGAACAGACTGAGCTTTGAAGAGAGTGCTCGGCATCAATTTCTAAATGACTTAATAGGGTGATAATGTGTTAAAATGAAAATTTGTCTCTATTTTAGGGAGACTTTGAGTTGTATTGCCGGCTGCAGCCTCTCACACATTCACACGTGTATGAGCACACACAGACACAAGTTATTATCCCCTCATCCTTTGAATTTGCAATTAAGTATGCAGCACAGACTGCCATCTTATACAGAGATTTCAGGCAAAATGAATACACCGGCATATGTTCCTGTTTCATATCCAGATGAAATATTGATTATGAATGGCAGCAAGAAACCTGGGCTATTAGGTAGAATAACTTTTTCACAAACATGCACTCTCACTTTAATCGAGTGGAGACATTAACACGTCAGTGATGTACAGCTATCTGAGTCCTGCCCGCCACTAGGTATTACTCTGGGTTACTGCCTAAGGCTATACAAATGTGAGCTGAAAATGAAAGCGAGTCCATAACTGTTTGGCTGGTGAATGGTCTGATGAACGTGATAGAAATGGTTAAGCTGTTTGTGGTGTCTCAGCCGGCGCTCCTCCCTGCTTTCTAACTGAATCCGCATGGGAGCAGGAAGAGAGGTGATGGTCAGCTAAGTGATCATCTTTGGTGCGGAACGAGGACATAACACCGAGCAGCGGCAACACATGTCAAGACATGCATGCAAACAGGCACATACTCTTAAGCATACAGTTAGGCAACATGACACAGCATGCATGCAAATGTGCACCCTGTGAGCTAATTATCATGTGTAAACAAATGCACGACACAGTATGCCTCCCATTATGAAATGCATACTAAATGAGTGAAACATATGCAACCCCATAACTTATTTAATACAGATACAGACATAGAATCAGTGCAGCGTAAGTTGGGTACTCTCATGGCTGCAAATGATTTGAGCAGAGACTGTCATTAAAGGCACAAAGTGTGTTACCGTGGCAACATCATAGAGGCCTCCATTTTTTTTAATGCTGTGGTTGTGAACAATCAACATTGCACCCAATCCCCCTGAGAATTAAAGGCACATAGCTAAATAAAGCTCAAGTACCCTGCTGCCACACTGTTACAATCCACTGTTTGTCTCTTCTCTGTGGGGAATTCTGCTGCAACCTGTTTCTGTGGGGGAAAGTAGGCAAAGTATCAACACTCGACAGCCGACAAAGTAGCTCCATGTTAGCCAGAATTTAATTTTAAAACAATTACTCCACAGACAAAAATGACAAAACTGTCAAATTTTGATTGTCACACATGTAGGTCACGGTAATTGAACAACAACAATACAATGCGGTGGTGCCTGCTTTCACTCCTCTGCTGAATTAACATGATCACACTTTCTTTCACTATTCCATGTAGTGTCCTCACTCCACTTTACTTAAATGTAACTGTTCAACTCCCCACACAGTTTCTTTTCCATTATGTTCCACAACGACCTCTCTGACCAAGGTAATTACCTCGGCTCTTGAGTCATGGGAGCCAGAGATAAAGCCCGCAGAGATCTCTCTGCATCAGATTAGCAGTGTGGTTTTTTGCAATCCACAGAGAGCGACGGCACACTTGTTGGTTCTTGACGTGCACGGTGATATTTACGTGTTTGTTTATTCATTAGCATTTGATCTGTCGGCCAAAGAAAAGATGTCTTTAGTTCACAGGAAAGTCTTGTCAGCATGAGGAACTGAGATAAGGTGAAGGTAGTATTTAATTAAGAGGGTTGGAAACCCTGCTGGTATCTGGCTACATACAGACACCACACAGCAATTGACCTTAGTGATCATGTCAAGACCTTATCTTGCTCCCATCAGCCCTGAGCAGGAGTTGTGAAGACAGTAAATAGCTGCACTTTCAGACAGCCTTTTGATTTCCACAGCCAGAGCATGTAGCATTTTCAAGTGGTGGCTTACGGTGTTTTGGGTATTATATTTTAGCCAAGTGTGGCAATATTACTTCAGATAGACTCTCTAATTTGGCCTGCTTGAACGCTAATTAATTTGCGTTGTGTTTTTTTTTCTGTAAAACCAAATTTGCTCTTTGCCACATGTTAGAAAATGTGTGACAGAATGAAACAATTTGCACTGAATTTATTATAAAATTAAGAAAGAATATAGCCTTAAGCTATGCTGCTAGTGCAAGACAGGCTTAAAGGGAAAACACATTCAGAAACACAATCTACATAGTGCTACTTTTGAACAATTTGGTTATTAGCTTCAAAAGATCTGTCATTCTAAGCTGCAAATCATAGCATCAAGATTTGCATGAGACAATTAATCATGTGACAACTTTGGCAGGTTTGTCTATCAACACTGAATAAATCTGCTGTTAAATCTGTTAAATCTTGGTTTTAGTCTTGCATATTCATACCAAATTGCATTGCTATTCCAACTATGAGTCATTAAATGAGCCTAACCCTAAACAGAGAGAGGAAAAATAAAGGAGACACAGCTAAAGGCAAAGCAGGATTCTTTCCTAAGTCAGCAGTGCCACCCTCAGGTTTAAGATAAAATTACACATCATTTTCTAGATGGCGTGGGTTGGTTCAGGTTAACCAAAAGATAATTGCCCAATTATATAACTCCAAAAAGTGACAAGGTTAAGAGAAAGAGGGTTAGAAAAGGGTAAATTAAAGTGGGAACAAACTCTTAAAAGAGAAAAATAAAGAAAAATCTGACAATAGACATTTGAGCAGCGAAGGGAAATGTATTGTGATCTTTTACTTGAGAACAAGTAGCAACACCAGAGTGTAAAAATACTTTCTCACGACTCAAAGGACAAAAGTATTAGAATCAAAACATGGTATCATTATGTAGCACCAAAGTAATACAGAATATAGGTATGGGTAGCTTTTCATGAAGGAGTTAATCTCTGAATATTGGGCTTATTTTTATACACTTTATATATTGTTTGGTAGCTTAACCTTTATTAATATATTATAATTATTAGGGGTTTT
>JAPZDY010000005.1:9851904-9892411 GCA_029783645.1 Ctenochaetus hawaiiensis
TAGGGGTTTTTTTTTCCGAATCTTGAAAGTAATTAAAACTAAAGATATGCATTTAATGTAGGGGAGAAGGAAGTACAATATTTCCCTCTTGGACATGTTTTCAATTAAAAAGGATTTTATATTAAGCAAAAAAAAATTGTCTGAGTCATTATAAACCTGCAGCTGTCGGAGTGAAGCAGTCTCTTCACTTGGCTCTTGTCAGGGATCAAACTGAAGTAAAAGGACATAACTTCAGTAAATCTGCTCGGAGTTCATTTGTTCATTTGTTTCAGTTTAGCCTCTCACTGCATGATGTCGAAATGTAGCCATCACATAAAGAATATAACAAACTTTTTTTTTCTGATGATAAGGCTAATAATTACTTCCTGTAGCTGCTGTCAGGACCCCAGCATTTCAGATGTAAGCCATCTCAGCAGGCAGCTCTCTCGCTTCATCTATGTCACACGTCAATTGTTAACAAGGTTAAGCAAGTTAAGAAAAAGCCACTTTTCTTTTGTCGATTTTGAAGCTTTCAAACACATTAAGTGCAATTTGATTTGACCTGTTATGAAAAATAATAATTTTGAATGTGTCTCTTTGTTCTTTTCCTTCCAACCAATTATGCAGAGATACAGCAGCAGCAGGGGTTGAGTTTCTGTTGGAAACTGCAATGCCCTTGTCATCTATATGAAATGGGATGTAATTAAAAGAGAAAAAATTGTATTCATGATGTTTTGACTTGTATTTCTCCATTCATTGGGAAAAAATAATTTGCATACAGGTAAAGAGCGTAATAAAAAGAAGTGTATCCTTCAGTTATAATGTGCCAGAGCACATAAATACATTCAGTTAACTAATTACTCACAGATGTAATCCTCACCTCGTCTGTCCCTCTTTCCTCATTTGTATTTCTGAGTTTTGACCAACAGGTGGTGCCATAGCAACTAGCAAAAAACAAAGACCCTAATTTTGTTTCTTGCTTTGAGCAATTGTGTCCACACACTAAATATTTCCAGGAGGTCTTAGACAAAATGTTGGAGAGCTAAAGGTTATTTTCACTGCAATTTCAGTAACTGAAGAAAATGAAGGACTTTCAAAGACAGCATCGCCACTCACATCAACACAAAGCCATAAATGGGCATCGATAGTTAAAGGAGTATCTGTTGATGGGCCCTTGATATAAAAACTTTATGATCTGGAGTATGTGAAGTTACGGCTACTATAAAAATAAGACTTTATTGATCTCACAAGGGAAAGTTAAAGTGACAAAGCAGCAGTGCAGTCTAGTGACAAACGTGAAATATTGTAGGTCATAAAGATTGTGTATACCAGATCTACATCTACAGAAAAATATAAGAATGTGGTATTCTATTAAAGAAATACAACAGCATTCTGATGCATTATAAGAAATAAATAGCCAGTAAGAAACTGATTCTAGCTCCACTTGTCCACTGTGGTTAAGTTTATTTATATCTACTAATACAACATCAAAATCTCTGTGAACTTTACAGACTCACGACTGCAACACTTTCTGACTCAACTTGATGAAACACCCTGACAAAAAAAAAAATTGGAACTCTATACAGGAGACCACAGGAGTACTAATTCAAAGAGAGACCATCTCCCCTCAGGTGACGAAGTGTGTAATAGAGGCAGCTGCTGGGAAAATGCCAATTATAAAAAAAAAACAACAACAGGAAGTCCCCTGAAGGTCTAGCGGAGGACACCTGGTTCAATACAAGTTCTTCTCAAGATCCTGACAGCTGGGTCAGTGGTGTAAGGGAACATGTCCTACGTCAGGTTTTAGTGTGCAGTTTGGTAGACTGGTGGTAGGAGCAGGAGTAGCTTAAAAGATGGAGGAGACTCATGTGCTTTGATACAACAAAGTGGAGAAGAGCAAAAAAGAGCAAAAATGTAAAGGATTTGAAGGAATCAAGCGTTATATTCACAGTATATGCACTGTATAAAATCATATTCTTAGACAGTTTTACATACAGTGAATGAAAATAATTGAAGCTGTATCGGAGTGTGCAGAAGTAAATGGAAAAAAAAGGGCTACAGATAACAGAGTGAATTTAAATTTGTCACCAACAGCGTATACATTTGAGCAGATGGTGCTGGATGATAATAAAAATTGAACACACTCGTAGATTAAAAACTGTTATTATGTAGCATTATATATTATTTTGTGGAGATTATTATGGTTTTTCTGAGAACAGAAGAGACTGCAGAGCTTCATGGCTGCAGAGCTGGAAAAACATGTTGCGGTGTGTCTTTATTTATGGAGCTGGATGCCATAGAGAGAGAGAGCAGCCCTGGGCACTTAGGGATCCATGTGGGGGGTGAGAGGTGTTGTCCATGATGGCTGATAATGTGGCCATCATCTTCTTCTCCCCCGCTTCGTCGAGGGAGAACAGAGATGCCCTGGGAGGCATGTTAACTGACTGCCTGCTGTTAGATTTCTTGTATCCAAAGATGTTTTTCATGCCCCTACAAACTCACTCAAATCCTTCTGCTGCAGCCTGTCTTCAGTCTTCCTCCTGTAACAGTTCCTGCCCTCCCTGATCTTCCTCCTCCGCTTCTTCTGTATCCGCCGCAGGTCCTCTTTGTCCCTGACATAAAATACCTCTTTTGTCATTCAGCAGAGCCTTCAGTTGTGGGACCCAGGACTTGTTTAGAAAAAAAAAAACAGTGCACCTCCCTGCTGGACACGTTTTCAGAGATTATGCATGATGCAGTGTGTCAGGCTGTCTGCAACGTTCTCCCTCGCAGCTCACTTTTTTCTAGTCACTTTCTTTGAAACAGCCTCTCAAAAGCGAAGCCTCATCTGACCATCTCCTTACTGCTCCTGTGCTTACAGGTTGGTTCTGTTCTGCAAGGCTCAAGCACAGGAAATTGCAACTAAAGGGATATTATCTTTCTTTTTTTCCATGTTACATCAATATGTAAGTAGACCACCTGTGCAAATACTTATAAGGCCTTAATTATTTAACACTAAGGCCCCCGCTTAAAAAATTCCTGCATAATGTGCTGACATAATAACCTGATAATCATAAAAAAAAAATGCTGTGTTGTCTAGTTGTTTGCCGTGTAACATCACTTCTGATGCAACAAAGGCTTGTGAAAGGCTGGACAGCACTGTTCCTGCCAGACAACAACAGAACAGTTCACTGGGATGCCGAGTGTTCTTGTATGCTCCAGCTGGACACAGTTGACAAAGTGCAACACACCATCTGCAAGGAACATACATCAGAGGTCCTACCCATCATCCTCTGTGGCACAGCTCCAACTACATTTGTGTATTTCTGACCTTGGAGCACATAAGTTAGTCATCATCATTCCCTTCTAGTCATTTGTTATGCTGATTCCTTTCCTGTGCATGTGTGTCTGTGTGTGTATGTGCATGCGTGCATGCGTGCATGTGTGTGTAGAGAGAGTGCCATCCTCTGCTCCCACTTGGAGAAGATTATGTTCAGTGTCATGGAAAACTTGGAGAGATATTAAATGAGGCTCATATCATGCATCGTCTGTGTGTGCCTAATGTTCCCTCTGCACATTATGACCATTGGTGAACATGAATTATCATATAGCGGACAGATGCAAATACATGTGAGAACATAATCAAAAAATGTGATTTAAAAGAATATTTCACTAAATTAAAAAAAAAAAAATCTCATTCAAATATTTACCATGACGGCTATTTTAGTGAAATAAGATATAAGCCAGCTGCATAATTTGCTTATCACATTGCAAGAAACATAAAAGCTAATTTATTCAGAAATAGGGGTGTAATGATGGGGTTTAGCTAATGCTGAGGGTCTAGCCCAATATGCAGCGCAAATCTCTGAAGGCAGAGGAAACAGAAGCACAAATGAATTGCATGCAGGCTGAATGCAGCCTTCATACTCTTTAATTTGAGCCACAGGCAGTGTCCCTGATGTGCCTGCTCTCCTCCCATGTGAGCAAGAGCCAAGTGGGGAGGATGATGGATATAGCTTCACGAGGACAAAGTGATATATGATAGTTGACATGTTTCCACACGAGTGCTGCCGCATCAGGTTGAGAAGGACATGACAGGTCTTCTTCTTTACCTTTTGCCCTGTCACAAAACCAACACCAGCGATTTGTATGCAACATGTGCCACCAGTTCGGATGCTACGTCTGATAAATTAAACAGAGCAGATTGAATAATTCACTCTAATTACACCTCTGCGAGAACTCGTGCCAGGACTGTTTAGTTTTCATTAAGATCAGGTGAAAACACACTCAATAAGGCCGGTGAGTCACACAGTGTGACTCATAGTTTACTATTTAATTTTGATAAACCACCAGGCAAATGTTGCACCATTTCAAGAGTATTATTTTTTTAATTTTTCAAGCTTTCAGCTGGTCGGTGATCAATACACATCCTAACTAGGCAAAGGCTCACTGTGTTCATGCATTATGCAGCGGATGACATGATTATTAGGGCTGTTCTGCACAGGCAATATAAGCATGTTAGCAGTGCTTTTGAGGAGTTGAAATAGGATCAGTGTGACAGTTCATACAAGGGCCTGCTACACTGGTTTTAATCAAATATTCTCACCGCAAACCATTCAAACTCAAACAACCTCTGACCTCAGACTGGTTGATTTTCATATGAATGGAAAGCTAACAGTCAAGCACCTACAGGGTACCTTAGACACTGTGACTTAAGATGTCCAAAAATAGCAGCTGGGATGTAAATAAACTGCACTGTCAGTGAGAGGTTGGACAGATGTAATTAATTTCCTGTCAGGTCAGAATAAAGACACACTGTCACCGATGTTTTAGCCAATATCTGTCGCTCCCCAGCTACCTAACATTACAGGATGGACACAATAAGCTGATGTAACGTGACAATGTGATAAAGGTTGGTTTTTTTTTTTTTTTAATTCTTTATTTTTCTCAGGATGAATAACATGATAAGCGGTTTAACAACCCGCTCGTGCGCAGGAGCGCGCCCAACCCCGGTGAATTATTGATATTTTTTGGGACATCTTTTCTGTAGGTAGGTCAACATCTTTTCGGGGGATGTATCTCGGTATGATGCTCCAGTGAGCTGATTCTTTGTGCATGAAATGACTTGACATCCTCCCGACATCCACCGAGCGAGCGTGCGCGCGCGCGTGCGTGTGCTGTGAGCGTCCACGGAGAGAGAGAGAGAGAGAGAGAGAGAGAGAGAGAGAGAGAGAGAGAGTAAGCAACTTTGTTACCAGGCATAGCTGTGTCTCCTCCGGCACAGCGTGGTAAAAGAGAAGCATTTGGCAGTTATGGTTGATCAGCGTTTCTTTCATCCTCTCCGTTGCATTAAAGACGACGAACGCGCGCGACTTGAATAGATTCCCTGTTCTCCTCTTTTCGTTTTTTTGACGGATTAAAAAAAAAAGGAAAAAAAATGCGCTGAAATATCCAACGAGCCTACATCTTCATCAATGTGTGTGAGGTATGTATTTCTATCAGGAGTTAGACAGAAATTATGCAGGCTGTCTTATGTCTGACAAGGCGTACACTCTGATGCAGGAATCTCAGCTAACGCTCCGTAATTTACATAGCCTTAAATCCAGCACCAGTGTTTAATTACATTCTTCATGTCTTAACAAGTGAATGGGATATGGCTTATTCCCCTCACAGCGGATTTAGACCATTGTTTTGTGCTTATGTCTTGATATGACCTTGCTTTTTCTGTTATTTACATAGCTTGAAGGAGTTGCTTCTCTTCCCCCCTGCTTTGTTTGAGCCATTTTAAATCAGCAGCCACACAGCCAGAAGTTACCTCTGGGTAACAGCAAATTAAGCTTTGACTCATGCAGGCTCCAGTTGTGTTGTTGTTGTTGTGTGGAAGTTGCTTTCACCGCAGTCAGTTGCAAGTCTGTTTCACATCACCTTGTGTTGTCTTTTGTTTCTAGATGACATTGAGGATATCTTAGCAGGACTGTGAGCTCAGCTGTCATTCGCAGGAAAATGCATCTTTGGATTTCATATGTTTTGCTAAGTGCAACTTCCATGTGCACGGTTGAGATGTTTGGCAGTTATGGAGAAATATGTCAAAGACTGTGTGCCTGCGAGGAGAGAGAGGGGATACTTACAGTGAGTTGTGAAAACAGAGGAATTGTGAGTCTCTCAGACATAAGCCCAGTGTACTTCTCCCAGTATCATCTGCTGCTCACAGGGAATCTTTTGAAAAAGCTATCTGCCAATGATTTTGTTGAGTATAAAGGACTTACAATATTACATCTGGGGAATAATGACATATCTGAGGTTGAAGCAGGAGCTTTTAATGGACTTCAGGGATTAAAACGATTACATCTCAACAATAACAAAATCGATGCCTTGAAGGAAGAGTTTTTCTTTGGCCTTGAAAGTCTGGAATATCTACAAATCGATTATAATTATATCACTCATGTGGCGCCACATGCCTTCAGCAGACTTCGACATCTGGAGGTCCTGATTCTAAATGACAACTTAATATCTACTTTGCCTGTGAACATTTTCCAGTATGTCCCACTGACTCATTTGGACTTAAGGGGGAATCAGCTTAAGGTGCTTCCCTACTCAGGTCTACTGGAGCACATGAACAGCGTTGTGGAGTTACAGCTGGAGGAGAATCCGTGGAACTGTTCCTGTGAACTGATTGCTCTCAAAACCTGGCTGGAGAGCATATCATACACAGCTTTAGTCGGTGACGTTGTTTGCGAGTTCCCTTTTCGCCTCCACGGGAGAGATCTTGACGAAGTTTCCAAACAAGAATTGTGCCCGAGGAGAGCCATTGCTGAATATGAGATGCCACCCCTGCCGCATCTGAGCACCGATGCATACTATAGGACCACTCCAGCCCCAGCCACAGCCTCCTTCACCTCATCCGGGATTGCACGGTCCTCATCAAGGCCCACCAAAGGACCTCGCCAGTCAGGCAAATTAAAATCAAGACCCACTTCTCGCATCCCTTCCAATAAACCACAAAATTATGGCCAAATTATTTCATATCAAACCAAATCCCCCGTGCCTTTAGATTGCCCAACTGCCTGCACCTGCAATCTTCAAATTTCAGACCTTGGCCTAAATGTGAACTGCCAAGAGCGAAAGATTGAGCATATCTCAGACTTAGATCCCAAACCCTACAATCCCAAAAAGATGTATCTAACAGGGAATTACATCCCTGTAGTTCGTCGATCTGATTTTATTGAGGCAACTGGGTTAGACTTGCTTCATCTTGGTAACAATCGAATAGCTCGCATACATGACAGAGCTTTTGGTGATTTGACACATCTAAGAAGACTTTATCTTAATGGAAATTTGATCGATCATCTTACAGCTGATATGTTTTATGGATTGGAGACCCTCCAGTTCTTATATTTAGAATACAATGTCATTAAAGAGGTGACCTCTGACACCTTTCAGCATGTACCCAAACTTCAGCTCCTGTTCCTGAACAATAATCTCTTAAAAACTTTACCTGTGGGAACATTCCTTGGCCTGACGTTAGCTAGACTGAATCTCCGCAACAACCATCTGAGATATCTGCCTGTCAGCGGTGTGCTTGATCAGCTTACAGCACTGGTGCAAGTCGATTTGTTTGAAAATCCATGGGATTGCTCTTGTAGCATACTGGAGCTGAAGATGTGGCTGGAGCAGCTTAGCATGGGCACAGTTGTAAACAATGTCATCTGTGGCTCGCCTAAGAGGCTAGCTGGGGAGGACATGAGATACATTAAGACAGCTAATTTCTGCCCTAATAACTCTGATATACTTGCTTCCATGATCCCACCCTCTGAAGAATCTGTCCCTGGCAGCACTATCACCATAGAAACATCCTTGGACTCTGACACACAATACAGCGCCATCCCTTTATCTGTGATGATTCTTGCCCTGCTCCTCATGTTCATTGTGTCTGTGTTTGTGGCTGCGGGATTGTTTGTGGCAGTGAAAAAGAGACGTCAGAAAAGTCAAAACAAGCAGAATATCTCCATGAACGCCTGCATCAGCTCTCTCAACATGGAATACGGCCTTTACAAAAAGGGATCCATTCCCAAAGTCAGAACGTCTGCCGGACATGTGTACGAGTACATCCCCCCTCCCACAGAATCCACATGCAGAACTACAGCCCACACCCCGACAGACAGCAAATCAGTGGATGGATTTAGAGACTTTGATGAGTTGAGCGGCGCTTTTCTGGGTAACTCGGATGAAGAGGCAGTCAGTAATGTAATAAGCTCAGAATACAGTGCCACCACGCCAGAGCCTCTTAACAAGCCCTCCACCCCTCACCAAGATGATCTGTGCTACTACAGAGATGTGCTTGAGCCTGACAAGCATGCACGCTACAGCAATACGTTACCATGCAAGCATACAGCGCATTCGTCCAGTCAGTATACCTCAGACTATGATGCAAGGCATCAGTATGTGCACCCAGAGAGAATACAACAGACAATACTCTATTGCACAGCTCCAAGTACTGTTTATGTGGAGCCCAACAGGAGCGAGTACTGGGAACTAAAAGCAAAGCTTCATATTGATCCTGATTATCTTGAGGTCCTTGAAAAACGAACAACATTTACACAGTTTTAAAGAGACTCGCCCCCAGGATGGATGCATTGATGCAATATATGTATTTTAATCAGGAATGAGATTGTGCATAACTACTGTATTTTATCACCTTTATTACAATGCAGTGTGAGCTACAGTATGCATTTGTGGGATTCATGCTTTATAGGACTGAATAATAAAAGGGAGCACTACTCATGTTTAAAGTATCACGTAACTCTTCATCTGTGTGGTGTTTAACAGTTTGGTTTGAGTTTGTAAATATGAACAAGCAACCAGAGATTCAGGGCTCTTATGACTCATCCCATCATAAAATACATCCTGGAGGTGTTTCACTGACAATAATGTGAGACGGAGCCTTTACTCTCAAATTAGCTGCAATTCATGAGCATTAATGAACCGTACAGATGATATGTTCTTATCCTAAAATAACACAGGATTTTCTCTCAGTCATATGTTAGGCACCCGGTTCTGTCTTCTTAAATGTCTTCAAAACAAAACTCACACATGAGACTAAATCAGATCTATTCCGCAAGTAAACTTATCTGTAATCATGAATTTGAACTGCGTGTAGGTGCTGACAGAAGTCACATAGCCTGCAGATTTGTTATGAAATAGTGACAAATGGAGTCCGACACATTTAGCGAGGTAGTTTGTTCTCCCATATGCACGGCTCTGAGATGATAATATTAAATGCACAAGATCATAAAACAAATTCCAATGTAATATCTCGCAGCGCAGATTATGAGGACACTAAATCTCTACTCTCTTGTTTGCAGATTTGGGAGAGATGACTAATGTATCCTAAAAATATACTGACCTAGTGCATATACTGCTGGGTAATCTGTGAAAATCAGTGGTGTTCCCTCAGAGCCTCCCTGTCTCCAAACAAACTGCACTTGTGGATTATGGACACATGTTGCACTTGTATTGAGTTAAATATTAATGTATTGTGACTGTACTAAGAAATGTTCTAACTAAGGTTATTATCACAGCTGCACTCAGACGTATTGCAACTGAAAGAAAATGAGCTACAAATGCAGGCCCATATCATTATGTCACAAATATGTAGATAAAATTATATGCATTTTCTGGTGTTTTACAAAAACGTGTAAGTTGAAAACACATTGGTTTAAAAGTGATGCATGAGTGTAATGAGTGTCTTTATTTGTCAGTAACACAACCGAAGCAGTTGACATGAAAAATCTGCTCCTAATATATGCAAATTTTGACACTCACTCAGAGGGTTACATCTAAGCACAAACTTGTGTTTTATTGTGCCCTTGCAACCTTTTTCTCCTGCTTACAAAAATTGCCTTTCAGTTGCAATACATTTGAGGAGATTTGCAATACTGTGCGAGCCTAATATTTCTCCATTTACTTCTGTTGGAAATTCAGCTGAAAATCTTTAAAACCTTTTGGCTGCAGGCCCATGTAATACATATTTTAAATGACTATTTTTATACAAATATTTCCTTTTTTCATTGTTTCTTTACCAAAACAAATGCACTATTGACTTCTACAGGTCAACAATGATGTCACTTGTGAAATGCACAATATGGTAACACGTGCATATAGCCATAGAAGTAGGTTTGATAACTGCATACATAAAAGGAACTAATGTTAAAAAAATCTTGCACTATGCATAGACAGAGTATAAGTAGACAATCTGTACAAATGCAGCTCATCCCCTCAGTCACCAACAAACTCATAAACATGATATTTAAGAATATAATCACATCCCATTAGGGGTTATTTGAAATTAAACATACAAGAATAATTAGCTGTACTTTCGTACCATTTTGGATAATTAATTTTCTCTAAAACTTCATATATTTTTAATTACATGTCTTTTAGGGGGAGACTTAGTGGATGTTTGTGTGTGTTGCATTACAATGAGAAACACTCTCATTATCTGGCATTGTTTGTTTCATCTGTTTTATGCAGGGTTGTATGAAATCTGGCAATTTGACTGCAATTAGCAGTCTCTGTTGCTCCCTTTTTTGAGGAGGGATTGATGGGTAGTGTAACAAATGTGCAAAGGTCTACAAGAGCTTTATCTTTTAGACTGAAAAGCACAGCAAAGTGAATGCAGTAGGTGAATGGACGGAGTCATCTTTATGCATTGAAATGTCCTGTGCTCTAAAGCAAACTAAGCACATGATCCAGTCTTAATGCAGTCTAACCAATTTCTGGGTCAATAGTGTAAGCCTAGAAATCTGACTTTCCCCACACAGAATAGAGTCACTTCACAGTACAGTTTTATGCACTGAACCTGTCATCTTAACTCAACTAATTAGAGGACATGGTGTATCTGGACCCTGTATGCACATCACCATGTTTTACACTGCAGTATTAGTCATGCTGTGCATCAAGTATACTGTCTTGGTTTGTTGCCTTTCACATGTTCAGAGTCATTTTGTAATTTTTTTGTCAGTTGACCTGTTTGGAAATTCATCAGAACAGACACAATCTAATCAGTGAAGCATGATGTAAACCTGCACAGGTTTGTACTTTGTTACATGTTGGATTTTTTTATTTTTTAAATCAATATATTGCTGTGAAATTAGTGGTGAAAACACTTTAAACCTGCTAACATGCACAGACAGATACACATAAAATGTTTTTTTTATTGTGAATGGTCGCCAGTCTTTTGTTCATCGTTCCAGTTCTAAAATTGATAATTATTTTATGTGTGGTAAATTTTGTACAGCCAGACTAATGCAACAGAGGAGAAAATAGCACATCGCAAAAGGCAAACAATTTAGTCTGCCAGTGTGTTTGGAGGAAAATTCTACACTTTTAATATTTTCATTGTAATGGCATCAATTCAGTTTGTACGAATCTTACAAAAGCAACTGTGTAGATGAACACAGCATTTACTGTATATAAGAAAATTTGTAAGATGTTTTTCTCTGTCTGCTTTTTGTAACCAATGACCAAATGCAGATTTTTGTCACATGTGAGACTACAAATACTGATAATCCAAAAAATGTGTTCAATCAAAATGTGACTGTCCTGTGTGTGTATGTGCAAATGCTTCATTTGCAAAGAAGAGGCCCAGCCAGTGTTTCCAATTCCAATTCCAATTTTTCTGTTTGCTTTTGTTTGTTTTCTCTGATTTTCATATGAAACAGTGATTTTATATATATATATGTCAACCTCTGATTTGTAAATAGGACACCTCATCAGCATTTCCATGCAAACTCGCATCAGCATTGAAAAGCAAAAACCTGGTCTCTACTTGCAAAAACACAGTACAACTAGGAATATGTGGGGTAAATATATCTACATGTGCTGTTTCTTTAGTTGTTAGCTGATGAATAAAAGATATGCATTCATTTGGTATACGCTTGTTCTTGTGTTTCCTTCAGCCTCTCAAGCATGCTGTGTGCAATAAATGTCATAGTGCACACGGAGGACATTTTTTAAAACGTTGCATAAAACCCCCACTGGCATTTTTCAAAAACATTACTAAAATTACAACATCCAATTCAAATGTTCAGATCAAGCCATTATCATGGTTTCAATTAGGCAAATGGGAAATAACAAAAGGGTCATGTTGCATAATCAACATGGAGATGGCACGGTTACTAGTCAATGCTGCCTTACTTTTTACTCAGTATCACCCAAAGACATTGTGACAAATAAACCTAAATGATCAAATCTCTTATGTATATTTAAAATGATGATTTGATACCCAAAGGATCCAGACAGCTGCACAAATAGCAGAACAGGCCCTGGGCAGAATGAGACAATGTACTTATACCAAATATGACTTTCATGTATACGTCTGAATTTAAAATGTTTGAGCTCGTGGTAACAAAAAGGGTGCATTTGTTGTGTCAAATGTGATGTGCATAAAGCTGAAATGGGGACACCTGACCTTTGTGACTGTGAATTACAAACACATCTGCATGCACATGCTAGCAGACACTTGCAGAGGAACTATATTCTTAGCAGACATAGCTTTCTGGAAGCCCAGTATCCATGGAAACGAAAATTACCTGACACAGAAAAACAATTCTAGAGCAGGAGGTGCTACGCTGACACCGAGAGTGAACTAATTTGTAACTGGGCTTTTTGACATTTATGTGATTACTCTGTTGCACATCTCCAAATTGCACACATTACAGGCTAAAAGAGGACACACATGGAACACAAATCCCTGCGTTGCATTCAGGCGCAACTGACGAACACAGTATCTATGTCTGAAAAGTGTCAATTTTAGTCAGACTGCTAACCGCTGCGGATCATCTTTGACTCATCGGTTTGTCAGATTGATGGTGTTATGTTGCTTTGCTACTGAAGACACTAATTTTTGCTAGGGAGAGGGAAATTAGGACAGATCTACATTATGTAAGCTTGAAGTGATGTGTCAGGCGGTGTGAAGACAGCATATGACTGTAAGCATTCACCAAAGGGAAAACCTTTACTATCTGCTTACATCAGGCGAAGCAAAACACAGTAGAAATACCACTAACTTCTTCATATGTCTCTCTTTCTTTCTTAATAGAGAGCAGAATAGAATCTCACATCTGGCGACATATGTATTGCTTCCAGTTGTTAACAGACTATGTTTCTGTCCCTGAAGCTCTTTCAGTCTTCTGTTTCCCTGTGCAGCAACGCTCCGTTTCTCTCCTTCTCACTTTGTGTGTGTGTGTGTGTGTGTTTGAATGTGTGTGTCTGGGTGCATAAATTATTGACTCTGAGTGTATTCATGCTTGCCTAGAGGACTTCAGCCAAGCAATGTAGCGAGACCTTTATCCTCTCTTTTCGTCTTCCAACATTTTTGTTTCAATAGACCTTCACACAGCTCACCAGCCAAGCAACGGGCTTCAGTAATAATTGATGCGTTACATCTTGAACCAAAACTGTCATTTATCAGTGTCCAGTATGCTTGTGTATGCTGGATGTTAAAGTTTATACCCTTTGTTACTGATTGATTTAGAGTAAAATTGCCCTTCATGCATGCTGCATGAAGTGGTATTCACAGATGCAGGGAGGAAGATTTGGATTGGGGATGTGCTAAACTTTGCCAGTGTATTTGCAACAACTGGAAACAGTGCGCATGAGACACACTAATATTTATGAGGGCTTATCCAGGCTTATGACTGCCAACCTGAGAAAAGTGACAAAATCCTTCTTCATCCTCCCTTTTATAGTTCTCTCCACTAAACATGAGAATAATATTTCACACTAAGAAAAAAAAGAAAAGCTTTGGCAAAAGGCAAAATAAAACGTTGTGTTGTGAATACAGTGAATTGATGTTTATAAGAGGCTTTCATGGCTCTTGAGTGCTCTGTATTACAATGTCAGACTATTGGCTGAATGCACAATATCCTTCGCTGAGATTTCCTGCCAGTATTCATACAAATGAATGATATTCTTCAATTCTAAATTAGCCACTCTGAAAATCATGTTTTCCCTCCCTCAGTCACTAGCATACTGCGCAGCTCATGTGTCGCCCGGCTGAGTCGCTCATCTCACATTAACCTCTGCCCAAACCAGATATCCACCCTCTTTTTTTATCAGCCCCTTTTTCCTCATGGCTTTTCACTATATCAAGGGCATGTCCTTCTCTGTAGCCTGGCCTGAAGTGTCACTATAACTGCTCTAACAGACCAGCATGCTTTGGCCTGTAATTTATAGTGACAACAAACATGCCTCGATGGACAGGGCGCCGCATTTATGAATATGTTGTAAAATACGCGTTTACATCAAAATACTAAATGTGTGTGTGTGTGTGTTTTTGCTTCTTGTCTGGCGGTGGATTTACTTTGTAAATGCGGCACACCGGGGTGATCCACTGTAGAGCTGTCTCCCTCTGATTTGAAAAAGATGTGACCTGAAAGGGCCCTGTTTGTGTTTCCTCATTCAGTTGAGAGATGGGAGAGACTCAAATCTCAGACTGAAAAAGCAGTCCTGTCTAAACAATAACAGTCCACACAAAAGGGCACGAATCTCCCCAGAAACAATGACAACACTGGCCTGAACAACTGTAGGGCAAATTTATACACTTAAATTAATGTCAGGGATTATTTTAACACACTCACACTGTGTTTGTGAATTAAAAACATATTTTGAGAGCTAGTACAATTCTTACTCCTGTTTTGTATTATTTTAAACATTTTTTTTTTCTTAGAAGTGTTATAATTTCACACACTGAGATAAATCTGGCCTGGCTGTGAAGCTTTTGAATCGAGTGCCATGATGTGTGAGTGGACTGTTACAGATTGTGCATGTACTGTGGCAGCCTGAATTTAAATTCAGCTACTGCTGCTCTGTTGCACATTTCCTTCTTCTCTTTCCGACGGTCTCCTAAAACCAAACCGACAGCTGGAGGGAGGCGGCTAACCGCTTGCCTTTGTTCAAATGTTCAGTTTGTTCTGACACGTAGTTCTTCAGTCTGATCGGACCTTTCCATAATGTGAGAGACTAACTAATAATTATTCCTCTAACATATTCCCTATTGAGTATTTCTCTGAGGGCCATACTTATAAAAAAAGGTGAGAGTACAAATTGTGCTAAATGGCCTAAATGAGTTCATGTAGCATTACATCAGTCCTGCAGTCCCCATAATGGGCTCACATTCAATTCATTGTTAGAAGTGCTGTGGTTTTAATCTTACAGTGGGCAGTTTTATATCAGCTTAATGGTCAGTGGAAGAGATTACACCTGAAAGGTATAATGCAAAAAGTGTGAGGATACATTATAGTGACACATTTTCTGATTTTTTCAATATTTTTAATAATTTTTAGGCACAAAGACCACCTGGTTAGAGTCAGGAAAAGATCATAGTTGTTAAAAGACAGCTGAAAAATATCCCAGTGTTTGGTTCAAAATGCCCCTCTTCTTTATCCCGATGAGAGAGGCAGGTTTTATAATTGGGACACCAACTGTTATGTCACCGTATGTATAGTAGAAATGTTGATGTGACAAATATGAAACATACAAACTTAAAGTATCCCTGTTTTGCAGAACTGTGCAACATTTTATTCTGGCGACTGGGCTGCACTGCAGCACTGTGCATTTTTATGAAAATACTCGCCTAAAACCTCAATCATAGCCCCTTAAATGGAGCTGAAGCGCATTGCAGTAAACACAAGTCAGAACCAAGGTCTCTTTATTCACTATTGTGCTCAGAGACACAGTACATAAAGTTAAGTGTTAAAAGGTTAAATGATTTGGAAGTGTGGTGCAGACTGAATTCACTTTCTTGTTGTTGATTATTTTTTGGTTGCCACACTCAGATTGTTGCTTTTTTTCATTCATATTACTTAACTGTGATCCACAAGCAGGCAGTATGAGTGAAAATTGAAATCTTTTTTTGGAAAAGCAATATTTCGACCCTGGTACTGTGTCAGGTAAATGACACGTCACCCTCTGAGCTGATAAGAGTATCTCTGTATCTTGCTCAAGGACGCTGCAGCACAATAGACACTGACAGGGGAACCTACTGTGACCCTCATCCCCACACATGCTTTTGGCTTCTGGTAACTTCACAGCAGAACCTGGCTTATAAAACTGCAGCAAAAAAAAAAAACCCTGCCATGTCCCACACAGGCTACTGTCCACTTAAATCATTGTTCTCTTTAAGCTTTCTCACAGAAAAATGTAAATACCTCCAAGTTACTCTCCTGCTCCTGTGCTTTTCTTATCTCTTTCTGTGTTGTCTTCCTTTGGCCACAAAATGCAGCAGTTTCCTGCAACAAAATACAAACTGACTCATTCATAACAGCAGCACTGTAAATGTAAATGTGAATGAAATTTCATTGGTTATCATATTTGTGTGTAACCACACAATAAAGTGCATCCCCCCAATGCTCAGAAAGTGATATTTATGTGCACAGCAAGTCTGCAAACACAGAAAGAAAAAATAAAATCCTCTCTGTGCACTTGGTGGCAACTCAGACACTATTATATTTAAACTTGAAGATAACTTTTTGAGCAGAGTATAGTTCAAGGCATAGCGAGACTCTCATGTCATATTCAACTCTCGTGACAGGCTGAGGGTGTGCTGTGGTTCCTAAAAGCACTTTTCCGTGTTTCCGTCTCTCTTCCCTGTGAGTATCCTTGTGGGATTTACAACAAGCTACAATGGATCCAGACAGATGGCAAGGTGGGGGTGTTGGGTAACCATCTTCTGAACCCCAGGGAGCACTGCCATATACAAGCTGTCAAACAAATGTCTTCACCCAGAGTTTTATTTGTTATAATATAATGAGATCCTGACTTTGATGTTCATTTTCACAATTGTTAAGCCACCCAAAAGAACAGTGCATTCAGTCCTAATGCCACATCCTTGGTTCTTGTTAAGAAGTTTATGAATACACTCCCCTTATTAATTATATTGTTGTTATGCCAACAGCATCTTCGTATCCTCTGTGAATGCATCAGGGCAACAAGGCCATCAGGAATTTACATAAAGTGAAGTAGCAAATAGGTCATGAATATCATTAATATTCAAAAAGCAGCACTTCAAAGAGTGGTAACTCAGTGCCTCAGCATTAACTGCATTTGGCCATTCATATCTTCCCTCATTAACCACTCTGGGAAGCATTATTTGCTGAAGGCTGAGTACAGCAGGCTGGTGGCAAGTGCATCAAAACGGCGCTTTCAAGTTCCTCCCCGTGCAGCTACACAACCCTTAACAAGCCAAAAGACTGAGAAGACCCACTGCCAGTATGTGTCAGCTCTGGTGATGCTGATGAAGCTCATAGCAATTTATGTAAGACATCACTTCAGTTGTTCACCGTTGACTGGATAATTGACAGGCTATTGTTACATGACTGCCAAGACTTCCCAGATTTCCCAAAAGACGTGTCAAATTTGTCCAGTCAACCACTAAAACACTTCACAGATTTTTGACAAGGATTGTTGCATTTTTCAACAAACAAACATGTATGCCTTTAGAATAATTTCAGAGATGCCACGATAAAAATAAAAAGTAACAAATAGCTGATTTTAAGTGTACAACGTTTTTTTTTTATTCCTAACCCTCTTATAAAACCTACCTCACCTGAACCTGGTATGAGTAGTCAGTTAACAGCCATTTTGTATGAAAATCAGCTCGCCTAACTGATCGTCTGTCAAATATCTAATAATTTTCAATCGTAAACATCTGGCATATAATTAATTCAGTTAAAATCTGATGATACACAATGAGTGTGTCAGTCTTCATCCACTCTGACATTCCTGATGACATTCAAGGCGAACGCCTCGTCTCCACACAGCTCTGTGTACAAATACCAATCAACCAGAAGTGTCTGGAGTGTGTTAAGCTGCAGACTGTGGATAAACTGTATGCAGAGTGTGCCGCAGGAAGTTAGCACAAAATAAATGAGATCACAGAAACAACAACATGTTAAGCTAACATTGGTAGCATTCTAGTTGTGCCAGATTTAGAGAGCATATCTTGTGATTTTGTGGTTCAGCATTTAAATGAACATTTTAACAAAAAAGGGTTCACATCCTGAGGTTGCTTACTTTCCATCTGCAGAGACAGGCATTTCTCGCTGACAGTGCATTCCCCCATAATACACAGATTTATGGACACAAAATAAATCTATGCAGAAATGAGGTGAAAAGCAGAATATAGTTTATTTAAATAATAGTGAATTTAATTATAAGATTTTTGCTAAATTTAAGACAAACCACGATTAAAGCCATGGTAGTGGCATGTTTTTGGAGATATTTTTGTTAAATGTGTCATACATGAAATATAAAATTCTTAGGTGTGTTTTCAACATTGTAAAATCCTTTGAAAATAAGAGTTGTTGTGTTCCTGTTACCTTAGAGGTATCCGCAGTGAGACTGAGTTCTTCATGACAAACTGAACACCGGCTCTGCCTTTTCTTTCTTCTTTGAGTTTTGCAGCCACTGTAGGTTCTCCTGTGTTAAGAAGGGCAGGATTATTTTGATTGCAATCTGCAACCTCACCACAATATGCCACTAAATCCCACACACTGGACCTTAATAACTTTGGTGATCCCTTGACTTTTACTGTAGTGCAACAAGGAGAGAATTTTTTTTTTTACTTAACCAGTTGAAAAGATTAACATCTGACTTGAAGGACTGGCACAAAATGTTTAGCAGACAAGTGTCTCAGACTAGAAGTCCTAAAAATTTTGTCGATCTCTTGACCTTTCCTCTGGTGCCCCCATGAGGTTGACATTTGCAGTCTGTGCAAAATGTGTCAAAAACTATTTGATGGATTGTCACCATTTCCCAGCCAGTGTTATTTAACTAACAGTGCTCTGCCCATGTGCAGCCTCGCATCAGCTGCTATTATGGTAACAGAACTTCGTCTTGTTCTATTATTCATTCCTCAAAAAAATATGAATGTTTAATGATTCCCTGTTGTGATCAGTGATCAAAAAGATGCTATCAGGCTCAGGCACAGCACCCCAAATGCCTTCAAATGTACAATATATTTAAATGATACAAGTCAAAAAATAACTCAAGAATGTGAAATACTGGCATAAATATGGATTCACACTAACAGAATAAACAAGAAAACAAGTGGAAAGGGACTGTGTTTATACCAAACAAAAAATAAATGTCAGCACAAAAATGGTTCAGAGCACACCCGACTAGGACACTGCCAATCCCTGATGAATCTCAAACACAGCTGGATGTGCAACTGCAGCATCAGCTACACCAACTCAGGTGACTGCAGGCCTGGCACACTCCATTCAGATCACTTAACACTGCTCACCCGTGGGAACATTATAAAGTAAACCTCCTCTCTTTTTGAAACGTTAGTGATGGCCTTAATTGAAAGATCAAGTGGCCTAAAGTATTTTTTTTTATAATCTTCATGTGACCCAAAGAAAGCTGGTGGCTTAGCTGTGTGTGTACAAAACAGGAGAGAAGATTTTCTTGGAAATGGCTGAGAGGCAGTTTGGCTGCAGGTTTGTGTTTGTGTTTACTGTCACAGAAGAATGTGAGCTTACAGCCAGCGGCGCAGACGTGCTACTCTACAAGGACCCTTGAAAATACAGTACACTCTTGTGGCGACACGCTCAGGTGTAAACTAAGAGATCGCCCTTCTGGAAAGCATGAAAAAAAAGATATTTGCATCTACTTTGTAACATCAGAGTCACCTGCTGCAGCTGAGCTCACTGAGCGTGTGCAGAGCCTCCTCAGAGCTGTTCTGAGCTGACACCGCTGCTCGGCTGCAGATCCACTAAAAGTTAATAAATGAAAAGTGATAAATACAAATTCTTTAACAATGTGTGATAACAAATCAATCTCCACTGTGATTCACAATAGGAAACTCATAAGAATGTAAGATGAATTATTCAAAGGCACTATTTTAGCTTTCACAATGTTTGTTAATAATTCATTGCTTATCCTGCATATTTGAAAATACCTGAATTTCTGTGGAGGTTTACATGCTTATTTTTAGGCTCTTTTAATGCAAAAAAAAGTGAATTAACACAGCAATTGTGCAAAGAAATAAACTATGTTTTAAAACCTAGAAGGCAGATTTCCTCTTTCTTTATTTTTGTCTGTATCCTTTTAAATGTCATGCAATAAAACACTCCAGACCTTTCAAAGACGGCAGTCGATTCCTAGAAGATGATAAACTCATACAAGCAGATTACAGCAGATTTACTCCTCTTTAATCTGAGTGATGATTGCCATCTTGATGGGCTCCTTTTTTCCCCCCACGGGGTGAATTCTCCCTTCGGTCATAACACAGTTAAACTCCTCACCTAGCCACTGGCTACCACATCAAAGCAACATCCACTCACAGGAAAACAGTCAAGCGGGGAAAAGGTTGGTTGCTATGGCAACTTTTACCACTTCTTGTATGGTCTCCTGCTACAATTTTATTATTAAAACAGAAGCATATTAACGACATTAATCAACCCAAGCCTCTGCTCGTACAGTATCAACACCTGCTGTGATGACAGCAGATCAGCTGCAGGTTTTTAGTGGATTCATACACAAAGCTTAATGAACTGTGAACTAAAAAATGTTTAGCAGTTAGCATTAAGGCATGAACTATATTTCATTAGACTGTATATAGAGGTAAGGATGCTATTTATAGGTTGAGTTCAGATTATCAATCTTTGAACATGAAATTTGTTCCGTGCATGTACGTATGTATAAATCACATTTACTCCGCCTGCATGCCCTCCTGGCCTTCTCAGGAGACTGCATTTCTCTGGCACAGGAGGACGACAACATCAAATATTCACACTTTGGATTTACCACACTCGGAATAAGAGCGTCCTTGGAAGTCTGACATCTCCTGTATAATTAAGTTGTCCGGATTAAAGCAGGAATTGCGGCCCAATCAGCGGCAGGGATACGTTGATAAGCATTAAGCCACGAAGACAGAAATTATTAAAAACGTCTTCTGATCAGAAGGTCCCATAATGCATCAGTACTCCAAGAATGAGGTCGACCACTTTGGATTTCCATACAGTCAAATCCATTAAATATGGGATTCTGACAGCTGTGAAAACCTGCGTTGGCTTGGGACGATGCATTTTACAGCACAGTGAGTGAGACAGACAACCAGAAATGTCCTTCATTCCCAAAGAGTGTCATCGATTGTAGTTTGTTCTTTCTGGGAATGTAAATAATATGTTTGTGCAATGAAAGAAAGATTTGGAAGTGCAGACTTGACATTTTTGGAAGACTTTAAATAGCCGCTTTTTTCAGTATCTCTTGAATGTGAAGCTTCCTTACTATACTTTTGTTGCAGCGCCCTGGCATTTGTCCTTTCCCTTTTGTTGGACCCTTTTATTTACTGTCCTCTTCGGCCTTTTGATAGCTGAGCACCCCTTTTAAATGTCCTTTTCAGTTTGATAGCAGCACTTTGGCACCCACTGCAGCACAGAAAAAATGTCCTTCTTGAACACCACTTGCGTCAAAACGGCCATTTGTCATTATTTGTCATAAGGTGGGTGTGACTCAAAAAGGCTGAATTCCTGTTTGGACAGTCTGCTCTGTAATTGAACACCACACACTTTACAATACACTGTCACTATTTCCATCTTCTTTTTCTTCCCCCTTCACCACAGTCATGAAACGGAAATGTTTGACAATAATATGCAGGCAGAGCACAATGTTTCGCAATGTCAAAGCAATGTGAATGTACTGTAAAATTCATCAATTATTTATAAAAGGAAGTTGGAACATTGGAAAGATTTTAAATTTCTCCAGCTCTTTCATCAACTGTCTTCTCCAGCATCCTTCCTGATGCTATAATGTAGTAAGGACAGAATTCATTTACGAACAGCGCTGCCGGGTGAACTGTTTTCAGACGTGTGTGCTGCCTGTGTGTCTCTCTCCATGTTCCCTCACCTCTTACATCTCAGTACCTGATCTCCAAATGTTTGAGATTATGTAATTAATCAATACGCAATCGTTAACACATCACTCTAAATTTGTCAACTAGGCTTCTCGGGGTCTAATTACAGACTGAAAGTATGAATTCCCATTAAGCCGAAGATGGTATCAGTGTGCTAAAAAGCAATTGACATGGACAGGTTTAATTCATGCTCCGAGGTTGGCTGTGCATCACGCTGTGGCACACCATTAAAGCATAAAGTACTTTTTAATTTCATGAGACAAATTCTGATTATGTTGTTGCTGTATTCGGTTGATTCGATCTTGCACTAAATACAACTTTGAGACCAAAAAGCTGAAAGCTGATTATGTAGAATAGAGAGAAACGGGTTTGACATCAGAGGCATGTAGAATTAAACTTTCATGGTTGGATGTTTGCGCCAGCTCCTGATGGTGCAATTGCTGCATCACCCTTTTGTGTGCGTTTCTAATTTTATTCATGATAGCACCTAAAATGACACCCAGTGATATCTATGCACCGTGAATTTTGTCATACAGAGGAACCACATGTCCTACAGTCTAACTTACACTGCCAACATTAAATATAGTCACATACTGATACAAACCTGGAGGCTAAATATCTGCCTGCTTGATGAGCTTCTAGTGTGGAAGGATGCAGGATAAACATGATGAAAAGAGCCTTTCACTGTTTCATTTTCTGACGTGAACAGTTGCTATAATTCATATTTCAGCACAGGCTGATCCTCAGGAGAAATAAACCAAACAAATTCCCATATAGATTTAAAATTTAAAGGTATCTTCAACATACTTCATATTTGTTTAAAAAGCAAGCTGTATTGTCTGCTATATGGGTATATTATTGAAGAATTTGTTATAGGAGATGTATGCATTTATAAGTTATCCAGCATTTTGGGAAAACTGAGTTAACTAAATGAAACAGAAGCAGAGATCAAAATAATATTGCTCTATCACATTGTTTATCTTGGGTGAGTTTATGATTAAAGTGCCAACAAACAGTGGACAGTTTCAACATGAAATTTGAAATGTGCAGTTTTATCTGTTGCAACACATATACCCATTACAAGAAATTAACTGATCATCTAAATTACATGTTTAATAAGCCATTTGTATCTGTATAAAAAGGGTAATGACTGTTCTAAAATATGCTAAAAAAATGAATGAAAGGAAATAAATGGTTGCACTATAAAACCCAACATAGATCAAATGTGTGTCAGGTGCCCCTGAAAGACTAGAGAAAAAAACAAGGTATAACAAGAAAGGAATCTATGCAACAAATGTGGAGGGAAAAAAGGAAAAAACAAGAAAGGAAATGTTACAAAGCCTTTTTTTGCTGCATCTAAATGATTAAAAAAGCTGACATGTTTCAACCACGATTGGCTGCTTGTTTTCTTGCTTGTTTTTGAAGCCTTGATGAAGACCTGAAGTAGTTGAAACATGTTTGCCTTTTAAATGATTCAGTCACTACAATAAAGGCTTTTTTAAACAATTTCCTTTCTCATTGGTTACTTCATCTCATATTTGAAGTGCCCTGATTGCCGTCTTGTTTCAAGTATTACATCCTTAAAATTGATTTAAACTTTTGCAAGTGCTCTGTACACTTATTTATGTGCCTTTGGTGTACTGAGCTTTTGCTAAATGTGCCCAAAATACGGATATTATTGATCCCATTGGTGTCATTTGATGCCAAAAAGGTAACTGCTGTTCTGTCCTTTGCAGCTGCTCCTTATCTTCACCCGCTCTGCAGAGTATGCATCCTGAACTCCGATATGTGTTCGACTAAACTTTCAGTGCAGTGACTCAGCTGCTGTTGAAAGTTTTAAAGTCACAATAATTGAAAGAGAATACATGAACTCATTTCATAACCATGTAAAGAAGAAATCTACCCATCTATCCTTATGAAACTCACAAATTAAGCTTGCGAGATCTTGATATTCTTGTGTTTTCCTTGTAAGCGCCTCGTGTCTGCAGTGTTCAAAGGCACACAAAAAGATACTTAATGGTGCCTTTGCTTGTGTGTCCTATTTTGCTTTTTTGCTATTAAGCACTGAAGTTAGTAACAAGAATTTGATGGCCAAACACAGATATTAGTACCCAACTTATGAGGTATTGAACTGTGTGATTTTTCACACATAATACATCGAATGCAACATGGAAAGTGATCAACCAACGAAGTAGCACCTGACCTGAAAGCTCCCCTGAGCTCTGTAGAGTGTTTAAGCATCTTTCAACTTGTTTGGTTTCAGCCACCACTGCCCTCTTCAGTGTCATTTCCAGCAGCAGTGTATTTCATATCCAGCACTAAACTGCAGACAGACACAATTTGCAACAAGACAGTAGAAAATTTTGCAGCTGTAAAGTCAGATATTTCACTCAGCTGTTGATGAAGAACCACACAAAGCGCAAACAATTGGTCAGTTTTTACTCTGGATTTATCCCATTCCTAATAATGATGATGTGATGTTTGTGTCTTTTGAATGATTTTAAAGAAAATACATTTACAAGGTGATTTTGTGAAAATGCTACAGTTCATTGGTCTTCCTCCTGTTTAAAAATTATTAAGACAGATTTAAGGATATAAGCATTGACGCCTGTGGTTACAGATTTTAATAGCAAGTGCTTCTTATTTATAGTTGCTACATATAATATATACCCCGAGCACTGTACAATTTCTATATAGTATTTAAATTACTGTGAACATACAGGGTAAATGTCTAGTTTAAACCATGCTTTGGTAGTATAAGAGTGTATGGCAGCAGGATGAATGTTGACTGAAAGCCATGAAACTATTCCCATACCAGGAGTCACATCCAGGCTGCTACACCATATGGGACCACTGGATCATTATCACTGCGCTTTATGATGTAACCATTAATTAACATTAGGTCAAATGATTTAAAGCAAATTTGACCACATTTTTACCAACAATATTCGAGGGATTGTACTGTAATTGGCGCTAAAATGTTACATTAAGTGTCTTTAGTATAGGGTTTAACAGTTCGGTTTGAAACGACACATGCACCATCCACAAACACACACTGAGTAACTAATCTAGCAAGGCTGCTGCAGAAGTTGTGTGTCTGTCATTTTTTTGAATAAAGAAAACAGTTAAGAAAGTTCACTGACGCCAACTTTTTTATTCTGCATCACATCAAAAATGCGTGGTCCATCATTTCCCTTGTGTATGGGTAACAAATTTGAATCCAACAAATGAGGCAGACTCAGCCAATAACAATGAAACCACAATACAGAGGGGCAATTACTGCACACAAATACACAGCTTCAGTTTTGCTGAAATAATATCAGCCATACATAGCACAGAAAAATGGATCTGATATACATACAAATTTAAATATTATGACTGCCAGACATATTTTACCAGTCATAAAACTGACCTTGAAATGCATTTGTATATGCCAGCCAGAATTTGTATTATCATGCAGCTTTATAATGGCATGAGGCAGTGTGGAACTGAATTACAGTGACTCTGCTGTACACTTCCACCCTGTTCAGTGAGCTCACATCACTCCTGCTTTGAGCCGTAATGATCTGTGTGACCAAATGATGAGTGTGGAGGGACAGTCACGTGATTATACAACACAATGCTGCTCACACAAAGTGTCATCTTGAGCTAATCTCACACGGGGGTCGACATATAATGTTAATAAGCTTGTAAACAAGAAAACTGTTTTTCTTCCGATACCTTCATCTTTTATAAGCTTGCTAAAAATAGTTGCTGTGGAACGATCGAGGGGATTTTTTAATTACAACAGCATGTGCTTTAATTACTGAAACTTCTTCTTCGCAAATGTTTATTTCTGCTGAACTTCTGAACTGAGTTGCCATGCTGCATTTTATCATTATTATAGTTTGTTTGTGTTCATCCTCCTCTCTTTAATTTGCCTCCTGGTCACGATGGATCCTTGGCAAACCACTAATGTGTGTATGGGTAGTTTTAATCAACAAAATCCATCATGAGAAGCAAAATCTGTACACAAGTGTAGATCTTGAGCATCTCTACTATGCCACTTCAAATGGCAAATGCACCTGGTTAGATGTTCATATAATACATTTCACTATACACGAGAGACTATACATGAGTAATAGTGCAAAACATCCTTCAGAATCATGCTCTTTATTCATTTTTGACAGAGACAAAATACAGCACTAATAATGCAAATCCGTCCACTGTGCTCCCGAGGCAAAAGGTTTATCCCCCAATAAATGAGGAACAGAGAGAGCAAATCTTGAACTTGATTAAGTTAATAAAGGTCTATCAATAGCAGCAAAGACAAGCGCTGAATGCAAACACTCCCTATCAGCCGCGTCCCTGCAGCAGTTGGTTTAGCAGAGTGTGTGTGTGTTTGGAATCTTAAAGGCAGGGATCCAGCACATTATTGAATGCGACCAAAGGGGTCAGAAAGGAAGTTGCACTGAGAGGGACTGATACAGAGAAAGTGAGTGCACTGCCAGTGGTTTGCACTATTATCGTGCAATATTGGGACAAAGGTCGTTTGTCGTCACTCTCAAGGGAAAATCATTTGCATGCATCCCGTTAATCCAAACCTGTTTTGCTAACTTGTGAAAGTTCCAAGTCAAGGATCCAAGTCTGCGCGGTGGATTTTTCTGTGACAAGTTGAAGTAGGGGTCTTGCATCACCACTTAAAGAATATGTGACATTCGGATTTGTCTGTTTCATACAATAAGCTAAATAAAGGAATTATGGCAGGCAGACAGTAGTATCTCCATGTTGAGATAACTTAAGAAATGTTGATGCAAGTTTAGCCTATATTCAGACTGCACTGGATTAGCTTCCAGGCAGAGAAAAGCAAAAGAATTGAAATGCAAATAAGACAGGGATTACTGAGAGAGCATTCACTCTAACAGAGCCTCCTCCATTAGTGGGTGAAATGCTGGTCACATTCGAAAAGTGTCTAAGCCTATGATTATTCTGTATTTGCTTGCTTTTGTTTCTAGCAAGTTAAAAGCCTTGTCATTATTTAGATACAGACAAATAAGGGAATGCTTAGCACCTCTCTCAGAAAACATCATAATAACAGCATAATGATCCAATCTAAGCCGATAATCAGTCCCATTACTCCACACACAAGACTAGTGTGCTGTGGCAGGGAGTCCCTATTCCCTAAACATGTTTGGCCTTGTTAGCGTCAACCTGAAGACATAATAGAGCTGACACAACATCAGTGAGAGAGGTCACGTTTTCTCTCTATGTGGATAAGGGATTTATTTGCCAATTCAGTGAGTTGCATTTGAATCCAAAGAAAATGGCGCTAA
Source organism: Ctenochaetus hawaiiensis (assembly GCA_029783645.1). Classification (NCBI taxonomy): domain Eukaryota; kingdom Metazoa; phylum Chordata; class Actinopteri; order Acanthuriformes; family Acanthuridae; genus Ctenochaetus; species Ctenochaetus hawaiiensis. The sequence goes on from JAPZDY010000005.1 coordinate 9,879,091, forward strand.
ATGAGAAACTGAATCATCTCGACTTCAAAAGCACGATTCCTGCACACTCAGAAGTGTGAAATTTGTAGCTGCAGGGGTGGCACTGACTTGAAAGTGCCCAAATGTGAATTCTCTTTTATAGTTTTTCAGATCTGTGAGAAAGAGGAGGGGTATTTACTGACTCTTTCCTGTCTTATTAAATTTTACCTACTGGCCTGTGTTTCTGCTAGAAACATTATGTAATATTGTCCAAAATGTGAAGCAAATTTTCTTTCAGGCCTAATATGTTCGCCTAAGCTCCTTGAGACCTTTTTTTTCTGAATACAGCGATACACACCTTTGCATTTATATTAAAGTGAGTTGCATGATAATATTCTGCAGAAATTCCAAGGCCTATTTCATCATTGTCTGTCAGACATTTGATGTGCTGTTTTCTAAGCAGAGAGTGCCCTCTGCTGGCCAATGGCAAGCATAGCTCAACATTCAGTCTCCCCTCAGTCATGCTTATGAGGGAGGAATGGCAACAGAGCAACAAATGTCCCTTTTCCCAGCGGCTTCCTCCATCCTGGGGGGCATCATCAAGCGCTCCCACACACGCTGACAGATGCAGGCTTGATTAAATTTCTTCCCTACTGCTTATTTCCTTTCCTCCCTTTATGCCTCTCTTTTCAGTGAGGGGAGGCAGTATAAAGACAATTAGAACAATTGTTTAATGAAATTAAAATCCATGTCTGTTACTGAAGTGATCCTAAATTAAATCGTCTATGTCCAATAACCAATTATAAAATCAACTATTGCAAATTCTATCATGTCTTCTACTTTCAAGACATTTATGCTGCTGAATGTCCTCTTTAGAGCCGGGAAAATAAAGCTAGTTGTGTCTGTTTATTCATTAGCATGCCATTATAAACAGTTCTCTTTGCAGGATCTTCAGGCCTTTCCTTTAAGAGACCTTGAAGCTGTTTTTGTCTCCTGCAGTATTAGGACAGCTGGCAAGAAGGAAGCACTAACCCCAGTTTCTGGTTCACAGAGGAAATGAGGAGGTAAGGAGGGAAAGACGGGAGACAACACACACCTGTAGTCTCTCCAGTGAGTCCTTCAAGGTCTCATTCCTGCTTTTTCTTTTAGCGGCAACAAGGATATCCTGCTTTGAGATGTTCCGGCAAAACACAAGCAAACGCTTCTCATACTTTTTCAGATTTGCTTCATTGTTATGCATTTGAAAGCCTGTGAATAAAACAATGGTCATTGGCTACATATATATTTTGTTTTGCTTTCTTAAAAGTGGAAGTCAAACTTTTAGTTTTGCATGTTTTAGTCCTGCAAATAAATTTACATGACTTGTGAGCATATACTCCTCAGACAGACACTGATTTCCATTCAAGTCTACACACTGCAAAAATCATCTTCAAACAGAAATTGATTTATTGAGCTTGGCAATTTATCACTGTGAAAACCAGCATAGTTAGTTACTTGGAGCTCTGTGTTTGAAATGGTCAAATGCTTTGAAAAATCTACCACTGATTTATGGTGAGTTTTGATGTGAGGCTTCTCAGACCTTGACATGACCAGTTGAGCTGCATTTATGAAGTACGAAAAATGAGCCCCCCAAAAACCTTGCAGCGTATTTAATTTGTGAATTTAATCATTTTTACAATATTTCACAATAATAATCTTTTAAGCAATCCACTTGCTTTACTATTCTGACACTACTTCAAGTTTTTATGCGTAACAGAACAATATCCTAACAATAGCGTGTCAAAAGAAAAACTTGGACAATTCTACCTCAAAAACAGAGATAAAAATACAAACAGTGACATCTGTGAACATCTCTAATCCTGCTGCATGGTGGAATGAGAGACCGACAGATGACCTTCACAGCAAAGTCATCTTGTTACAGCTTGCAGGAGTCAAACATGGGGACATCAAATTCCATCCCAGTGTGAAAGGATTAATTTTCTCAGAGTCAGTGGGGCTGTGACCACTCTGTCACTTGCTGTGCTCAGACAGTTTCAGAGATAGTGTTTGGTTTTGCCCTTATCTGTGATCATGTTTGTATTCGGGTTTGTCCCAGTGGACAAACAGTAGATTGTAATTAATTTCATACGTGTTATAAAATTTATTCTCACATGAACATCAAATATTTTGAGCCTCTCAGGCTTAACACCACAGTAATTTTGGGGTTGCAGTAACTGGAAGTATTTCACTTATTTGTACAGAGGGATCCTGTCATTTTATTAAACTTGTGAATGAATGAACATATTTAAATAATGCAATAATAATAATAAATAACTTTAAAGGTTGTTAAATATGACTATTAAAATTGAAAAGCAGCTGACAAAAATCAACTGTTTTATTGGTATGGGTTTTTATGGACAGAAACAGAAGGAAGGAGAATAGAAAGGAAAGCACATATCTATGGTATGAAAATATTCAATCTTTCAAATTTGATTAAAAAAAATTTAGATTTCAGTATAACATGATTTAGACACTGTGTCCTGTAACAGGATTCCTTCTTTGGATTATTTGTTCTTATGTAAGATATAACCTTTGAATTGTCCTGTTTCCCATGTTTGTCGTCACTGACACACCAATCTAAAATGATGATTAAAACATTAGCAAGTTTAGTAATGAAGGTTCCATTTGGGTAGAATATGAATAAACTGTCTTTGTTTTGGCAAACAAAGAAAAAAAAAGTCAATGCAAAAAATGTATTTTGAAACAAATCTTATTGTTCACAACTGGGGTGTTAAAATCTAACCAGGCCTGCATGAAAGAAAGAGAAAATGAGAAATGAGAAAATTAGTGTGATAGACAAGTTCTGCACTAGGTACAGATGCTTCACTGGAATAAATTATCTTTGCTCCCTTCTGCTGTTAAATTGTAAAGAGTTTAATCCTTTTTCTTTATCCAATTACATAACTGGTTGCATTGTTAAAGAGCAGCCACAACACCAAAAAAGCAGCACAGGGATCTGTTTCATACAGCTTTTATAAGGGTTGATGTGCAAACAAGCAATGATTTTAAAAGCTCCAGCAACAGGCACCCAGACCTCTGCAAAGTTCATCATGCCTGAGTTAATGTGATTAAGTCTTGTGCAAAACATGTTTGTCCTTCTACAGAACCTGGAAGACAAAAACAAATTTATGCCAATTCAGAAAAGAAACTACATTAAAATTATGTACTGTATGTTAGACAACAATCTTAACCAGAACAGTGAGGAGTTGAACATTTTTTTAATTAAATTGCTAAATTGTTTTCTGAAATGTCACGCATTTTGACAAAATTTTTCAGAAATGTATTTTGAAACAAACATACAAAAAGTCAAAGGTCAAACATATGTCCATTGCCTCACCAGACCCTTTTTTGTCCTTTGCAAATACATTAACAAATGCAACAAACTACAGAAGTGCCAACATAGTTACACGAAAGATGGAGTTTTTTTTTGTTTTTGTTTTTTTTTTACTACTTCAGGCTCAAGAAAGCATCAAACACTGTTGTAGACTTTGCAGTGCAGGTAGGCCAGCTTCTCTGCCCTGCTTTTCCTCAGCATTGGAAACCATACCTGATGGCTTAGCTCTACAACCCTGTATCCTGCCAACTTCAACTGCCTCCTCTTCATGGCATGAAGGCCCAACAGCTGCTGTGAATGGTAGCAGTAGTGGTTCCTGCTTGGGACCTGTATAGCCAGTTTGACTGTGCCTTTAGAGTCCTGAGAGGCTAAGCCTACTCTGCTGGGTCTGATTAGAGCTTCTGTAATGTCACTGGTCAAGGGGAGCCCCGTGTCAAACAGGCTCCTGCCTTCATCAGGCTGTACTCTGTGAAGAGAAGGAGGCTTAAACACAGAAGATGGAGTCAAAGGTTCTTTGGTGCTCTTGGTCAGCCGTGTTAAAAGTTCATCAGTTATAGTTACTCCTAAATCCATTCGACCCCAACCCTGATGAGAGGGAAACTTGGGTGAACTGTTCTCTGGAGATAATTTGGCTGTTTCAGACACTGTGTTGACAGGTATTGGCTGTCCAGAGGAGTCAAGATGTACTTCCAGGTCAATGGAGCGAGTGTGGGGCAAAATCATCCTCTTGCATACAAACTTCTCTCCTCCAAGCAGATCCTGCAGAGCGGATTCGGCCTCCTGAACCTCTGGTTTTTGGCACACATCTGACTGAACAAACTTCCACAGCATTTCTGCAGTCTCCTCTCTTAGTTCGGGGCTTAGCCGTGGGCCAGTCCACTGAGGCAGCTCCAGAGCCACAGCTCCATCTAATGTGAATAAGTCTTTTTTCAGCTCCAGCTGTGTGGATTTCAGTGCTAAACTGACAAATTCTGGACTCAAAGCTAATGCAATTAGGTCCTCTGGGAAGTGAGAAACAAAGGCCAGGCCTAGAAGACCTGTGAGCAAATGCTCTGGGTATTGCTGAAATTCAACTTTCCTATGTCTCAGAGCCTCTGTAAGGCTTGAATAGAAACTTGGGCTCTGACCTGTTAGAAACCCTAACGTGCCAAAGGCCCACAGTAGTTTGCTTGAGTCTTTACTCCTGCAGTGTGGCACCAGCAAGGGAACCCTCTCAGCAATTGCCAGTAGAATTTTATCATTGCGATAATGCAGGGCAGAACACGCCAGCGCAATATGCATCAGCCCCTTGACACCCATCTTATCGGCCCGTCGCGGAACTTCCTCTGCCATGGCCTCCAGCCACGCCCTGTGACTCAGGTAGCTAAATCGCAGGTATTTCAGCACATTCACAATGGCAAAGTCACTCATATCCTCCACAAAAGAGTGTGCCTTGTGAACAATACAAGTCACAACACCCTCTGTTATTGAGGTCTGGGATTTAAACAGCCCCAAGCACACAGTTCCAATCTCCTCAGGGTATAATTGGTGCAAATAAAGCATGAGAAGCTTCTCCAGGGGATTGATTAAGTCTTTTGGGCACTGCCTTCCCTCTCCCATTATATACAGCAGCTGCACCAGCTCAGGGACCCCAATCTGACCAAGGTTCAGACGGACTGCATTGTAGAGGTGCTGCAAAAACTTGGGGACCTGCTTCCCAATACAGCGCCACAAATCAGCAGCCAACAACAGCTTGTGTAGACTCATCTGGTCGGCCCGTTGGCTGAGCTCAGTCTCATACAGTTGAAGAACACTGTGTGCAGAGGGCATCTCCAGCCACACGAACGACTGCAGCACATCCAGCAGCTGAAGAGTAGTAAAGTGGCAAAGGTTTTCCACAGAATATCGAAGGAGCATGATGAAGCGTTGGTCATTCCTTACTAATGGTATCTTGTCTGGGTGCAAGCAGCTGAGCGCCACAAGAAACTGAGACACATCAGATGGTTTCATGCTGCCCTTTAAAACAGTCACCTTTTGCAGCAGTGCAAAGGCCTCTTCCCATTCAATCGGTTGAGGCCGCTGAGTAAGGTCAAGAGTTGTGGAGGCATATTCTGGTCGACATTTGAGGAAGGCACGTGCATCTACTTTGACATCTGGCACTGTGGGTTTACTTTGGTAGAGTGATGCTGATGGCATCTCAGGATCAGAGCCCTTGTTGAAAGCCAAATCGAGAAGAGTGTTTTTTGAACTGGATAGATGCCGTGAGGAACTCACACTGTAGCGATTGCTCTGTTGCCAGAAAGATGGAGCAAGAGTGGAGAGACTCTCATCGTCATCATTATCTGTTTGGCTCTGGGAGTTTGCAGAGTTTCGTGCAGGGTGATGATATGAGCTGGGGTTGTAATTAAGCCTGTATCCTCCTTGGAGAAAGGCATCTTGGTTTTGTAGTTCTACTTTTTTACCCTCCTGATCATCAGTCTCATCTACCTGTTTGAAACTTGTGTGTTGAGCCTGGGTAATATTCTTTCTCAAGCCTGGGAGGCAGCGTAGCCTGGGTACCCGTCGACAAAGCACATGGGCAGCCATCAATCTGCAAGACTAAAAAGACAAAGGCATGATTTTGAGAGATGGATAACAACTGTCAAATAAAAAGGGTTAATTTGCCATACATGCAGAGGTACTTCTATGTCTGGCATTAATCTAACCATAACACAAGCCCTTAATAATATGGATAGTGTTTCTCTCAAACTAGATGACTTTCACCTCATGTTTCAATCTAAAAGAGGCCTTACCTTGTGAAATTCTTCAATATTGTGCTATAACATGCTTTATTAATAAATCAACTGGACATCAAGGAAATATTACTGTTGTGCACAAATATTTAATATATAGCATGTTGTGAACTTTGACGCATTCCCAGATCAAGGCTTGATCCATTAACAAAACTAAAAACTATTATTTTCTTTAAAGTTATCATATTGTACAAATAATCTAGTAATGATTCTTACACGGTGCAGCCACGTTTTCGACTGGAAATGTTATTTCAGCTAGCTCGTAGCGTTAATTTAGGCTAGGTTGCTGAGTGTCTGGCACGACAACTTAAAAAAAAAAAACTATTCACCTTAAACACATCAATATTTCTAGACGACAGACCGTTCAGCTCACCTATGACCTTTTCACACCGGCATGGAGCAGTCGTCAACTGTCTGGACCACGGTCTGAACATGAATTAACCTCATTGAATATGGAGGTGAGGAGGCGTTTCGTGAACAGCCATGCTACATTTACAGCGGAACTCAAGAATTTCAACCTTCAAAATAAAAATTCTAGAAATCGTTAGTTAGACGATATGATATAGTTTTGCCTAAAACGAGTTAAAACATTATCGTGTGATGTACAGTGTGTAATAATGTATCGAAATACCCAGTGTCATCGTTTACTTCCACAGTAAATGACTGCTAAGAAACGTCTCGGATTTAAGGGTTTGCATTATTGTGACAGGCTGGCGTGGCTTCCGTGTGGAGCTGCTAGAACCTATGGCAGCTGGGTAGGTTCAAATACCAGAACGACGACAAGAAATTTTGAAACACGAGGTACCACAATGATATTGATCCGATGCATTATTGTGGTCGATTATTGTTTGTGTGTGTGTGTGTATTTTATATTTTGAGATCTGATTCTAGATCGATAAAAATGCAAGTCTCTTTTTTTCACAGTCTGAAGAGCACATTGAGAGAAAACTGTAACCATTAAACAAATATTTAGACATGTTTAGACTTACGCCAAACACAAGCTCAGTATATGTGTTTAAACTAAAACATGAAATAAATCCTTTCAAAGGAATTTAAATATATTCTCATTTTATCATGTTTTTATCCATTAGGCTATTACCAAACTTGCAGGCCTTTTAGGCTGCCCACTACTTCTTGCATAACAAAATGGACTAGTTGTAGTACACAAAATGTGTTTAAAAACTTTTCTGTCAAAATAAGGAAAAATCTTAAGAAAAAATAGATGTCCACAAAAAAAACTTGTTACTTTTCTATTTTATGTGTATATTTCTCTAACTATGTGTTTTCTAAAGCTGTAAAAATATTGGAATATTAAACATTAAAACTGAAAGGAATCCTTTTAACTTTGGCCAGTTGAAAGCTTCCTATAAATACTGTAGAGCATATATTGATTTCTAAGTTTTATTTCTGTGAAAACACTTCTAATTTAGTAAATCAGTTTTTCAAATAAAATTTCATATTTTTTTGTCAAACTGTTCTATTCTTTATCCGTCAAAAAATTAGAAATTACTTTGTTATGACTGAAATTCAACACGTAAGAGAAGAAATACATTGTAATTTAACCAAGTTTTAAACCTAAGTTTCTTATCACTGGGCCATCTCTTAAGACTTAAAACACTGGCTCAGAGCAGAGGTTTCAAGATGAAATAAATAATGACTAAATTCCATTAAGCTTCAGTTTCAGGATCCTGGTATGTTGCATACTGTCTCACTGTCTGGGACTTGTGCCACTCCTAAAAAGTAAAAATGATTGTCTTGAAAAGGGCCTATTTCTGGAAATTTAGTTTGGCAAAAAAATGTTTAAATGGGTTTGTTTTTATGTGCCATAAGCAAAGAATTCATTAAAATATTTTAAGTATTCTGAGTATATGTCAGAACCAGTGCTTCAGGCCAGCTCTAGTTTGGTGACCTGATTTAATTTTGATCTTAATACACACAGATTCATTAATAGCCTACTGGTACATTAACATGTGATCAAACCTAGTCTAAAAACTAGGCTATGTACATTTATAAACTTCAGCTAACCCGAGACAGCAGAGTTTTTGTTTTTTTTACAGTGCTAATAAACATGTAGTTGTTGCACTTAGGGAATCAACTCTGACACTCGGAAAAACACAATGCCTTATTACTTCAGCAGTTTAAAAAATCTGAATTATTGGGCACAAAAATGTTTTAATCTTCTCCACAACAGCTTTTTTGTCTTTGCATTCATAAAACTTTTAAATCTGATATACTTCATAATCCATCTAAATTTTTTAGACTAAATTTATCTTGCTAGTAGGTTAAATGTTCAAATACCATTTTTCATTTGCTTAAAGACAAACCAACTCCCACCAGAAATAAACTTTAAATTGCAGTTTGTCAAACAGTTAATAAATTTATATGGAACTTATGATGTTCTTTGTTTCTTAACTGTTTTAAAATAATGCTTTAGGCCTTCTGTACATATATTGTTAACTCATGTTCTAACAAAAAAAAGGCTAAAGGTAAAATAAATAAACTTTTAACAGTATCAGAAAACATTAATCACATGTAATTCCCCTAACTGTACATGTTCTTCATTCTCAGTTAAAGGGAAATAAAGTGTAAATATATGTCTCAGAAATGCAACACATTTGGCTTTAAATCTCTCCTCTTAAATATACTGTGTTAAGTGTTATATCCATACTGTTAACTGTTTCTTTTAGTTTTTATGTCACTTTGCATTGTCATGTAATAACAAAACAGAAAAAAATGCTTATTTAAATTGCAGTTTTGATTAAGCAGTTTTTGTTTAACATTTTTGTATTTTAGTAAGCAGGAGAGCAACTTCAATCTCTGGGTCTCCATTGTGTGACTTCACACATGACTGAATCTAGAGGTGAAAGGTGAACTGGAATGACCTATGGTCAGAAGAAAGACAATTCCCGGCATTTCTGCTTGAAAGAGGACCACTCCTCCTACCCTTTCAGTGGGAGGAGCCTTGGCAGACCCTTTACAAAGTTGGTAGTTATATTCATTTTTATTTAAGTCTTTGCTTAATAATCTTAATTACTTGTGCATCAAAGTTTAAATTTAAATAAGGTTAATTATACTAATGCTAAGAAAGCTTGTTATTTCTCTGAAAACAATGTCCAGAATATAACACGTGGGTTTAAGTTTGAGAGTTGTTTGTGGTTCAATTGTAACATAAAAGCTGGCCATAAGTCTGGTGTGGTTTTGTAATTGTACTGTGCATAATGCTGTTAAATTAGGTTTTAGAGGTTTTTAGCTTTTGTAGGATTTGTTGCTAAATGTTGATAAAAAAATTAAAAATAATAATTAAAAAAAATCACAGATTAAATTATGTGTGTACAATTGACATCTTTTACAAATATTTTATTGATAGATATATTTACTCTTTTATTTTATAGGAAAGTTAAAGTTTGGTATAACTGAATTCAGGTAAAGAAATTTCTTCATTGGTTCTCTTATAGAGTATATTGACAGTATGGTCCTCTTGCAGTATTGGCAGTTTTGAGACATCTGGTTTGTGTTTTTAGTTAATATATTTACAAACTCACTAAATAACTACCTATTATTATGTATATTATTAAACAAAAAAATCAACAGCAAGGTGTATGAACAGATTAGACAAGATATCTAATTATATATATATATATATATAATATGTGGCAACAATATAATTAATTAGTTTAATATAGACACATTGAGCTAACGATTCTGTTTCATTAATTGGGTTACTCTCACTGTAAGTTTAATGTTTCAATTTAGTTTTTAAAAAATATTAAATTAAGCATGTTTTTACCGTTCAAAATCCTTAAATATCATGCAGTTAGTATACCTAAAAAATCTTGTAACTACGGGAAATTCTATTGGAGAGACTTAGTTTGATTAAAATTGAAAACCAAGTGCCGTGATAGTAGTATTTAGCGCTGATTTAGTTTTTTTTTTTTAGTTTCGTATGTGTTTACCTTTTGTGTTCGTCATACTCGAAGACATGTTTGTCTCAACATCATGCAGAAAAAAACAGAAACAGAATCACGTTGTAAAACTTTACAGCCGGCGACTCTAGTGTTGATGTTGCCTGTATTTGTTTCCGTTCTGATGGAGATGGGGTTGTTGTCCTACTCATAAGAAATAAGTTGATAGTTTGTTATTCCATCGGCTTTTCATGTTTACCAGCAGTCTAAATCAAGTGGTGAAAGTTGAGAGTCGCACTTGGAGAGGAAGTAGTTGATTTATGCTAATGAAGGAGTTGGGGTTTAGCTACGCTGGCTGGGAGCCGCCCTTCATTCACCACATGGTTAAACCTCGAGTGTACTCGCGCCACTTTCGCAATCTTACTACGATTCCAAAACTCATAGCAAATCATAATAGTAGCACATGGTTGTGTTTTTTGGGATTATACGTCCTAGCTGTTACTCATTTTGTGAAGTCTTTTTCTTTTCTCAGTTTTGCAGATCCCCCTGAAACAGTGTGAGTAAACGGTAAGTCTGCACAAGTGAGTGAAGATGGTGGATTTTTAGAAGCTGGTGTCTTATTACGCGCATGTTATTGGCAAGAAACCTGTTGTTAGCCTTTTCGGGAGATGCTGTAAACGGCAGGAAAGTGAAAATGCTCGGCACTGTATCCGACACTGGGGCCACACTTTGATGTTAACGTCAGAGAAAAACGTTTTATAGTCAGTTTCCGTATTTGAAAACAATGTTGTAAGAGGCGCATGGCAACATCTCCTCCATGGTTGGAGAATGAGGGAGATTTGAAAAGCATGTGTTGCTGCTGCACCTTCAAGTACCTTGGGGAAGTGATACTCACTCGTGAAAATTATGCGTTACACAGTTTAGTAGTAGCTGCAAGTTTTAGACTCACGCTCTCCCGCTGTCGGCCACGTGTTGATAAAATTTTAAGTTTTCAGTCGATTTGTGCTCTGTATTCTACATCTAAAAGTGCCTCCAGAACAAAGCAGCAGCAGCACATGGGGTTGCAGCAGGCCGCGCGCATTTGCTATCCCGCGAGCTGCTGAGTTAGCTGGTTGCTAATGCTAACATACCGACGAGAAGATATCGTTAAGTTACTTTGACATGGGCCTGATTGACCATATAATGTGCGCTCAAGTAAAAATATCGATGTTAACGAACACTCGGAAACATTGATATCTAATTTGTGATAGCGTATGTATTGGCTATATTAAAGCAGCCAAGTTGGCTAAGATAGGAGAATGCAGTGCTCTGAAGTGGATGGAGGGTGTTAGCCAACATTAGCCTGCAGACTTGGTGTGTCTCCGAAGCTGTTTACCCAAATGCCATGTTTAATAAAAGCGACCTGTAGTATTAAAAACCCTAATCGGATGAAAGTCTCTTTGAAAGTTAACCACACTCGCAGTCAACACACGCTTGTCTGTGCATGCCTGTGCATAAGACTGTTTTGATTGAGCCCTTGGTTACTACTAGCTTGTTGTGTTGGTTTCTGACTTAAGTTTGCAGTAGCTCCTATCATACGCTTGGTGCGCCCAGTCATAATGAGCGCACACCTCACATGCACCTGATTTCGGTGTTAAGGGCAAAGTCGTTTAAACGTTATTAATTTGGTAAGAGTAACGATGTTTGAAGTCGGTGGAAGTAGATTTTAAAACGCTCAAAATGCGGACTCATGGGCGCCATGTTAGCGCATGGGGGAGGGGTACAGCAATGTGAATGGAGCGCAAGTGTTACTATCCTCTAGTATTCCTGGTTAACACTCTAGTTGAACTGTTATTGAAAACACGTCGACATGTGAATGATTATTTACATTTATTTTTGATTCACCATTGCTTAACAACGAAAGGTATACTGTATTGCCTTTGGGCCGTTGTTCTTATTAGTAAAACACAATTACAGGCAATTGGAAAGGTTTGGGGATTCCCCAATCTTCGAAATGTGAAGGCTTTATGCGTGGATGAAAGTACGAAATTGTTTATGAATTAGTCTCATGGGCCTTGACAAAATAGTAAATTTATTTTATACTAGTATACTGCCACTTTCAAGTGAAATGCCAACAATTGTTGTAGTGTCTCTTAAAAATTTGGTGTTTTATTTACTTGTCGCAGATTTAGTTTTCCAAATTTAGAAATGCCAGATCTTAAATATGTGGTGTTTTGTTTTGTTTTTTAAGAGGATAGATTAAAGTTTAAGTTAATAGTTGAGTGAGTGTTTTTCCATAAATGTGCTTGTTTTTTTTGGCAGAAGATTTTCCAAGCTAAGACAAACAACACAACTTCCTTATGGAGGTTTCAAAACAAATTGTATATAACAAGGGTCATTCTGGTAGATAACAATCTGAGTAGGCTGAACAGTTAAGTAACACAAATCAATCATTGCCAAGTAACTGGCATTTAGAATAGTTTAAATGATTTACCAGTTCAAACTAGCAGGTGTGCATTCACTATTTATAAACATTATTTTTATCTGACTAAATGCCTGACATTCACATTTGTCACTTGCAAGGATGTGCTTTTTCCCTGTTTTATATCACTGTAAATTGAATTGGACTGTCCAAGGGAACACTTCAAAGATATTGCCTGCCCTTTGCAGTTATTTAACTGCTGTTTTCACACTTTCTTGAGATTTTGTAGACTCCAAGAAATAATGTTCTCTGGTCAATAACATAAATCATTTATTCAAGCCCTAACCTGAAGTTGCTGACATACTTTTGATACCATGTCTCATTTGTGCTTGCAGACCCCTATGCACATCTTTATCTCCTATGGAAAGCCCATCATTGTGGATTGAAAGGCATCCTAATAAATTCTGTGAATGAAAGCTCCTTTGAACAGTCTGAAATCACTGTAGTGTCAAAGTGCTTACAGTGCAGGTAGTTTTGTAAAAGTCTACTGCAGTGAAGGCACTTTCAGCACTATTCTGATGTTGGTTTTAAAGGATCCAAATTATACACTGACATGACTTGTCTATGCTGACCAAGGACTGAATCCAAATACTAATGTGAATACACATCTGGCAGAACCTCATCTCCTTCCTGCTGTGAGGTTTCAGTGTCCTGCTGTTCCAGAGTGAAGCAACTGTGTCTGGGGCGAGGCCCCTCTTAAACATTAAACATTCCTTATTTGTGGAGCGCGAGGCATCCTGTCACTGTTAATAAAAACCTTTCATAATTCAGCAGTGCATGAAATCAGTTTGGCTACCTAATGTTGGTGAGATTTTTTTTTTCTCCTAGTTTAATAATTAACTGCCATGACAGAGAC
>JAPZDY010000005.1:9892511-9909018 GCA_029783645.1 Ctenochaetus hawaiiensis
CCATGACAGAGACCAAATAATGTAAAGTCAATGTTTTGTCCTAATGCAAATATACTGTTGTGAGAGATTACTGTTCAGTAAATATTCAGCATAACTTACGTTGCACTTGTGTGCCTTCTGCTAGTACTTATGCTAAGGTGCATCTAGTGCAGATAGTGAAGTAGACTAGCACCTACTGCCCTAAGTGCTCCTTCTGGCATAAGGGGCTGGGACTCTCATCTGCTCTGTATTTGTGTGTATATGTGTATATATATATTTCGCTTTATATATTTATGTATATATACACATTTTTAATTGTAGCAGTTCTCTGTTAGTTTTGCATAGTTGCGCTGCAAGAAGAAATAAGTTGTGCAAATCTATGCAAAACTGATGGTGGTCTGTGTTTCCATCTGAATTCTCTTTTGAACGTATTCTTCCCCCAAGGTGGTCAGTCATCTCTGTAAATAAGGGAAAGACAGGTTTCAGTAGTATTAAAGTGCTTATAGTGCAGGTAGTTTTAATAAAATTCTACTGCAGTGTGAGCACTTAAAGTACTCCTAGACATGTATTACTTCTTGGAAAAAATGCAGAGGTAGTGAATGCACATGGGTCTCTGGTTAGTTTTGCTGGTTTGCTTTCAGCTTTTCACATTACTGCTGTGCAAATCCATGCAAAACTGATCATAGAGCTGAAATGATCGATCAAAAGTGATCCCTTTCTGTACAGGTTGGGAAAGGTAGCAATGCTCTGTTTTTGGGTGGTATTGCACTTGTCCCGGCCTGTTGAGGAAATGGGGAATTGTTCTTCACCAGGTTCTCCTGTGAAGTGGTCCACAGAGGCATCCAGGATATGCATTTACTGGACTTCTGGATTATTATATCAACATTTCCATCTTGTTTGATGTGCTATTATCTGGAAAAATCTAACTGCTAAATGTTTGTAACTTCTTGCGCTTCAAAATTACCTCATACATCTTGTGTTATAAACATTTACAATGTGAACAATTTTTCTCTCTTAAATGTCAAAGTGTGTAAAGGCAGTGATGTCATTGTTTGTGGCAAATATTACATTTTGAAAATAAAATAAATTTTCTCTTGGTTCACCTAAGTTACATGTTGCTGTTTGATCAAATATATATATACCTTTAATCACCTATTAGTCTTAGTAGACATAGGCAACAATGGGTGTTTTTTTTTGTAAGGAGAACCTCCTACACCCTTTTATTGGGTGTTTTACTTTGTATCAGAAAATCAAAGCATTTTTTCTTTTATGGTAGGTTGTGTGTTGTTGTCAAGGTGGAAGCAAAATCAGATCTGATATTTGAGTCAACCAGCCTTTCCCTGAATTTCTCCAAGTTTTTTATATTTTTCGCAAGAATTAAAACTGTTTTTTAAAAATAATTACAGAATTGGTTAATTTTTTTTTTTTTAATCATCCCAGTGGTGCAATTTTTTTCCCCACATTTTTAATTACACAATATAACATCATGAATTGATGTGTGAAGGGTGGAATAAATTATACCAACACGTACACACAGGTGACACTTTATAGGAAATACTTGATCATAGTGCACAGCTGGTCACTGAATGGTTTAATGTGTATGAAAAGAAATGAGAATCGTGCCATCACACTAGATTTAAAGTTAGTAAATCAGGAGTTGGAGATGAACAACTGACTTGTTTGAGCTCTTCACCACCACCATCAAAACACCAAATGAAGAAAATACTAATGATCATAAATGTGATCAGTAGTTTTAAATTATTGGTTGTTCATCATTATTATAGTTGAAAAGAGTTTTATGTTCAATAACATATAATAAAGCAGGTATTCAAATAAATACTGCGCTCCAAGGTATGATTTGGTGTAGCTTCTGGTTAATTTTCTTTTTTATTGATGTGAGGCGTGTCTGTGTGGGTTTCAATCCTGTGTTTTGAACATTTGCAGCAGGGATGGTGGTTTTTCATATCTGAATTGTTCCCTTAAACCTTATAAATTCGCTGAATCACCTTACACGATGCACTTAAGCTACTGAATAAGCACAACTTATTAAGCTGTAAGTGTTAAGATTTTCTTGCTTTTTGTGGACATGCTTGACATTTTTCGTTTTGTTCGATTATCTACTTATGATTCACTAATGTATATATGCTGCTTTAGCCTAGTAGTTTCCTGTAGAGAAGCTTTTCCCATTTAGCTATTTTAAATAGGCCTCAAAAAGGTAGACATGTAAGGGTTAAATTTATTTTGTTGCTGAGTAGTGCAGTTATACTTTCCTCCAGCAGAGGGAGGCATATGTATACTGAATAAAGAGTCTGCTTACCTGAGGACACAGGCCAGTGTACTGTGTGTTGAGTGAAACCTTAGTGCAAACTGATTCAAACAGCAAGCATGTTGAACACAAATATTTCAGTTTTAGACCCTTATGTTGTGTAAAAGATAATGACTGCTTGAGTTTTTTTGCTTTAACAGGTATTAAACGTGTTAGAAGTTAGGCAAAATAAATAATTTATGCAATTAATGGATATTAACAAAGGTAAATCATAACCAGTTACTGTATCAAGATAATCTAAGTGTATCTCTCTAGTTTTAAATACAATAGAATCTGTATTTTAATCCTACCATTGTACACATAGAGTGATTTTTTCTGCAGCTTTTTACCAAATTTTTTTTCTGTAAAAAGCAAATATTAACAAGCTGAACGCAACCCTATATACACCCACATGCACTTCGACATCCAGTGTCCATCCAATCTCTGGCCAGTGAGCAGTCTTTATTGTATAGCATTGTATGTTAGGCTGACAGAGAGGGTCATTCGCTGGAGTGCTCACATTTCATTATCATGCTTTACTTGACAGTTAAGATAAATGGGAAGCATCCAGAAAGGACATGAACTCAAAGATATATTTCTGCTTGTCAGCCCATGCTGATTGCATTTGCAACCTCTATTTACATTGATGACTGGAAGCTCTTATGCCTTTATAAGACATAAAATGCGGCATAATTGTGGGCTGTCAGGTAGATGGCACCTGGTGTTTTCAAGATGTTGCTAATGTGGCAAAAGTGTTTCAGAGATAAACTAACATAGCATTTGCACTTATTTTAAACGTGATATTTAAATAAAATGCTGAGAGGAAAACTCATGGTAGAGAAACTTAAACAGTTTTGTAAGTGCATATTACAACTTTGCTGTGTGATTTTAGTCATGCTAGAGGCATGTCTTTGGGGATAGAAATATCTTTCTGTCTGCTGGTCAGTCAGTGAGTCCAGCTCATTTCTCTAGACTGAAATATCACAACAGCTACTGAATGGATTGTAATGAAATCCTGTGCAGACAGTTATGGTTTCTAAAAGATGAATCCTGATTACTTTGTTGATCTCATGGCTGGAGTGCCAAGAAATTCAGGATGATTATAATCACTTTGTTGATCCCATTCCTTCTGACGTCTTATGTCATCATTCCAATCAATTCCAATTTGTTTATTATTGCAGTTGGTGTTTTGTGCTTAATGGCGAATGTTAATATGCTCACACACTAATTAAAGATGCTGAATATTGCAAACAATTGTGGTAGAGGGTCAGCTCTTTTTCATTGTCAGATTGGAATTGTGTTTGGGCTGCTGTGAAGTGCCCCCCATTGGGCATTGATAGTAGGGAAGCCTTATGGTAATCTAGATTAGGAACTATTTTTTCAGTTTCATGTGGTAGTGTGCTTCTGTGCGTGTGGTTATCTCTTGTTTAGCTTTACTTTTCAGACTGCTGTGTTCACATGTGGCTAGGTATCTGTTCCTTGTTAGTGTATTATTTTGAGGGTTAAAAAAGTAGCTATTTGCTCTATCGCTAGGAAAGCAGGGCCTTAATATTCACAAGCTAACTAGTCTTGCTAACCTGGCATACTTATTATCACAGTGGCGGCAAATTTTTTTTGTTTTGTTTTGTTTTTTTAGTGAATGTGTTAACCTGAGCCATTCATATCATGGCATTTTATTACTTTTGAGTTAATTGAAAATAATTATATCAAGTCATGCAAATTACCACCATCTGCTGTAAGTGTGTGTTGCTGTCCCTTGATAAATAATGCATTCTGTATAGGAAAATGAAGTATTTTATGTATTTCCCATTCCTTCTATAGAAACATCATTTAATAACACATATTGTAAAAGAAGAAGACATTAACTTTGCTGTGGTTCATTATACTAACCAGGTAAAGGATAATATCTCACTGTTCCTATTGAACATGGTATAGTGATTGTCAGTCAGATCTAAAATTTTATTCTCTTGAATAACTTTTTTGTGCTGAATAGATCAAAGAGGGCAATTAAAGATCTGACGGCATGCTCGGGTTAGTGAGTATTTCGATCAGCTGTTCAGGACAGTTGTAGTACTACATTTGCCATGAGATGGTGATAAGAGAATATCTGTTTTTGAGCTGTTAGTTGCAGTCATGGGAAATGAACGTCTGTCTCTTTGCAGATGCCAGTTGTCTCAAGTCATTCAAATGCAGAGTCTAATTAAGACACAATCCTCTGTGCACAGAAGTACTCTTTGCTGGATGTGTTGTGCTTTCTGTCCTTTTGCTTGATTGAGTTGTTCATCTCGCAGATTTATTCGTCTCTAATCTGTATTCAGAGTTCAGCCTGCCTCTCTCTCTCTCTCTCCCTCTCTCTCTTTCCATCAATGGATAGAAATGATGGGAATTTTACAAGCCCCTTAACCCGTGACTTGTATTTTTTTCAGCTCAGACTTATGCAAAACTGACCTTTGATTGTGAGTAGTTATTGTGCTCACACTCCCTTGATTAGAAAGAATGATACAGGACACAACAACCAAATTATCAAGACTGTTCATTCATTTTCTGGATGCAACTTTTCTTCCTTTCCTGTGAGTAACACCTGAAATCTAACAGGAAAGAAGAAAATCGATATGCTGCGATTCCTTGATGATCAGACTTTTGGCAGTCTGCTTGTGCACACTGAAGTTAGTCAGGCTTCCTGGTGCAATTATTGTTGTGACTTTGGCCATGATCAAAAAGAAAGAGGATGTGTGAGTCTGAGTACACGTCAGTCCTCACAGAGGTTTGTACATTGTAAGCAGTCTTTTGTCAACCATATCAAATGATGCTGTTAAGGATCTACTTGTAGTGTAACAGCTGTCTCTTCTCATGGGTTTATGTCCAAATTGCAGCATGGCGGAGCATAACAATGTCTTTTTATGGATTTGGAGAAGCTCGATGGCAATGAAATTGGGTACTGTCACTTGGGTTTTGGGTTGCTGAAAGACCACACAGGGCAAATGGTGGTAAAACATCTGTTGGTGTTCCAGTAGTCTGAGTCATTCTTCACGGAAATTTGGCTGTTTTCTGTTTCACCACTGTTTAACAGACCACATTTCTCTACCTTAAAGACTTAATCAGCATAAAGTCAGAAACAGACTCTTGCCCTGACGATAATTAACCAAACCCAAATGTGTTTCTGCTACAGAGAACAGGGCTCATGCTTTTAAGGTTGGGAATATGCTTTAATTTGAATAAAATACTTATGAAGTTATTAATTTACATCTACATAATCACTCATCAACCAAAAGTGACTAAATATTTGAAGAGAAACATTCCCGTCATCATATTTGTTTGTTGTCTCCTGGCACTGACTAATCTTGATTCAAGGATTTTGAAATCTTTAATTTTTTGCAGAGGCAGTTCCAGTAACAAATGCGATGTAATGGAAAAGGCATTAAGAGTCTGACATAATGGGTTCCACCTCCAACCAATCAGAGCAATGAAATGAGAGATGCATTTAAAAATTTTAAACATTTTAAAATTAAATAAAAGTAAACTACAATGTGTGTCAAAAAAAAACAGGTGAGAAAAAGGCAATGCAGTCACAAAAATCTGACACGATGATATTGTCTAGCTTGATAGTTTAGTGTGAATTTTATGGGCCGGTGGAGCACAACCAATATGGCTTGTGGCTTTTCAAACCTGGACTAGTAACACACACCACTGTCATTTATTTTATCAAACCCTCCCCACATTAGCTAAATGATCATGATTGGCCCAACATGGGCCAGGTTGGGTGGAAATCTCTCTGAATGAGAGAGGAGCCAAACCCATCTGCCGGAGTCAGTAAACCATGAACTCGGCTGATTGGTCGGGTTCCCAGCATAATATCTGCACACAGGATGGACACAATTTAACAGCAATTAGTTTTGTTTTGTTTTTTTTTTTTGTTTGTTTTTTTATTTGAAGGGTCTTTAACCTAGAGGGCTGTATACAACTACTCTCATGGTCGTCGAGGTGTGACTGTTTCTAGAGAACGGTTCGCTCCTCTTAGCACTTGTAGGACTAATTGAATATTCAGAAGGAACCTTGTGTGTGTTGATGTTATGTCTCAGGGGATTGTTTAATTCTGCTAACAGACACAAAAAAAGCCCATGTCAGCCGTGCTGCTGAGGCTGCAGTTCACGCCGGCATTCACTCTGATGGGGGACTGTTCCTTCAGCTGACCTCTGTGAGTTAACAGTGGCTCTATCTGCAGGATCGTGTCCGACCGGGGGATGAACTCCCACTTTTACGTATGCATATGGCACACTGCAGCTGTCAATTTATGCTAATGCACTTTTGAATTAGCCATGAAAAACAATTAATTTTCTGAGCAGGTTGATGAGGAGTTTTCACAAGCAGCTTAATCACAATGTTTTGTGCTGTAGCACTTGCTGACTATGTGGCTCGTGAAGCGAGACATGGACAGAATTCAAAGAATGTCCGTTCAAGATTAGGAAACAGTCTCTTGCCTGCTCAATAGACTGTACGCACAGATGATCTGATGTGATGTCATGATGGACCCTGGTGTTTTGGAGTTATTAATAATTATTTCAGAATTCTGAGCTGCAAGTTCTTCCTAATAACAGACTTACACATCTTCCCAAAGAAAGGATGATTAC
This sequence comes from Ctenochaetus hawaiiensis, assembly GCA_029783645.1. Classification (NCBI taxonomy): domain Eukaryota; kingdom Metazoa; phylum Chordata; class Actinopteri; order Acanthuriformes; family Acanthuridae; genus Ctenochaetus; species Ctenochaetus hawaiiensis. Next base: position 9,899,424 of record JAPZDY010000005.1, read on the forward strand.
ATTTAACAGCAATGCCACATACCACACCTTTCCATGCTGCTTTTAGACCTTGAATGAAACGATGGAATATTTATGGCATAATACTTTAGTGTAGCCAGACAGATGTTGTCACATAATTCTACCAAAATGTAATGTTTTACAGACACTAATATATCATACTGTTCTTTGCACTTTAGAGGTATTTAAACCAAGTAACCTTTGGAGAAGAAACTCTATCAACATGTAATTACTTTGCAACACATCATGAACATGTGATTAGAGCAACATCCACTGGTTGCAAATTATATTCTGATCTTGATGAATAACTCTCAAAAATTGTCCTTGTAAAAATAGGCCAGCTGGGGCTGATTGTGGGAAGCTGCAGTCTCATGTCTCAAGGAGGCCCCCAAAGGCAGTGTGTGCAAGAAAAGAGCACTGCTGTGGTTATATACTGGGCTGCTAAATCACACAAAATGTCTTTAACCACACTATTTCACAGCCACCAATCTGTGTCCTATTTTTCACTCAACCCTCCTGTCACCTGTCGCTCATTTCCCATCCCCGGGGAGTCAAAGTTCCCTTTGGCTTGAAAACGTCTCCATTTTTTTTTTTTTTTATCAACTCAACTAATTTCCAGTGGACCAGGCAGTGGGACGGTACTGGCAGAGATTTCAGCACCGCAGATGTTGAAGCATCAACTGCTCTACAGTTTTTTGGCCCTGCAGTCCCAGAGACAATTTCAAGGTTGTTACTGAGGAGACAGCAGTATCTTGTCTGTACAACTACAGTGTTTCACTGTTATTTTCACGTGTTGTTGTTCCGGATATATCTCTAGTATAGCAGCTGCCTCTGCTAAGTTTTCTGTCCAGGTTCCAGTATAGAGGAGCAAAATGTCTTTTAATGGGTTTAGAAAAACTGGATGGCAGTGGAATTAGAGACTATCTCTTGGGTTTGAGTTGTCAAAAGACCACAAAGGACAAATAATGGGGAAACATCTGTGTGTATTCCATCAGTATTATATGGAGTGAACAATCCAAAATGTACCATCTGGGCTTTTGGTCGCAATCATGACAAGGAACCCCAACACTATTTTGTGCTTTTATCATATTGATGTTTTTGTGTTAACAATGATATTAGTTTTCAGTACTAACTTCATGTGTGTCACCTATGTCAATATACTGGTATTTTTGCGAACATAAAGGTTGTGCATTTTCTAAATTAGAGTGTGTTTATGAAAATCTTTTAATGCTGCCTGCTGCTGCTGGAATCAGGTTGATGAGAGTAGTGGGACTCAACCAAAACAATAAAACTATGGGCTGTAAAACTGATGCAGCAATGAGCTGAAAAACTCTAAAACGCTCTATAGAGCTGAGGGGAACTGTCGGGTCATGTCAGGTGATGAAATCCTTGGCACAAAATTTGGTTATCATCTGACCTAAAACATTATCTTCCCCCTACTTTTATCAGATGTTTTTGTGGCTAACCGCTGCCAAACCTGAACTGAGATGGCAGATCAGAAAAGGATCATTTAAAACATAAAACAGTTTGTATTTACAGAAATTTTAGAAACAGTGACAAATGATCTGTTCTGACAAATTAGAAAACTGTCATGTAGGATGTTTTGAATGACATTAAGAAAAACATTGTAGCCTTTTCTGTCAATGAATCTGAAAAACTTGTTAGAAATATTTTTTATAATGTTTGTTAAATAAATAGCATATTAGAGCAAATCCTTAACCTTAAAGCGCTATATTTGTTGTCACTGAGGGTCTATGTTTTTAAAACAACTTAAACAAAAGAAATTATTCCATGATTTTGTGAAGCAGCATGGGATCATGGGATATGTGTATTTCATTGAATAAGAAGACAGACAACAAAAAGAAACACACAATTGCTTTGTTAAATGTCGGATTTCTCCGAGGTTGAACATTGTTAAAACACTGTGGATGATGTAAGTACCCAGCTAAATATACAACAAAGATGTAGTTGTTTTTAGATGTTTTAATGAGGAAATGTTACATACTGTAAGTTGAAGTTGTTCCATAACCTGATTTTACACTGAGCAAAAACAACAAAGGGAGGCACAGCTGGTGAGTCAGAAGTCACAGCCATTAGTTCAATATCCAGCTATACAATAAAATAGATGTGAAAAATTCTCTGAAACAGTGGTTTGACTTGCCTTGCATTTAATTTTTACAGAGAGAAAACAGCCCTCACACACAGTGTGTTTACTGTGTTCTGCTACCAGACTGGGTTTTGTGGTATTTAGTGCTTCACAGAATAGGAGGCTTGCTGTTTCCAGAACAAATACAGTGAATTTTTAAGAAGGTTTCTGAATGGCAGATGGTGGAAATGAAAGCCAATACAGAAATCCTTTTGATGTACGTATTTCCTCCTTAAACAAGGGGAAGAATACTTTGAAGTGAAGGATTCTAATTAAAATTAAAAGTAAACTGGTTTTGGGTAAATGCGGTGATGAGATGGAAGCCGCCATCTACCTCAATTCCCTGTTTTTTATTTATCTGCAGTTGAAACATGAGTTTCAGTAACCGTGATTACCACCATATATCACAGTTTTCTTTCCTTTTTTCTGTTTATAGAGGGAGCTGAAAGCTTATTCACACTCTCTACAAAAAAAAAAAGCATCTAGGCTGACACATCCTCATACCTGGAGTCTCATGTTTCTGCCACCGTACCCCTTGTCCTCAGTTACACCACCAGTCATGGCCAACGGCAAAATGGAAACGTTAGATAAATGACAGAACATTGTGTGCCACTGTGGCTGTGTGTCTGCAAGACTTAAAGAAATTTTTAAAGAAATGTGTATTATTTTCCAACAGACAAAGAAGAGAAAAGATTGCAGCTGAGTCTTTTCAGCCCATTCTTTGGTTTCATAATGGCAACATGAAACATTGGCTTAGCCTTATCTCACTTGAGGCATTTCAGTGCGAGACTTATGTTCAATCGAATAGAGGCAAAGCTTTCCTTTTTTTTGGTTCTGAGCATAACTCATTTCTCCTCAAAGAACATCTTCTCTCCAAACACGTACTGTGTAACGTCTGCTTGAAGAACTCCTCTCAGTGTGGATTCTTTAAGGTTTTGCCTTCATGGACGATTATCTGTCAGGATGTCTCCGTGACAGATAACAGATAAACTCGAGGAATGCTCTGCAGATTTGAGTGTTGGCTGCAGTGATAAATAAACTGGGTAAATGTTTTTTTGCTTTGTTTTAGTCTCCCTCCAAGGCTCTCTTGTTCAGCAATGCTGAGCACTGCCTGGAGAGGGCTTGGAGGAGAGTTGTGAAGCAAGGTCATATGAGGTAACAAGCTCTGATCCATTCAAGTCCACGCCAGCCCGACCCAGGACTACATTGGTCTGCCAGTGGGTTTTAGTCATTACATTGTCAATCTGGGTTGCTACTGATAGGCTGCCTTAGTGAGTGTTGACAGACATTGCATCATGCTGCATTATAGCTGCTTGTACCCAACTATTCACTTACCACGGGATAAAACTCAGTACTCCTTTAAGCAGCATGAGAAGTGGTTGAACGTTCTTTGACATGCACATCTTTGATTTGATCTTAGAACACGTGTGCGGGGATTTTGTGTCAGCACCTCACATTTTCCTTTGTCTTTGTACAAACTGCATGCAGTGTTTGATACAGAGGTCTCTTGGAAATAAAAAACCCCTGTGGCAGGAGAGATTTATTGACAGCTGAAATGACACATTGATTTTCTCTGAGGGAACCAACTGAGAGGAGAAAGACACAAGCCTCTTAGCAGCGTCTCATTAATTAATAAAGTATCTCAAAGGGGAAAACAACTGGTCATGTAACACTGCTTCTTTTGTACTGTTGCAGGCGCTATGGGTGAGAGGCAGAAAACCTCAGTCATTTATAAAAAGCGCAGCTCGTTTGTCAACTATAATTAAGCAACATCTCGGTAATGGGACAGTGCTCAGGCCATTTTTAATCTTCAATTTAGTGAGCAGAATCAGTCAAATCATATTTCCAGCATACTGTATAAAATGATCTGCTTCTCTATGTTAACTGGTTCATCTCATGTGGTAAAAGGCAATAACTAACATAAGTTCATAGTATTTAACCTCTTAGTCAGTGATGCTTTAAATTCTATGTGTAATTGCATATTGCTGAAGACAGGTATGAGCGTTTGCAGTACTCCTCCTACCTCACTCACAGTGAAGGATGCGTTCCACAGTGGCCAATGAATCATGTAATTTGTCATCACACAGTGATTCCCCTCTGAGCTACTATTAGATTACTATGTCTCCTAATTGCTCCATCCGAATTAGCATAATATTCCAGCTCCATCCTCTGAAAGTTTACAAAGTAAAGCTGCAAGCAATTATCTGTCACCATTTTCAGTTGGGAGAATTGACGGTTTGACCCCACTTGTCGGAAAATCACACTTGACATGTGTACTCCTGCAGGCAATGTCAAATGAGACAGCTGGGACCAACTCTGGATGACACACATCACTGACTGCTGCTAAAGATGTACCATTTGTCAGAAATAAACTAATATTTCCTTTCAGCAACAGCTCTCCGTCCCTTTACATTTTGTAATTGCTGCAAGGCAGCTTGGACTACATGCCAGATTGGAGAGCACTCCTGTGGTGCACATACAGCAGCTGTAGTGTTGGCATGCCCTTTGTCCTAGATGTAAGAACCAGTCTCTCTGCTGACGCGATCCTCGCTTATAGAGTCTGGTTGAGATGTACTGTTCGACAATTTTGACAAGAAACGTGGTAATGCTGCCAGACTGAATACTGAAAAGGACTCTGACTTGCCCACCAGAGAGACGGACATGACAATGCATTGGTCTAGACATCTGTGGTGACTACAGTAAAGTTTATTATGATCTGCCTCACTGGTACAATCCTGCACTCTTTTCACAGCATTTGAGGAAATATACTGCACTCTCTACACAACGGCCTCCTCCATGTGCATCATTGTAGAGATTTGGGTTGCTTTATGCATGCATTTCATAGTAAGAGAACAGAGGAAATCAAAGAATTTCCTACTATAGAAATGCGTGGGATTACATGAAAACAGGAGGCTTGAAGAGCTTATTGATGACTTAGTGGGTGGATTGTATTCCTGGCATTGCTTCCTTAATGTTTTGTTTCAGGGAAACGGTTTTTCATGAGAAAACAAAAAGATTTAATTACATTAAAGGTGGCTTATTCCCACATATAATAGCTGTTTATTAATTCATTTTTGTGAACATTCACCTATAATATTTTTACACAATAATGGAATCTGCAGCGAGCAAATAGCATCTCTTACAGGGTCTGTCTGTTGTTCTACAAATGAAGAGTCTTTGTCTTGACCTCCATTATCCCACTGCAAGCAATACAGGCTTTGAATTAATGAGCCGAAACCTTTGTGGCAGCACCATCTTGGTAATGAAGCGTGGACCAAGCAAGTTCACATCGTCTTACTGTAACTGAGCGAATGGCCCAGAGGAACCAGATAAGTTTGGAAATGAAGATTGATTGGGATTTTAGATTAGGATGGGCAAATATTTAGTGCAGGAGGTTATTTTTCCTGCATGCACGCCCTGAGATTACACTATAATTACAGTAAAAAATAAAACACATTATACCAAAATTATTTAATTAAATCAACCATGTTACCCCTTTTCCCCATTTTTCCCGCCTCATTACCCTGTGTAAATATTATATTATATTACACTGTAAATACTAAATAGATAGGTCTACTTAGTGATATAAAAACACCTTGAGTATAATTTATTCCTCTTAAACACAAAGCTGTTATCTCCTGCTTGTCCCTAATCCCCTTATCCCTCCAATGTACGTATTTGTCTGTGTTTACTGAGATAATTGTATGTTAAATGTGGGTCAAATTCTAAAGTGCTGTTGAATCCTTCACATGAAGCTCAAAAATTAAAATAAACCAGTCTAAGTGTCACTCAAATGGTAAAAATAATCTCATAAAATCTGGACTTTGGTGGACTTTGTGATTCCAACAACAAACTCACAGTTTGAACCAAAGGAAGGTAAATATGCACTCAATTACCAGCAAGAGCAGAGAGGGGGAGGGCTTCACTGATTTCCACTCAGTGACATCAGCTAACAAAACTGTACCATGCAAATCGCAATAAAAAGGGATTTGACACAAATTCAATTGGACTGCATACAAAAGCCAAAAGCAAAAGAAAGAAATGAAAGAAAAACATTATTTTGCCTATACTCTATTAAATACAACAAAAGGATATAACAAAGAAATTCAAACCAAAACCTAATTTAAAAAAAAAAAATCAATATTCAAAACAAAAAGTGTCAAAAAAAGATTGTTGGCACAGCTTAAGTGGAAAAAATCCTACTGAAGGAAGAGAGGTAATGAGATTTTAGGTGGCTACAACTATCTGAAAACATGTCTCCCTGCTCTTTTGTATTCTCACTAATAGTGTGTTCACAGGTGAGGTGCCGGGGCCACGGAGAGGGGAGGAGGATGCAGGGCTGAGTGCAAGAGCTTCATAAGACTCGGTTTTGTGCTGCGAAGTAACACATCCTAATCTCCGTGCCATTGTTAAGAGATGACTGCATTTCTATAACATTCACTCTGTCACAAGGATGTGATAGGTTCTTCCTGCCTCATAGCACAGAATGACCTTAATATGCAAATACTTCTGGCTTCAAACCTCAGTGTTCACAAATGACACGATTTTGTCAGAATCTTTCATTAATGCGTACATGGCTTCTTCATCAGATCTCTGCTCAGATCCATCGATTTGCTTCTTTAATTAGCTGGTTTACTGGCTGGCTTATTTATTTCAGTTACAGGTCGTTGTAAACTGCCAGAAATCTGTCGATTGCTGATGCAATTTCTTAGCTGCAGATAGAAGTAGATTAATGTACCATTTACTTTTTAATTTCATTATCGTCTTGCCCTTCAGTTACATCATTTTTGTCTTTGACTGCGCAGCATTGATTTTACCTACAGTTTTGAATGTTCCAAAGCTTTTCTCCTGCCAGTTATGTTCATTTACAACTTATTTGCACCAGCAGTGGCTTCATTTGAATGGTAGACAAGGTCACCTTTGACATTTTTATGTGTTCCTAACCTTCACCATCCTGTAATTGTAGAGCACAAACCCTAACTACAAGGTTTCACTAACCCTAAACAAGTGCTTATAGTTGTCTAAACATAACACAATACCATGGTTAGCTATAATAAGAAATGGAATGGATTAAACCTTGTGAGCTCAGTTTATTCCATGCACTAAAACTTGTATTTAGATGTAGCAGGGTGTAGCCAAAGGAGCAGCTGAAAAAGTGCCACAGTACCCGATGACAGAAATACTACTGAGCTCAATCTCACCTTTCACTCAGATACTAAAGAAGATATCAGATTCCAAACTTTTTGCCTTTTCTCCAATCTTGAATAAGTCAGTGACTTTCAAATGAAACATCATCTAATTAAAAATTTTGACCATGCATAAGCTCATATCACTGAGACTGATGGTGTTTCAGACTTGTCAAGTATATCGAGCATTCCTTGAGGTTTTCCCCCCACATCCAACTTTCATTCATTCAAAGGGGGGTTTTCATTTTTGTTGCAAGCAGTTTGATGTTTGAAATTGAATGTATTCTTGATGAGGGAAGCTGGGAATTGGCTGGCTGTCAGATCAGCACCATTATCTGCCTTTTAGGTTTGAAGCAAATTAGACTTGGGGTCCCCAAGGTGCCTGGACCCTTGCATACTGGCGGTGTTGAATTCTCAGAGCGTGTCACTTCCTTGATGGAAATTCACTTTAATCAGGAGAAGATTCACAGCCCCTCCGGACCTGTTCACAGCTTTTTGATTTGTTTTCAGGGCATGAGAGATAGCAAAGATTTCACCTGAAACTAAGAAATGTCCAAATGTATCAATTAAATGCACTTTGACATTTTGACTGGTTCTTAATTTGGTGCAGGCACACAAAACTTTAGCTTATTATTGAGCTTTCACACCCAATATGACACTGGCGTAATTTCAACACATGACAGGCAGACGACTGAAGAGGAAATACTTTGATGTTGCAACATGAACCAAGATTATTACAGAAAAGTGAAACCAAGACGAAAATATAGGCAAAATATCTGCCAATGGTGGGTTGATGTACTGTTTACAATTTGCCTTGAAAACTAAAGGGTACAAATCATACAGCAATGAAGACTTTTCTTAATACAGAACTTGAGAACACCAAACCTTGGTTGTTATATCCGAAATGTGTAGTTTGCTACACCCTGTGCATTGAAACTGATTTGTTTTAATAATTTATCTTGAGAGATATACCAAAACAGTTTAGTGCAATGCCTGAGCAGCATATACAAACTAGCTTGCTGGCGTATCTGTGAAATTAAGTTTTCTGTGGTGACCTTTTAGAGACGCAAACAGGCAGACAATGATATTATTTCTGATGATCCTTGCAAAGGGAAGGGAAATGTCGTCTGAGACAGAACACCGAGGAAATCCTAGGTGAGGAGGCTTTAAATTTTTAAATATGTCTAAGGTGGTGAATTTTAATACTGAAACACATTCTGCAGCTTGATTCAAAAATAAAATTCATTCAACTTCAGAGAGACAAAAGGGACTGAAGCACAAGCAAACTAACATTTCAGCCTACTGTGTCTTCATCAGCCAGCGAGGTGTCAAATCAAACCGTCAGCCTAGACCAGCTGCACATTCATTGGATTGGCTCTACAGGATTTTAAGTGTATTTGATAATAAATCCAAGGGTAGGAATTGTCTGAGTCCAAGGGCCCACCACTTACACCATATCAGAAACATCTCTTAAGGTTAGAAAAATAAAAGTACAAGTACAACCTCTCCACCAGAGGACAAATTGATAAAAGGGTGGTAAAAGGTTCCACAGTGTCAGAAGCAAAAGAGCAAAAGAATGTAGACCTTCTCTCAATTACAAAGCTAAAAATACAAGACATAAAATGGTCCAAATGTTCAGTGCTTGTGACTTACGAGTGATTAAATACAAATAATCCAACATTATAAAGAGTTGTGTTTGGAAACATTATCCATTTTTGCATTTTGGAAGCTATTTGATTGATTGTTCAAAAAGAAGCAGCAGATTTGCATGCTCAGCTTGAGTTTGTTTACCAGTAACAGAGCTAAACCAACGCCTGAGAGAGGCTGACCTTGATCGTTGAGCTACTTTAGTGTAAATCAGTGGTTCTCAAACTGTGGGGTGGGCCCCACTGTGGGCCATAGAGCTCCTGCAGTGAGGGCGTGAATGACAAGGGGAAAAACATGGAGTAGAGCTAAGCTGAATGTATATGATTCATGAAAGGAAATAAACACCAAGAGTTTGTTGATGCTGAGATGCTGAGGCGCTGACCTTAACTCACAATAATTTAACTTTGATTTGAAAAATTCAATCTTTTGCATTAGTTGCTTCCCCTGTCGTTGTAAATGATAAATCAATATAATGGGTGTTGAAGTTTTGGCTTCTGAATGTTGGGGCAAAAAAGTTGGAGAATCACTGCTGTAAGTGTATATTTTTGCATGTATTAAAGTGTTTTTTGCTTTTTAATCTGCCTCTTTAAGGTTGCTAACAAAAATCAACCACCACCAC
>JAPZDY010000005.1:9909118-9921603 GCA_029783645.1 Ctenochaetus hawaiiensis
ATCAACCACCACCACTTTAACACACAGATACATGCTCACATAATGACATGCACACATGCTGTTTCCATTTTTTTTTCCTGCTTGTGTAGATGTAGCATATGCTATCATTGTGCTAACTTGAGCATTTCAGTAACAACACATTTTGGACCTGATTGCTGTTTCTCTTTTGCCATCCATCTTGTCTTATCTGTGTTTAGAAGCCATCAGGTGTGTTGTGTCTCGCCGATTCCCACAGGTAATTTGACTTCCAATATGTTTTCAGAACGTCTTCCAGGCGCCCAGAATAGTCCAAATCATTATGGTTTCTGGCAGATAGGGAGCTAGCGAAGGATTAAACCGGAGAGGAGCCAAGGAGTGTCAGGATTTGGTTTGTTTGTCCCAGCTGTGTTGTTTACAACCCCATGTGTTATAGTCTGCTCAGCAGCACGCAGACAGCAAAGAGGTGTCGGACTTCAGGAGCTTTGTCAAGCCTATCTCCCTGCACACTTATTTGCAGGCTCTGAGTGTCCACCATTGGAAAGTGATTGACCACTAGTCTTAGATTGAAATTGATTGCATAAGGGCTATCACAATGAAAGACTGTTGATATTCTGGCAGCGTCAGTGGAGGAGTGTCAGAGGATGGGACACTGCTGTCACTAGAACAACTAGGTTCTATATTAGCGTACTGTAGTAGTCAGATCTCTAAGATCGGAGTAGGCCTTTGATCCCACAGATACTGTGTTTATAATTGGGTTGTATCGATCCGTCCCGCTCCTGTTCATGACAGCACAGTTGTGATGAATGTCAGTCTGCTGTGCTGAATGAAAAATTGGAGTAACCAGCCAAATATTTCCCAGAGTTCAGCTGGGTTGTGTGGGTGAGCCGTGGTGCCAGGCTCTAGACATTTAAAAAGGAATGAAATATAAGTGACAGAAAAAACATTGTTATGAGTTTTAAACCTCTGTTGTTGGACGATTTTAAACCAGTTCAGGCTCTTGGTGAACAATAGCTACTTAAGAATATACGCTCAATTGTTTCTTCATTTTTTACAGAGTGCAGGACTCAAGTGCAGTCAAGGTCAGTAGACAGTGTTTACCATATGTCAGACTTTGTTATCACTGTCTTCTTGCTGCTGTTTGCATTCCACCACATGCAAATTTAAAAACTGCATGAAATTAATTCCAGGGTGTATCCATGTTTATTTATTTCAATGTTTATAAAATTCTGTAGAAATTGTTCACCTGCATTTTTGTATTCCATTCTATTCTGTGTATATGTTTTATGTATGTAACATAAGACACAACTTTCATTCTTTGTGTAATACTGTCTTGCACAAAGACCAATAAATGATCTTTATACCTTGACAACAACAACAACAAACAAACAGACAATTACCACCTTTACTTGCTTAAGGCAATTATGAACAGATGAATAATTGTGAATGAGGAAAAAATAGGATAAACTTAATCTTCGTCCAAAACCATTGATTTTATGTTGTGCTTATTATTTTGACATTTGTGTGTAACTACAGACTACAGTTACATAACCATCATGTTTAGAAATGTGTGTGTGGCATTCATGTTAGTGACTCTGAGCAGTTGACATTAACTTCTGAAATTAGTCAGCTCAAAGCACTTCTTTTAAAATACATCTGACATTAAGAACCAGCTGTTATATATCACAAATATGTGATATGTTTTTGGAGATTTTATGAAAGTTTCATAGACTACCATTGACTTTGACTCAGGCCTCATCTAAGAGTATCTGCCACTGATTCATTATGCTGCATTAGATGCCCTAGGAGGAGGGAAGGGGCAAAGCTTGAAGGATTGCACAGCATATTAAATCTGTCTTGCTGAACATCAGTAGAATGAAGAAATCCCATGACGATCCAAATGCAGATATAAAATAAGAAGTCGCTGGTTGAAGATGCATGACTTTGAACTCACATGCAATCCTGGGAAATGGAGGGTAGCATAAATTGTACGAAGTGATGTGACAGATAAAACAAGCGGGTTAATACAATGTCACTTATTGCATGAATGCAATTGTATTGATGGATCTCTGTTGCCTGCAGTGTTTTTAAACACAGTCCCTGAATAATTCTGAGCATGATCAAGTTGGCAATATGAAATGTCGACATTATAGGTTTCTGCAAACCACAAAAAGGCTGCGGTGACTTTTTACATTTCATAGGTGCCTTATCAATGTCTTTACAATATGTACCAATCTGATATAGTTCAAGTTGCTCAAGTTTTACATGAGCTTACTTTCTCAGTTGGAGGAGGATGGTATGGTGATGGAGTGACACCTATATGCTGATGCAGACCAGTTCAGGATTACCATTTTCTCCTAGTTATTTGACAAGATGACAGGACCTTTTCTAGCTCATGCTTTTCATAACTTGAATTTGTTTTTTTGTTTTTGTTTTTTTTTTGCTAAAACATGACTTTTCTTTGTTACCTAAATTTAACCAAACCATAACCACTGCACTAGCCTTACTTTACATTGCAGGAAGTTCCCAGAAGAATATGCTGGTATTATATGTATTCATGGTTTGTATAAATATATACAAAACCAGCATTTCTTCTGGCAACTGGGTTCATGCTGAGTCAGTGTTTTGCATGTAAAGATAATTAAAGATTAATTGCAGATAATAACCTTATTTACTCATCATTAAATTCAGTTATTAACAGTGTTAAAATTGCAGATTCTACCTCAACACAGTGCAAAGGCTTTAATTATGTCAGCTCAGTGTGCCAACTCAAAACAAACCAAGGTCTTTACACACCACCATCATAAAACAGCCCAGATTAGACTGGAGCAGCCAAGGCCATCAGACTAAGGATAAATCATTGAAATGGTCAGGTCTAATGACAGCACACTTATCTTTATGTGCTAATCTAGCCAGCTTTATTGCTCTGCCCGGGCTGTTTGCTAGTGTTTGCAGGTTCTGTCAGGTGGAATTCCTCTCCTCACAGTGCACACTGTTCCACATTCAGATTAGACTACGATCCATGTTACAAGAATGGTAATTAATTTTCTAAGTCAGCAGGTCCCAGGGAGGGTGAGGGGAGGGGGGGGGGCTTGGGCTTTGCTTTGTGCAAGATTGGAAGGGATAATTACTCAAAGCTGAGAATTTTAAGTGTTTAAAGTTTTGCTTTTGAGGTTTTTCAAACTGCAGTGCATTTTGTGGTTTGGATGGTGCCTCCTCAATGCAATTTCAATTACAGCAGACACAAGAGTTATCGTGGAGAAAACCTGTTTTATTGTTTGCTTTATTTGCATACTGTTACTGTTGATCGTTCTTCATTACATAATGGATTCATTTCTCATAGACAGCCCAACACATGCCTCCAAGACATGTTTGTTTGTTTGTAATGCAATAAGCAATTGCTGAGGTCATGAGGAATGAGCAATGAAAATGGAGTCAGTGTCTTCCTTTGCCTCAGGCTTATGAACAAGGTGTGGGACGTCTCACGGAAGCTTCACTAGTCAACCACTTATGAGAGGAGGACTGATATAGAAGGCCACTTGGGAGGTAAATAACACTTCATAGATATCACACTTAAAGGATATCAAAATGCATGTTATCATGTAGTTCAACAATTTGCATTTTAGTGTCTCTACATGCAGACACCTGTGACAGCCAACAGGTTTTTACATTCTTGGCTAAAAGGGGTAAAATAGGAACTCTGGCTCATATTTCATACACATCTGTGATGGGTGCATATATGATCACATCAGTAATCAATGCAAAACATGCTACCTTGTGTTGTTCAACATTATTGATACAATACTGTATTAATATGTATTAGGGCTGTGATTCAAAGCCCCTTATTGGACACAACAACACAAGGCAGATTAAAGAATCAAGTTTTGTAGAGATAACTCATAAAACTATAGGGGTTGTGACACAGAAAAATTCTCCATAAACAGACATTTTAACGTCTTTCAAACAGTAATTTCTAAGACATTATGTGCTCAAATGGCATTCCACGGCCTGACAGTGTCGTAGATGCACAATTAAAACCCTCATGCCTTGATCTTCACACTTTGCATGCAACAGAAAGGTGCAGTTATTTGACATTTAATTTGCATCAAAGGGAATCAACTTTATGGAAATTATTTAACACCTTACAATGCAGAACTATGGCTCTTATACCAGGCTGTGCAAGTCTTAATTTAACTAGCAGTATTATGTGTATTGAAATGGACTGTGAGGGGAGAAAAATCAAGATCTTGTACTGCAATTTCATTTCAGCAATAAAGAAAATGAAAGATTTAGAAAAAAGATGGATGAATCTGCATCACTATAGACCTTAATGGAATATCTTTCTTTGGGTTTGATTTAAAACTGCCTCAGATGTCTCTTCCATTTAGCACATGAATAAAGATAGTCTAACCCTTGACACTTTGATCCATAAAGGCATCATGTGATTTTGCCTTTCATATTAATAACCAGAGTGTGTATTCTGTTTATTAATGCACAACTACCGTTATGCTTTACAACAGTTGCTGTAAAGCTCTTAATGTGCTGGGCTTTGCTGGTTTTGTGTTGCTTTTTTGAGCTACGTGATTTAAGGAGACAATTTTCTTGCATACATAATTACAGCAAAACTAAAGGTCTTAACAAAATACTGCAAAGCCCAAAAAACTAGAGAATATGCTTGACTCCACCCCTACCAGTTGTGTATTTGTAAGACCGAGGGTATTTAAGGTTGTTTAGGGGTTCTTGATAATAAGTTTCATCCTTGTACAGACACCATTGTTGAGGAGCCTGAAATTATCAAGGGGCCTGTAATGTCAGGTTTCATCTAATTAATTAGAGTTTTAATTTCCTCTCATAAATATTTTTTTTGTGTCATGATCTGAAATGTTTGGAAATTAGTTCATAAACATCACAATGTGAATGCATGACAATAGCAGGTTATTGCAGGTGCTTGACTCTGCACAGTAAAATATGCAATAAGAAACCCCCTCAGTGTATTTGCAGTTAGAACTGATTTAATTAGAATCCCCTGACTTAATTTCAGGTGATGGCAATTAGCATTGTGTCTGTTGTTGAATGCGATTAGTTCCTTTTAAACATAATTACAATGAGTGTACAAGTGAGGTGTTTTAGTTTCAGTTTATAATGAGTCAAATTATCCCAATTGGAATGTGAGAACTGTTTAATAATGCATCTAATACAATATGATATGTAATATAATTCATACTATCAGCATAGCTTACTTGTTACAGTTACCACTTACAATTGAGATTCATGAGACATAAATCCAATAGCAAATAAGCTGGAAGAGTTTTGAATCAAGGTAATAATCAAGTAATTCTGCTTTTTGTGGATGTGCATTCACTTAAAAGAATTTCATACAAGATTCTACAGTGTCTCATTCACTTATATTAAACATCATGGTTTATTCTTAGACTTTCAACATTTACACTTTGTCTGACAAGTCAATAGACACTTAAACCAATGCTATTTTTCAACTGAAATTTCAACTATCAGCTGACACTTGAACTGCTTTCATCTCTTACTCTTAAGGTTGACATTTCAACTGCTTTCATCTTTCACTCTTCAAATGACAATTGAAATGCTTTCTGGACTTCAGTCAGAACTTCAACTTCTTACACTCAAACTTCTCTCTCTAAACTTTCATTTCACCTGTGGTTTGAGCTTCCTTTTTAATATTTTGACCACAGCCTTAACTGTTGCTGTGTTTCATCTGTTTTTGATGTTTTCAGGGCAAAAGCAGCATTCTTCAGACGCTGTCGTTTTTTTAAAGTTTTGCTTAGTGTGGTCTCCAATTTCATCTATGAAACAATATAAATTACAATGTGTTTTTGTGACTAATTACATTGTTTCACAATTTTGCATTTTGATGCATTGGTGAGTTGGAATAAATCCTAAAAAAAATTATAGAATTTGTTGTGTTTTGCACATTCCACCTGAAACTGCAGCCTCATAACGGTGGGGAAATCTGTGAGCTTCGGGACCTGTGAGGTTAAATGGAGCCCCATGCTGCAAGAGTGGATAGACGAGGTGAAGTGGGCTCAGGTGGAGGTCTCGGCAATAGCAGTTTGAGAAGATCCCTACAAGTTTATTACAACTATATTAACTTCTGGTGCTTACTCCTGGCATAAGAATGTTGCAGACAGTCAGTGGTTTGGTAACTGTAATATATTAGCCTCTAGAGAATCTAACTGTTGTGATTATTAATTTAGCATCAGTGAAGCCGGTGTTTGTTTATTCTTCTCTCGGTGGGTCGTCTGCCTCTCTGCTCAGCTGCAGCACAGCAGCTGGTTTCAATGGGAGTGGATTAACAGTCTCTGTCCTCTGAGCATCTGTTCACTGCAGCAGGAGATGTTTTATCCAGACTACTCATGAAAAAGCCTGTTTTCCTGTCTCGGAGAAATCTGAATGGGGCCACAGGTGCCGAAGACACAGACAGATACGGGCTATTTCTCCCAGGAAATATTTCAAGTTTTCACTGCTAGAGGATGCAACTGAAAAAACAGACATCAAATAAGAATTTTTTTTTAAGAGATAAACACAGAAACTTTTTTTAAATGCATTTATTTCTCAGTTTGTAAATGTTGAGAGTCCCCCAGGGAAGGATGGGATTGGTGGTGAGAAGTTCATTGCAAACTGAAGTTAAAAAGAGCTGATTTATAACTGACTGTTCGGGGCTCGCGGTTGGAAGCTGGTTTGTGTTGAGTGTGTTTCACTTGAAGTGCTTCAGAGTGAGAATTATAAAAAAAGATTTGGATTTTTTTGAAAAAGCATTTTTCCTTAAATTTTTCTGTTTATTGTATTCCACAGGGAGTGTTTGGGAAGTTTGTGCAGTTCATTGCAACATAACAAACTATAAAAACTTGAGGGCGGAGATTATTCTTGTAAATAATTGTTTATGGCTTGTTTTATAGCTTAGCTCTTTCTTCCCTGCGTCTCGTCATCACATGTAAAACGTCTCTAGTACAACTGAGGATCCAAAATTAAACATTACAGTACTTGTACAGTATTTTCAACAGTGATGAGCACATTAAAACAAAGAAAACTCTGTGGTGTGCAAAATATATCAAATTACACATCAAATGTTTGAAACATGAAAATCTCTGAAACTTGAAACTCCTGCAATATATGTGCAATTTTCTATATGCAGCTCCAAACAGGTAGCCAATAACACAGATTTATCTTATATTTGCAAAAACCCAGTTTGCTATGGGAGCACACTGAACTGAAGATTACATTAAACAGTTTACCAAGGAAACATTGTGATTTGTATCAGATAACGAGAGTCTTAAACTATTGGTCTGATTGTGCAATATAGCATGAATCCATGACAACTGATAAGACAGTCCTATAACATCTTAATTAACTCTTAATTAACTCTGACTACTGTCAATAATTGATGGAATAATTAAAGTATGCATTTACATTTCAAAATCGCTATGGGAAGGATGACATGAACAAATAAACTCTTTGATTCCTCAAATCAGTACTGTTGTCACCACAGGCTTGACCTCAGGCACATACACAGACATTTAGATTGGCAGTGACTCGGTTTCCCAGATTATTAGTTGCGATACAGCTTGTCTCCTTAACATAAATTTATAATGAGCCCAGCTAAATACTGTAAAAATGGGCTTATTTCAGTGCTGCTCTCAGTACCCAGATATCTAAACAGCAGTTGCATCCAATGGGAATTTTCCCAAATTTCAGTAAACATTTGAAAGGATCTAAAGCTAAAGCAGATAGGACACACTAAACAAACAAACAAACATATATTTCGAGTGGTGCACTTCAGGCTACAGATTGAGATCCACTCAAGAATTAAACAGTTGCATTAGCATAACTTAGCATAACCACTGAATGAATTACATACTTAAAATGTAACATAAAAAGAAAGAAACAACTAAAAAAAGATGACACAGCACATAGCACAGCAGGTGACTTGAGCCATTATAGCCACCATTCCTGCATATAATTGCTTAAAAGATTTCTATATTTATGTGAAAGATGATAATTGCTTCACATACGAACAACTGGTCAATGCCAATACCAAAACAAAGCCTGCTTTGATGGATCCTGTGATTGTGATGTTATTATTGGTCTTTTATCAGACCTATAAAAATCAAACCACCTTGTAAAAACTGTCCAAAGTGTATATGTCATGAGAGCAAGGTAGACTGAGTCAGTTACTAGTTTTGTTTTAAATTTTGTCAGACAGTGACCACATTTATTGGATTTATCAATATCAGCTGGTCTTGTGGAGAGCTGAATCATATTACAAAGTAGTATGGTGAACTCTTGTAGAAAAGCCAAGTGAACAGTGATGAGACTGTCCTCACAGACAGAAATACAGCTTTTCTTATTTGTTTACATGTTTACAAATGACTTTCCTCGTTTGTTCAGTTGTTTCGTTCAAATCTTGAATAATTTAATTTGTGGACTAGAAGACAAAAGATGGATTCAAAAGTACCATCAAAATGCAGACCAACACACAGTGTTTTAACTTGTGAATATAAGTGATCGTGGAGATAAGCTTACATTCTTCATGTACTATGGATTTGGTAAAGACTCATACAGTGGAAGTCCCCATACAAGGAGAGAAAAACTTCTTGAGTCAGTCTGTTTACCACAAATGACAATATCCGTCTGGTTTTATTAGATCATGGCTGCAGCTCTGGGATCACCTCACCTCCAAGTCTGGCACCTCGGTGGCTGTCTGGAATTAACATGGATTTTGTTGCCCATAAGAGGACTGAACAGCTGCCCCCGAGAACAGACATTCAGGAAGGTGAAATCGAAGCCCTTTAGGATGCCAGTCAGGTAGGAAACTGACTCAGAGTAGTCAGTAAATTTCTTGTTTCTGTTGTCATGACTCCAAGGAGAGGCAGAAATCAGGTCGTCTCAGTTTGTCACTTTATCAGCATTCTTCATATCAGTTTTAATTTGCATCCAAAAACATGAACCCCTCTGAGCTGCTTCTCCACTTTTAACCACACTGTCAAAACTCATTCAATCTTTTTCACTAATCAGAAGTTTTTTTTTTTGCTTGTCTTATCTTGCCAACTTCATGTGCAGTTGCATAAGCAGTAACTCATACGACTAATAAAATACCATCATAAATAGAACCTATGTTATACTGATTTACTCAAAATCATTGGAACTCATTTATTCACATTTGATTTGACTCAGGTCAAGGTACAAGGGCACTTTCAACTTTATTGTTTCCAATGTAACAGATCAAACAAACAAACTATTGAATATGATAAAAAACTAACCATAAACTAGCCAAAAAAAAATGCATTCATCAGTATAACAAATAAGTGCAATTATCATACTGTGTGGAACTGTGATCATTGGCTGATTTATCCTGAGTGTTTAACACTTAGGGGTCACAATTGCAGTGATGCACGCAGGGTCACGTGGAGATCAAACCGCTTTGTAATTTTTAATCTTGTTTTGATCCCACAACTTAGCTGATAACCAAAGGAACAAGGCTGCACGTACAAGTAGCCAAACAAGAGATTTCCGCACAAGGTCGACCCCACTTTGAGATTTTGTGACGAGTTTAAAAGATTTCAGATGCTCTCAAAGCTGAACACTTGCCTTTACACATAGCCAGAGTTGATGAGGTGGTTTAGGTTTCTAATGAGGATGTGGCACCCCCTCACTAAGGTGCTGGTTAAGCAGACAGCAGTTGCACAGGAGGTGTCAGGTGCTCACTGCAGGTGTTCCAGGTGTAATGGAAGCTGCCAGCAGGAGGTTGCCAGACAATGACTGAAGCTAACTACAGGATCCACCTGTCACTGTGCTTCTACGAGTTATTTCCCTTGGTTGCTTTGTCTTAAGTAGCTGTTCCTGGTGTGCCATAGCCTCATAATGGGTTAAAGTGAGACATTTAGGAGTGAAATGGTTTCTGCACAGTCAGCTGATTGCCAAAATTATAGTTTAGTCACTCTGGTGTTTGCTGTTTATCCAAGCAGTGTTTGCCAAGATGATAAAAAAACTGAGTTTTTAGTGCACCCTCTGTCTGCTGCCTTTGAACTGACTATGTTTTACATTTTATAGAGGAGTCCTCAGTATGACCAGCTGGAAGTAGACCCAAGAAAAGCTCAGCCCTCACATGAGGGGGCTACAGCCTGTTTCAGATTACCTGGGAAATTCGCTGAAGAAAAACACGTCTTGGCAACACAATGGAACAGAAATAGGAAATGCATTCATTATGTTACAAGTGGTGCACAGGGGTGCTAGAAATCAATATGCCTCCTGCAGTGCTCTGCAGTCTAGTTAGGCAACTTGGCAGCCAATGAAATTAACATTTCATTGTATTAAAAAAAATGTAATTTTGATGAACCATCCCCAGAGTTTACAGCTGGATGCAGTACAGTACTCACATGCTAAGCTCTCACATGCTGATACTTTAAGTATCAGCATGTGAGAGTACATTTTTTTTCTTTAGATTACAGCAGAATTCAGCGGGTTTTATATTTAATATTTGCAAAAATCTTATGCACATGGCCACATGCACTCCAGCCTGACACACACAGGAGCATAATTCCAGTTTAAGACTTGTGAGTTTTCTGATCCAAACCCTAACCATCCCATACCAAAGTTTACCATGCCAATGATGGTTTTGTTGACATTCATGAGCT
Source organism: Ctenochaetus hawaiiensis (assembly GCA_029783645.1). Lineage (NCBI taxonomy): Eukaryota > Metazoa > Chordata > Actinopteri > Acanthuriformes > Acanthuridae > Ctenochaetus > Ctenochaetus hawaiiensis. Next base: position 9,919,762 of record JAPZDY010000005.1, read on the forward strand.
ACGATTTGGATCAAGAGATACAAAATGATCCTATGGTCCAAGAACATTTTGCACTTTAAACCAACAAGTACACACGAACAGATTTGTGTGGAAAAAAACAATGAATTGTGATGAAAAATGCAATATAACCAAGTGAAGTTTATCTGCGCCATATAGATATGTGATGCATTGTGTTCAGGATCAATACTTTTCCCATACCAGTAGGAACCTTTTGCACAGTGATGGCAGCCATGTTAATCCACTGTTGATCTACTCTTGAATCAAGCTGTTCCAAAATCAATAAAGCCATGAAAGCTTGCCTTTTGGTCTTCATCACATCTTTTACACCCTCTGTGGGCTACTTAATACACTTGGATATCATGCCACAGGTGGTTCGTCTTTGTGTCATATAAAAATAACACAAGAAATTATTTTAAAAAAACAACAATTTTATATCAAAAACACTGAAAATTATCTTAAACAATCTACACAGTAGTGCCCAGTTTACACCACTAAAGGTCTAAAATATTTCTAGAGTTTTTTTTTTTTTTTTTTTTTTACAGATTTAGGTTTACTGTTGGCTAATAAGTTAAGCTGCTGGCCTGTGAAAAATTATTTTTTTTCCAAAATCAAACTTTTTTTTACGATGCCCCACAGTCCATAAACATGAACTGTGTCTTACTCATTCTCTCAGACTACATCTGTGCAGACGCCGACCTGCAGCCCCCGCCGGATGGATGCGGCTGGATTCCACTCCATATTTTGTGTCCCGCTTTGCCTTGCCAGTATATCTGATGTGAACACGGAGCGCTCCCCTCCACACAGCATTTCCACTCCAACGCGGCGACCAGGGGGGTTCGTCTGCTGGGCGAAGTTGAGCCAGCGCGCCGAGAAACGCACTGCCTGGATTCATGTGGCACCTCCATGCACGCAGTCCTCTTTTCTGCGGCGCCGGGCGGACTTTTAACCATTCTCGGGGTGCGACAGAAGCCCGTTTTGCTTTGAGTGGGAATGTGTTTGTAGACACCAATAACTGAGTTGCAACCATTAACCGCCCAGTCATTAAGTACCTGCGGATCTACTGCAGGGGAGTTTTTAACCAGCAAGCGGGATACTGCAGACAACCCGAAACAATACGGACCTTCACAGAAGTGAACAATGCTGAGACTAGAGACTCTGATTTGCACTTTCTCTTTGCTGTCTGTTGCAGCAAGAGCAGATTTTAAGGTACGGAATTGCAGCGAGGTCAGGGAGGCATGTATCGGGAAAGGCTTCGGCTTCTCACATGTCCCTCTCCAGGAGATCCCAGGTAAGGCTGGACTGAGCGCGAGCTGTCAATTAAGCACGCGAGCTGTCAATCAGAGCTTTGTAAATAACCTTCGGGAGTACACGCGCTCATTAATGACACACGTTTGTCTGTGTAATGATGTTCAGCTCTGGATGTAAAAGTTAAAAATTCTGAGGTTCATTCCGTTGCAACTCATTTATGATGCAAAGTCATTGCTGCCACTGTAGGTCTGAAGCTGTTTGGAAATGCTGCGGGCGGGGGCTGGTGGGGTGGTGGGGGGTTTGCTTGTGACTGCATCGGGCTGATAGCTCATACAAGCACCTCAACCACCTGTCACTCAAAAAGTTTCTGCGAGTCTGACCAAAGTTTTGAAACCGCACACTAGAGACAGAGGCCACCCAATTACCAAAACTGTGTTAATCGACCTGAGTGGACGGGCAGCCTCTTTCATCCCACAGCTCACTTAAGTTAAGTGGCAGGTCTGCTGTTATCAGGAAAACACGCACACGCACGCACACACACACACACACACACACACACACACACACACACACACACACACACACACACACACA
>JAPZDY010000005.1:9948816-9974620 GCA_029783645.1 Ctenochaetus hawaiiensis
AAAACACAGCACAACACAACACAACACAGCACAGCACAACACAACAAAACACAGCACAACACAACAGAACACACACATGTGTCTGACTTAATTATAGGTTCCCTGTCCCTTTTTATGGTCATGAATGGTTGTGGTCCAGCAGTATAACCCCAGTTTTTCTAATTGTATGTTTCTGTCTGATACTCAGTTTAATTAAGGCTTTTCTACCATTACAGTATTTTTTCTATAATTCATACACTCATTAGTTGATAAACATGAGGTAACACCTCATATTACAGCGCACATATTCACCTATCTGCTTATAACTATTTACTTATTAACTGCATATTAGTATCACATCGGCTCCTAATTAGTCTTTATAAAGCATCCACTAATGCTCTATTTGGGTTTGGGTGATTAAATGTGCAAGAAAATAAGCTACTAGTTAAAAGTGAATATGTCACTCTTAATGTAAAGTGATATCAGATGTGTAATATAACATTTTCTTGATTTACAAGACTAAACAGCAGCCCTCCCAACAAGTCAGTTTATCCAAAAGTAAAAGTTAAAAGCAACCTTTTTCCAGTCCTGTCATATTGTTCTGTCTAAATTTATCCAATGTCAACAACTGAACAATATTTGAGTGATGAATAATGCTATCTGATACTCACCAGTCAATGTCTTGCCTTCTATGCTCATTCTTTTCAAACTATTCGACATATTATATGAAACGAATAGTCTTCAGTTACAGCTTGCGACTCTCAGATGATTGCACTTTGCCCAGAAACTCAATGTCACCATGCCTGCCTGGGTGATGTCTGTCTGGTTTTTTCCAGGAATATACACTTCTTTGGCTCACATGTGATTCCTGGAAGCATGCATAAATAAATAAGTGTTATTTTGATCGTCTGCTGTCAAGAAAGTGAATGTCATGCGGAGGACTGCAGTGAGGGAGGAAATGGGGTTTGTCCAGCAGCACTTAGATGCATGACTCCAGGCACCCCGCTCTTCCTCTTGGGGTTTGCTGCCACTCTCCATAATTTCATCAGTGTCAAAGCAGAAGCCATATGCAGGTTTCTGCTCTGCAGCCCTGTGCTGTCTGGAGACTCTGTGTCTGCTTAAGGGTCTCGACTGGCCACCCGTGCGGGAAATCCAAGATATTGATTGCTTGATTCTAATTTCACCTTTATCTTTATGCATCCTTAATTGAATCTGAGCCTTTAAATTTGTGTGGTTGTTAGTTTTAAACAGGAGATGTCAATTGAAATTTAACCAGCAAGTAAATATTAGAACAAAAAGGCATCTTTTAAGTATTTGAAGCATGATTTATAGAAGAATCTGCATTCATCTGACTCCAGGTACTTAAAATAAATATGCTGGCCTTGATAATCAGTCTAAGCACATAATTAGAGAGCAAGACAATACAGATCTGTTATTCATTAATTGCTCTTTAGCATCTGGCTCTAGAGTCCCACCTGCAGAGTCATTGTATGTGTATATTCTCTCCTCTTTATGCAGAGTCTGTGTTGAGTGTTACTGCAGCTGACAGTAGCTGGCCAGCCCACGCGTACCTGACACCGTAGCCTATGTGTCACAGTAAGAGGGCACAGTCTCGACTATGCCAAGACCATCCGAGGAGAAATACAGAAATATCCACTACAACCTGTGTTACACTGTTTGTTTGACTACAAGAGACCAACAGCATCACTGAAAATTCAACGCCAAACATGCAGCCACAGTCACTGCGTTTATTTAGTATGATCATATGTGAATATTTTCATTGTTTTCACCGTAACACTCCAAAGACCTTCAGAAAGAAATTAGACAAAATGACTGGCACAGAGAATTCTTTTCCACTTTCTCATTAAGAACTAAGTCAGGAATCTTAATTGCTAATCAATTGTTGGCCCTCGTCTGACCAGGAACGCCATGGTGCCAAACAGAATTTTAATGCGGTCAACCTTCCACAATTGATTTTCTACTGGAGTTACTGACTCACACGCTTTAATTGCTGGTCAAAAATCTCCTGGCAATCCTGCTACTCAGACAACGTTTAGCAAACAGCACAAAGTGACATCTGTTGAAATTGCTGCACCCTGAAACTCACTGGATCTAAAAGTTCACTGATGCAGCACTGAAAGTTACATATTACACATGAAAAGAAAATCAAAAAAGACAATTTTCCAAATAAATCCTTATTTTTTTAATTGGCTGTTTACCTAAACTGAAATGTGCCATAAATCTGAACTGTCATCATTTATATTATTCTGTTAAAGTTTAGTTGTCATTATATGACACCTATTGTTAAAAATATGTCTAGTCTTTGCGGTTTTTAAAGTCATATGCACTTATTTCTATAGCCGATTGTAACAGTTTTGAGGTTTGTAAGTTGTGCATGTTGTGTGATTCAAAACAAATATAATTTTTAACTAGTTGGAAAAAATAACAAACTCTAGGATAATAAAAAATACTAAAAGTTAAAGGTAACTCAGTATTGCAGTAGTGCTAAATTAAACAAAACTCTGCCTTTTTTAAACCCAATTATTTTAAGTGTGTGCATAAAGTCCATTTTAGGTGTTGATTGCAACCTGACTAAGGCTTTAATTACTTTGCACAGATGTCAAATGTGGCCCAGGGAGAATGTGGTTTAGGAAGCTAATGCCTCAGTTTCCTGACCACATTGTTTTTTTTTAATCATAGAATGTAATTACTCAAATTAAGGAGAGTGAATTGTGGTGGAAAACCAACCCTTTTCATCCTCTTAAGTTATGGCCGGTCACAGTTCAGGAGACTTTACAGTCATTAATTCTGCAGGCCAGTTCCCATGAGATTCCTCTCAGTAGATGTCATCCCAGCCACCTCAGTTGGTTTCCTGCTTACGACCAAATCAAGCGGACTTAGCTCATAATATCCTCTGTGGTGTGCTTGGAAATGAAAAGAATGCAACACGCCTTTTTTTACATCAGATTTAAAATAGGAATGCTCTTTTTCAAAATTGCCAAAATAGAGACTACTGACATTTCTGACACCAGTAGCTGTGAAAGCACAGAAACAAAAGCTTTCTCTTCAACGCAGGAGAATGGCTCTGTGTAACCTCTGCACACCTCTGTGCACACTGTGACGAATGGGAGCCTAACTGAGCTTTATCAGCCAAATATAATGAACTCTCTGCAAGTTGGGACTATTAGAATGAGCCTCCGTCCAGCACTTCAGCATTATTATTTCCTGTTTAGCAGCCTTTTATTCATACAAACCTCTTAATTACTGAAATATGTTCACAATTTATTTAAGCTTCTCTGATCTTTTTTCATCTCTGACATTTCACTAACTTTACTGTTTTAAAATATGATCCTTCTTCCACTAATGAGATATGATTATCTTTTTTTTAGCTAAATAAATTAGTCAATGTTTTATTCTTCAATACTGAGGCATCCACAGTGTGATTAGCAATCACACTAAGAGAGTTCAGAATTATATCAAATATACTGTCCACATCGCAAGTAAATTTAGCCTTAATTACTTTGGTCATGTTCAATTAATATTTCAGCAGACACACTGGACTGAAAGCTCCACTGCATTATGATTAAGGTGTGTTTTTTTTTTTTTTTCTAAAATGCACACTTTTTAATGAAATTAGTTTTGAAGCCGTCATTAATCAGTGTGCATATCGCTCAGCACTTCTGACTAATACCAATGAGTCGCTGAAGCACAAATCATGCTTGGAGCTTTGCATTTTTAAATAACTGCTCGCTGTACTCTTTCATTCACCCAAGTCTCTATGCTAAAAAAAGGGGGGAGAAAACATGATTACATCACAAGTCCTGCCTAGTGTATATGCTACTAACAGAATAAGTCATATCCTCTTAAGATAGCATAAAAACATGTGTGAAGTAAAGCCAGTTTTATCAGATCCCCAGTCATTGGTGTTGATAAGACACTAATGACAATAATTAATTGGGAAAGGAGGCAGAGAAAGCAAGTCTTTAATGAGCATGTATGCAATAAATCAAAAGCAATTTTAGACTTCATAGATTTATGGAGGATTTCTTCTTTTAAAACAGCAGCTTGTTGGAACTAAAAATACATTAGTCTCAATTAGTTAAAATCATTGTGAGATAACGTGCTGTTTATTCCAGTACCTTGAATGTGTGGGTGTTTTTCATGGTTTCCTTTCTGCTGGTGTGCAACACAGGCAGCTCTTGACAGAACTAATCACATGAGATCTGGTGTGGTGTCATGGAGAGCCTTACCATTTGGTTCCTCTGCCTCTGCCTCTGTTCCTCTGTAATGTGTAACCTCACCTGCAATGCTGAGCACTAATGACCACTTCAAACCCATTACAGTGGTTGTCAGGGCCATGCTGATGACTGACTGTCATGTGCGTGGCTCAGAGGGATGGAGCTCTAATATGTCATGTGACCTAGATACGAAGAATTGCTTTACAGGTCCTGATGTAGAAGGTACTGTTCATGAGATAGGATGTATTACAATGAATCAAACGAGTGTGTAATATGAAATGTGCTGCTTGTAGTGACGAACACAGAAAATGAGACACAAAATTTAGTTGTAATTTAATTTCAGCCTGTAAGTTTTAACTGTTTTGATTTACTCTCATTAAGCCTGTTTGAGACGCAGTTGGCAGTGTTGAAATAAAACTATGCATCTTAACTCTAATACTGTACTTTAACGTAGAATGTAGGATTTTATTTGCCACTAGAGGGGCCTGTGTTGAAACAATAAAAAAACAAACAAAAAAACGTAATTTAATGCACCCATGAAGTGGTGTGGGGTCATGAGACTTGTCTATTTCTTTGTTAAACAGCCATGCAGATGAAAATCTGTGACCTACGGACATTAATCATAGTTGCAGTCCATTATAAAATAGTTCAATACAATAAAATGGCTCCACCTTAATCAACTACAACAGTAAAACCTCACTTTTACTTGAGTAATTATAGTCTAATAATTTAACAGTCACAAAGTCCATTTTTCTAAAGTGAGTACTGTTCTCACTTTGAGTAGAATATCCTGATTATACTTTCATACTATTAAGCAGCAGTTTCAGTGCAGGACTTGTACTCTTACTGCAGAATTTTACAGTGATAGGATTTGAATTCCTCTCATCGGTGGCTGCAGGGAGCCGTTTTCAGTTACAAATAAAACAGAAAATTAAAAGGAAAGTGAATACTGTACTAAGTTCATGCTGTGTCCAAAAACAAACCTTCAAAGGAATGCTAATCTGTCTGGTTTAAGTGTAAATGAGCAACTGTTTGCTAACATAATGTTTGCTAACATGTTTGCCTCGACATCTTCATGAGGTAATAATACATTAATATGGCATCTGAGGCTTTTCTGTTGCCTCAAAGTGGTCGAACAAAAACATCAGTTATTGCTGCTATTAAACTTTAGATTTGACACATCACCCAATTAAAGACAATAACTGAGGAATATAAAAGACTTTGTGGAATCTACACTTCTCTTTATGGGGCGTGAGTCTCCTCTTGAACTATTTCCCTCTGCAGCTAAATGTGCAGAGCTTTGGAGCCTATTTAAATTTTAATATTGGTCCTTGAATGACAGGACTATCATTATGGATAACAGATGGTCAGAAATATTATCATCTCATTCCCAATTTCTGGTGAGTCATAGAGGTCATGAGGCAAACAACAAGTGGTGACTAAAGAGGAGCTTGCAGAATGGCTGCAAACCCTGCAGACAAACTATGTTTTGGAATTATAATTATATTGAAGGATTTTTTGAAGGATATTTTTTTGCACCTCATCTGACAGACTTGTGCTTCCTGCATATGCAACCATTGGCAGTGCAAGAAATAATACAGAAATATATATATCTTTCCTATGATGGTACACGTATGTATTTTGGGTTAGCAGGTGACATATGGACAATACAGACCTCCTACACTGCAAACACAGAGCATATTGCTTTCCAGAAATATATGAAGGAAGGCTCCCATCGCAATGTCAGAAGTGGTTGACTGAGGATAACGATCAACAAAGCTGTGAAGTCTCTTTAAAATGAAATCAACATCAGACGCCCTAATTGATTTGCTATTTTGGTATTTTTTTTTTCGGTTGTTGGCAGGTTTTCTGTCGGCATCACAATCAAGCAGACTTTCCTTTTAAAGCTGTGTTCTATCTTCCAATCAGACACATTTAATGTAATTTTGCTGCCTTTTTTTTTCATTTAAATCTCAAATCTAGGCAAGATTCCCAGCACATCCCATAAAGGCACATCAGTGCATATCATGAGCAGTGTAATCTAAGCCAACACAGTCACACATAAAAGACAATCAGACAATAACGCTCTCTTCTTTTTCTTCCTAACCTAGAATTCTTCTTGGAGTTACTGGAGAACACGGAGAGATCCCTGAATGAGATGTTTGTGAGGACTTATGGGAAGCCTTACATGCAGAACTCTGAGGTCTTTGAGAACCTGTTCGCCGAGCTGAAGCGCTATTACACGGGAGGAAATGTTAACCTGGAGGAAATGCTTAATGACTTTTGGTCGCGGCTGCTGGAGCGTATGTTCACACTTCTCAACTCCCAGTATGTCATCACTGAGGACTATCTGGAGTGTATCAGCAAGTACACTGACCAGCTCAAGCCCTTTGGAGACGTGCCCAGGAAGCTCAAGGCTCAGGTTACTCGCGCATTCATCGCTGCACGCACATTCGTCCAAGGGCTCTCCGTCGGCAGGGAGGTGGCCCAGAGAGTGTCTAAGGTAAAGGTCTTCACCGCAGAAGTAAAAAATTGAACACCTGATCCGCTGCTTCTGTCATTTACAAACATGAAACTAAACCACAGTCTGTTTGATTTCACTTGCTGATTCTGTTGGAAAATATTCAGTATTTGACCTCAGCTGAAATTAAGACTTGCCGGTGTATCCTGCTCAAATTTTAACAAGGCCAAGGTTTTTTTGTTTGGTGTTTTGCAGTGAGCACACATATCCCCTTGGTTTTTTCACTGCAAACAAGTTCCTCCCAGCTACTTTTTCTGACTAATGTGCTCTCTCTTGGTGCATGTCCTCAGGAAGTTTGAGGATCAAGGCAGCTTGTTTAGGTGCTGTCTAGAAAAACAGCACTGGAGGGTATGTGCATTGCACAGGAGAAAGGCCCAGACAATGAAAAACAGAGAGGAAAAGACATTTCTGCCATCACTGTTTATTGCTCTATTGCCTAATATTTGTTCACCCACTATACAGAAGCCATTAATCATGCTGCAGCCACTGTTTGATGCGATGTAATCTTAATGCAGCTTCTGCAGTATATCACGCTGCCCAGGGAATGTGTGCAGTTTTGATCAAGTACAAAGTAAGATTAAAGGGAAAGCAAGAGGGCTAAGGCTTGGATTTAGTCACACTCAACAACGGCAGGGGCTGCTTCTGCACGCCTTCGTGTGGAATGAGAGAACCGCTGATAAACACCATGCTGCAAATCCCCAGCCACTCTGGTTTCCTTTCACTACTGTATTGATATCAGATAGACTGGATTATCAACACTATTATAAATATTTATGGACCAGCTGTACAGTATATGAGCAGAATGTGATGGAAATGTAGTAACCCTCAGTCATTAGAGGCGCAGACGCTGAGGAAAAGACACTGCTGTTCTCTAAGAAATCCAACAGTCAGTTTTCTTGTAGCCTCACCACAGTGCACTCAGTGAACTTTAACCATGTTCCCGTCACCGTGTGTGCCAGCTACCCCCCCGCCACCACCACCACCACCAGCAGCAGTAGTAGTGTTGAGGCTGATTTAGAAGCAGCCGCAGAGGATGTGTTGTTAGTATGCGTTTACTGAGTTACACTCTGCGTTTCTTACGAGCCAGTATGTCCCAGCTTCACCCCCTGACATTTCAGTGAGACCTGAGATCCAGGTCATGTGTCTGGGACTGCAGCCCTTTGATCCCCCGAGGGTATAAACTCATCTCGAGGGATTGGGTGTAAGCATAATGGAATAAGACACCCTGGCAGAGGTGACTGTTGCACAGCGTCTCTGATATGTGACACCCATGCTTATTGCTGCTGGCATATATATTGAATTAAAGAGTATGATGTAGTTCTTTATTTCTTTACTCACGAATCACAAAACCTGGAGGAAGCAGAAACTCCTGTTAGCTGTCTGCATCTCAAAAAAACAAAGCTAATGCTACATCATTACCCAAACAGTTAATTTGCCTCTGTTTGTTTGAGGCGTTAAAATAGTATAATCTTCTGTCTCGTCATTGATACTTAAGGCGTCTGGGGGTAACTAACAAGAAAACTTTTCTTATCAATCAATCAATCAGACATAAGCCCTGGCAGATTTCTCAATTTAAAAACCTGTTCCTTCTTATTAATGCTGTAAAGTGTCTGCTCACCTGTGGTTTATCGTTCGGGTGGATGTTAACTGTGTTTACAGGAATAACAGTGTCCTGACAATGTGATTTCCAGGAAGCGACCACATCCATGAGTTCATCAATCCCTCCAGAGGATTCAGTAAACCTCTTTCCAGACTGAGCTGTCCAGACATCCCTGCATTGTCAGTGTGGCTTCCTCTGCCCACATTTTAATGTTTTTAGTGGCCACTTTCCCCCTCTGAGGACATACAATTTGATGAAACAGCTACACAGAGTTGTGATCTGTTGAGCTCAGAGAGGTGGAATCGATTTATAGGTGTTTGTAAAAGGAGCCATAGCAACGGTCAAGTACCTTGTCTTGCTGGAAGGACAAGACACACACTAATAAAAGCATCTAAGGGTTTTCTTCGGTTAGCGATGATTGAAGTCGCCCATAATTAGATAATGAGCGTCTGGAGACAGCAACTAAAGTCTGAAAAATTAGCCCAGAGGCATTATTTTTATTTAAGTGGATATAAACTGAACTAACAAAGATCGGTGGAAATTCCCCTGGCAAGTTGGGAGCAGAGGGAGTTTGACATCTCTGGTACATGGTGTCTCTCTCACTAGAACAGAGTTCATTTGTGCAGAGACATAATCCTCCTCAGCATGACTTGCTAGTGGTTGCTGTCTCCTGGTCTGTCTAAAGCAGCGCCAACAACCTGTCTATCACCACACCTTGCCAATGCAATCCTTCTTCAATAGCAAAGATATGGCTCAAGAACCTGTGAACTTGTGTAGATGGTGGACAAGAGCCTGAAGATCCTCGTTTTTGTCACAGAGGAACTGGGCATTAGCAATGATGATAGAAGGAAAGGGGATGGGACATTTAGGATTCAGACACTGGGTTGTCATCCTACACAAAGCCCTCACACATCCCTTACAGACCGATGGTTTGCACCTTTCCTCTCCTCTTCCTTAGTCTGTGTTAAGGCACTCTGGTGTTTCCTCCTTTTCCGTGGCCTTGCATAAGCTCAGACAAGTTTGGCAAAACCTGAAGGTTTGTTGAACTTGAGCAGAGGAGTGTTATAAATCCTATCCTGTTTAGATGCAGTGAGCGACCCTAAGCAATAGCACCTACGCAATAGTTAGGTGGCATGCTGAAGGCAACACCACCTGTGTGAAATACATCACCCAGACCAGGTAATACTAACATTATTACAACAACAACAAACGCAGAGTTAAGAGTTACCACTAGTGATCATATCTTCAACTAAAAATGGATAAAACATATTGAATGAATGTGTTTATCTTTCAACAAATATTGAAATGCCCAATGATGCCCACATGTTGTGAAACAGGCGGAATGTCAGTGACTGTGTGAGTAGCTCAGTTTCTGGTACAAAAATGTCTTGCCAGAAAAGTAACTTTAATCAGTCAGAAACATGTGTAAAAGAACATTACTGAAAATAACTGCACAATAGGAAACAATTTAAAGACCCAGAACACATTTAAAACACAGTTTCCTTTGACTTTTAGTCCCAAAACTCAACATCTGAAGGCATGCTGGGGAAACTCCGCCCGCACATCCCCTAACACGCTACAATATATTCATCAACATGTTGCTATTATTTGTGAGTGATTATTAATTTTTTGACCCCTTGATGACCAAAATTATTCAAATGGCTTAAAAATCGTGAAAATACCTCTGAGACAAAAACTAGACTAAAATACTGTTGGTTTTCTTTTGACTAAAATAAGATTAAAATGCCAAGACCTTTAGTCAACCAGCACATGGCTTTAAAAAAAGGGGATACAGATGACTAAATATGATAAAAAACTAACAAGGATTTCATACACAGGACCAAGACTAAGAGTAAATTTAAAAAGAGGCGACAATATTAACACCACTGCAGCTGTCACTGTCTGAATCCTGCTACTGTAGTAAGATGGCAGCAGATTTGACAGATATAAATGTGCAAACAGTCTGTCAACATCACGCTTCGTCTCCATTAAAGCCATGATGCATGAACTTTATAAGATGAGAATGTTATGTCATTTCACAGTATGTTGTCAGTGTCAGCAGGAATTATTCCCTCAGTCAGTCACTTAATTGCATGTTTTTTTTTCACAGGGGAGAATGAAAGGCATAGTGCATTCACTTATGTTGTTACTAGTATTAGTATTATTCGACATATTTCCAAATGTGATGGAAGGTGACACACTAATATGTATTTTTGTGGAGTTATTGGAGTGAAAACAACATTTTTAAAATACCAATACGATGCTTGTTAATGAGTGGAAAACGAAGGCTGAAATGACAAATTTAAGAGCTTTAAAGGAGCAAATAAGGAACTATTACTGCTTTAACTATGATAATAATACTGTTAATCATAATAATCATCATAATTATTATTATCTTAATAATCATGGCAGTAGTCTGTGAGTTATGTTTGAAGGCTGTGTGCATGTGAGCCCTCCTCTGCAGCCTGATTCTGTGAAGCTAAATAAATCCACACATTTCTTTGTGTTACTGACCACTGAGCAGAGAAAGAGGCAGGGGGCCTGAGAGATCAAACATTAACACATATCACCCAGATCAGGTCATTACTCTAATCTGCAGACCTGAAGAAGGTCGTCTGAGTTTTTTTTTCTCCTCCAGGCTGAAACTGTAGCTCACTTTTATTCTCGTGTTAGCAGGTGAAATATTCACAGACTTACAGCTACAACAAAATGCTGCTGCCCGACTTCTATCACATTTCAAGATAATTGACCACAATATACCACTCGCTTCTGCTCTAAACTTCTATGTCTTAATTGATTTTAAGAGTGTTTTTCTCATCTTTGAAAGCTCACTTGAACAGGCTGCTGCTCTGTGATCAGCTAATCATCCACAAACCTGTTCACTGATTGAGATCTTTTGGCAGGTTTCTTTTTATTTTTCCTTTAGCTTTCTAGTTCATTCACAGTCTCCTTTTGTCACAAAGAGTGGTTGGACCCTTGTTGTCCAAGCCCCTCAAGCATAATTATTATTAAATCATTACACTCATATTTGTTGGTTATGTCAATATTGTTATGTACCTTTTATTTATTAAATTATTTTTTTGTGAATTTTATAATTTTTTGGCCATCTGTTGCTGTATCAGGCTCATTGTCCTTACAAATCCCCCTTGTATGTTTTGCAGGTTTGAATTTTGGTCTCACTTTATTAAGGCAGTTGAAAATATATTAGTCCAGATAAACATCTTGAGAAAAAACAGATTGATTTGAAGTAAGATAATCTCAATTTGTGGGTTTTTATTTCATGGGCTACTTTATATTTCTTCAAACAACAACCTGTTGTTTGACACATGTTGTTTTTTTCCACAGCAGCCGTGTATTAGGCTCTTTGTAGTCAAATCAAATGAAGCTTATCCTGGCTGCATGCAGGACAGATGCCTCAGAGTTGAGTGGATGATGGTTCAGATCACCTGTGCCAAAGGATGTGGAGACTCACAAAACAAATCTTTAGTCCGTATCTTTAGTGTCTTTAGTCCTTCTCTAGAATTCTTTTCCCTCTTTTGCTTTTCTGATTGAGGGATATGTGAGTATTCTGAAGCTCAGATTGAGTGAATACACAAAAAAAAATCACCATTTAACCACAGGTGTCCTGCAGCAGGGCAGATTGTGGTGCTGTTCATGCGTTTGATTTTCATCTGCAAGCTTTCCTTTACTTGTTGTCTCCATTACAGCCACTTTCAGACACATTTCCTTTTGATTCAGGGAAACTTTAATGAGAGCTAAAGGAAAAAAACAATACTGCAATTTTCTTATTATCTAAGAGGCATTTGTTTATTATTATTCAAGTGGCATTATTTCATTTTGAAGGCATCTTCTGTAGAAAAAGATTGCAGAACTTAATGGAGTGGGTGGATTTAAAAGTCTGGGCCCAGACAACCTGATGAGCCGAAGTCTGGGAAATCAGTATCATAGCATGAGAGAGGAACTGAGCTCAGCATTCGGTCATTATCAGGCAACGAAACAACAAAGCATTAACAAGAATAGCAGCTTTGCATCTTTGTTTTATGAGCTCTAAGGTCCTGCAAAAAACAAGTAAAAAATAAAAAAGACATTCCTCACTCTGCTGTGATTACATAGTTATCTCCAGTTTTCATTATATATCCTGATGCTTGTTCACTGTCTTTATTTGGCTTGAGGTATATAATCATACCTTAGTTTTCCTATAAGTGAAGAATGCTGTGAGGTTGTGTGTCCTTTTGCTCATGCATGCTTTCACATAAGGCATGCGCATAAATATGATACGAATTTCTTCTCTTGGGCCTTTACATTACATTTCATTGCAAAAGCTTTTGTCCAAAACAACTCATGGTAAGTGCATTTATGGTTGCATGGTGTATCTGTGTAGTCTGGAAAATGTAGGTTTCCAGCATTAAATGTGCCTGTTGTTGCTCCATGGAACACATAAAAAAGTCCATTAGCTGTGACCCAAGAGCTTTCACGTCTTGACGGGGCTCCAGAGTGCAAACATTTCAGAGTTGAGGATAAGAATGTTGAGTGCAGCGCGCTTCCTGAGGAGTCATCTAATAAAAGCAGAAAAATTACAAAGTCACAAAGTCAGTTTTGTGTTTACTATCTGAAAATGTCACTGCTAGCTTACGCTTCTTATAATCACTTATATGAAGTGGCACAGATGTTGGTCCTTTTAAAGTTTTGATATGTGACGAAGTGATACAGCAGAGAAAAGCTGATTCAGCAAATGGTCAGCTGTTTCCTGTAGTTTGTTTCTTCTATCGTAAAACCTCCTGAATGATGAAACATTTCTTGGCGGTTTGTGCATCCCTGCCAGTAACTAAAGTGTAACTAAAGTTACACCAGTAATATTGAATGTTTAAATTAGAATAAATAGACTAATTTTGATCTCAAGTCTAAGAGGGCTTTACTGCACAAGTTGTACAATTCATAAAACTCTCTGCTACTGATGTGCAAAGTTTCATAAGCAGAAAATATTTACTGAAATTAATATACTAAGCCTATAAATTAAAAAAAATTTAAAATGTGCCTGAGTGAACCTGGTGCTCATTAATCAGCTACTTGAACTTGATACCATTCGATCAGTGTGAAATGCTACTTCATAAGACTGTGAGGTCTTCTTATTTATTTTTCCTTTAAAGGACTTAAGTATATCTAGATCTGAACATCTTTCTTACTGTTATCAACATGTCTGAAATAATTTGCCTTTACAGAAAACACGTCAAGCAAGTTGAGACACTCTGAGCTCACTGTTTGGATTAAATTAGCAAAATTCTGTGAGAAATTAGAGCCAGAATCAATGTTCACACTGATTCATAGATTATGAATTTAAATTGTGACCCTGAAATTAATTTAAATTCACCTGCAAACCACTTGAATGTGAACTGCAAAACTGTTACATCTATGCAAGAAGAGTAAGACATCTGTATTTAACATGTGCTCAGAAAAAGATTTTATTTTTTAAATAATATTATGTTTGTTTCAGTATTTCTATATCTGATCAATTCATGTAATAGTGCTTGAATTCAGTGTATTCTGTCGTTTAAGCCCTTTTGCTGATGAATCATTTCTCTCTTGTAAACAAAATGAGTAACTAAAGTTAATGTTTAGTTGCAAATTATGATTTATTACATGTCATTGCCAGGGAGTGATTGTGAATTGTGTGTGTCTTTGTTATCAGACTTCACATCCTCTTCAAACTCTGCCTATCACACAACAATATGTTATGTTATATACTTTCTAATGTGAAGTTATAAAAACGAAACACAAACAGCTTCATAGGACTAACTGAGTGGACAAATAGTTATGTCTTTAGTAATTTAAGTTTTAACAGCTTAAATTGTCTGACAGTGAACACACATTGTGATTAGCAGCAGGATGATCGGCAGGACGTCTCTTGTCTTGGCCATGTTGTGTCTTTGAAAGTGCACACTAATGTGAATTTTTAACCTCAAAACAAAGAGTAAACTCATGAACTCAGAATCCTCAGTTATGTATGTTCAGGTCAAATAAGTAACATTCATATGTAAAACAAAAAAGTAAAATGTCAGCCATTAAAATCCTCCTGGATTAAATGCAATAACTAAATGAGAAAATGTGTTTCACATGATTATGAATTTGGAGGAATACTGGAGGTGCTAATGGCTGCTGTCCCCCTCTGTGCTCCTGCAGGTGGGCAGCACTCCAGCATGTATCCGAGCGCTGACCAAGATGCTGTACTGCCCCTTCTGTCAGGGCATGCCGGCAGTTAAACCCTGTAAGAACTACTGCCTGAACGTCATGAAGGGCTGTCTGGCCAATCAAGCTGATCTGGATCCAGAGTGGAACTTGTATATCGGTGAGTCTTTTCAAGTGTTACCTTTTCAGCTGGTTACTGTTGTTCTCATATTTCCCATAATACCATCATTACATTGAAGAAAGACAGAAAAAAGAACATTATACTTGTGTGTGGGACTCTACAGTACTGCAAATTTTACAGTGCAGTTTCAATGTAGAGGTCAGATTAGTATGTGCTGTATGTACAGGGTTAATGTCTAATTTAAAACCATGCTAGGGAAGAACAAGAGAGTATGTCAGTGTGATGAATGATGTATAAAAAAAAATCAGAGACGACCTCAGGCAGCGCGGTTGAAAACCAGGAATCCTTACTGGCAGCCCAGGGGTTTCCCAAACTTTCAGACATTCCCAAAGTTTTTTTTTTTTTTTTCCCAAGACTCAAACCTACAAAAAAAAACATCACGAATTGCATAAACATACACATTTATACATAAACAAATAAAAGCCCACAACAAACCGTGAATTTAAAATGTATTAAAGATGTATTTGCTTTATTTTAAAAGTACAGCACTGCAAAAATCAGAGTTGCTGCAAAGTTTCTCTCTCATAAAATATGTTAAAACAGTTTTGTTTGTCTCTTTTCTCATGGTATGTACACAGCAACTTAGCTGGACAGACCAGCAATTGGTGACTAAATTTACAAAATACTCTGCTGGACCATATGAGACCTGTGCATAAAAAACAGTGGAATTTACACTATAATTTCGTCTATCAATTAAGATTTGGTCAAATAATTTGAAGTATAATTGATCACATTTTAAGACACACATGATCAAAATCATAGGAGTTAAATTAGTGCTAAAATGTTTCACATAGTGCCTTTTTTTTAAAATGAGACAAATAATGAAGCCGTTATGGAGGAAAAAGGCACAGAAATACTTCAGTCAATCAGTTTTTGAATTTAGTAATTCGTATCAGCTTGCACAGTGTTGAATGTTTGTAACAAGTTGAAGACAGTAAGTAATAAACAGTTTTAACTGCACAGGGAATCGCATGAGTTAAGTGCTTTGTTTTTAAGCTGCATGTTTTGGACCAACAAACCACTTTGTAACAACGAGCTGAAAGTAGTTCAAAGAACAACCTGGAAACTGCAGACTGGAGTGTTGATTTGGTGAGATCGACAGTAGCTGTGAGCAGAAACAGAGAGAACCTGGATTCAGTTTAATATCACAAATATCGCTTAATTCAGCTTTACACCTTTTTCGTCTGAAATGTTCATGAAAGAGTAAACACCTCAGCGTTGAAACATGGAGGCTTCTGGCTCTTTCAGGCTGATGTTTTATGGAGGTAAAGAGAGGCTGTGCTTTAATTTGTATAAAATCACTGAAAATCACTAAAACATAATTACCAATATGCACTAGGAACTTTAATACCACTGTTTACATCATTATGAACCATCTATCTGGACTTTTGTGGTTTGAGTTTCACTGTCTGACTTTTAGGATGTTATATTTCACAAATAGGTTTTTACCCTCTAGGACTCAAATTATTGAAGCTTCTCTTTATTCCACTAATGCTGACTATTTCTTCTGACAAGAAAAATGTCTATAGTGAAGCATTTTACAACATTTTTGTTCAAACCAGACTAACGTGATTATAAAAAGGTGAGGAAAGGCAGGCTGAGGTCAAAATGTTCAGCTTGTAAGTCTGCAGGATTACAGAAATAGGGCTGTTATGCTGTCAAGTTTGACTTTCTATTTTAAGAGAGGTTGCAGCTGGTGCTGTGTTATCATGTTTTGACAACATCAGTTCCATTGACACACATTGGGCCCTTCAGATAAGAAGGCGCTTTATTTGTCATACTTTTATCAACATTTTCCTGCTTAGAAAAAGATTTTATTCATGGGATTCTGCCCTCCTGCTGGGCTAAACGGAGACTTGTAATGGGGCAGAAGTGCACCGCGGGGAGTGTCAAGTTTTCTGAAGAGAAGTTCAATGGGAACTTGTTCGGCTCAGAGACAAAGTAAGAAACATGAATGTGACATTAAAATATGTATTTCATATTTCATAGAATGCCTTAAACAGATGACTCCTGCTGTCATTTAGATCATCCTGTAAGACTGAAGGAAGGTGGCGACGGTGAAAACGAGACTCTGCTGCTGTGAGAAACAGAGGAATGAGCTCTGATTGTTCTTTGCTCGCCTGTGGCAGATAAAACTTAGAAATCCAACCATCGACAAATGAAATAGTAGGAAAACTGTGGAATTTATACAGGCTATATGATGCGGCAGTTTTTGTGAAGAGGTTGTGATTTCTAAGCGGAGTTATCAGCTCGTGTCCACGCGTTCATTAATTTGTCACCTTTTGTGATATGACCATAGATATAAAACCAAAAATAGTGTGTGGGTTCATTAGTATTTCCAACTCATTTTATTTTTTTGCTCCTGCTGTTAAATAATTATACGTTTAACAAAAATATTTGACATGACACATCCGGCACAGTGGGGTTTGCACATTTAATCCAGTCAGTGTGGTTTGGATCAACTAGATGTCAACTGACAAAAACTTCTGTGTACATTTCAAAAAGAAATGTGATTGAGTTGGGTCCGAAGTTTCTTCCTGACATGCTGTTTTAAATACTGTGCTATAAAATCTATAGTGAGTGAAATGCATAGTATTTATTTTGAAATAACTGCAGTGTGTAAGTATTGTTCACCATGGGCATAATTTTCCCACTATGCAATCCAGTAGTAATGGTGATTACAGCAACAACAATATTACTACAATGGCTGCAGTGTAATCTTTGGGGTCACCTATGACCTTCTTTACTTCGTCCACTTGGATGATGTAAAGGTTTGACTCTTACTCTCTGCCCAAAGGTCCATCACTGTAGAGATTTTTAGATATTTTCAACACTTTCAGTAAAATAACGACAGCAGACTGCAGCTTCATCAAGTCAATCTCAAATCATGATCGACTGCCCACATACTCTTTCACTCGAAGAAATATCACATCACTTAAGCTGAAGATGCTCTAACTGCATTTCACTTGGACTTCAGGTGATATTTTACAACTCTGGGGCAAAAGACTCACAGCATCAGAGCTGTCATATTTTTTCCAGCGTATTAAGTGTGTGTTAGCAAACAAATTCCTTCAGAGCACCTGGTGAATGTAACTCCACTATTCCCTCTCCTTTCAAATCGATATTTCCTGAGAAAACTTTGGCTCAGGTTTTTGGCTTGCTTGACGTTCGGTCCTCCTCACCAGCTCCTCGTTGTCTTTGGCGCTCAGCCATTTTACAGCGGGCATGTAGTGTACAACCAGCTTGTGTAAGCTTGTGACCTTGGAGCGGCTGCACAAAGTTTTTGTGCCAGACGCTGTTGGAGCTGCTAGGACTGTATGGACCAGCGAACCAAAACAATGAGCAGCTCAAAGAGGGCGAAAGCTGCAAAGAGCTCCAGGGTGGACGGTTGATTCTCAGAGGGATCAGCAGCTCCACCTACATTTTCACACACGTTACATAAGTCATTTGATTAACCGTCAATGTTATGAGTATCACTTACTGAAGCTTTAAAGATATATTTCATGGATGTGGAAAATAAAATATTTTGTTTTTCATTCAGTAAAAATGTAATTATTTTAAGTAAACCAAAGGTTGTGAGTGTTTTTGTTCTCATGTTTTGTCAGTCATCAGTTAGCTAGTAGTTATGTGTGTTTTGTAGCATGTTGGAAAACACCCAGTTTTAGCAGATGATGTCAAAAATGTAACTCATATGGAATTTCCATCTATGGTTTCTGTTTATTCTAATGACCATCCATTGCATGACTGGCAGAAAAAAAGCAAAATTTATGTGTTTGTGGTGCCACTTGCATTCAGTAAGTAGAGTTTTTAGGAATGATCATAATGCCCTGAATATCCAGCACGGGGGCAGAAAAGCTGCAGTGCAGAGGGATGAAAAGACTGATAGATGCCGGTGTGTGTTGCGTTCAAGATCTTCCTCCTAAAAGCAGGGATGCAGTGGAGTGTACACGCACATTAATGAAGGTTGCCAACCCCTCTCAAAACCTCCTCTCTTACACATTTTCTTTTGTAAACTTCAGGTTTAGTCATTTTCTCTTAAATCGCATCATGGCAGTCTAACATGAGCACAAGCTAAGCACCATGCACAAACAAACAAACAAACAAACAAACGGTTCTCTGAGCTGAACACAGTAAAATCATTGACTGGTGAAGATTCAACTTCATAACTTTTACAGCTAAGATGGACATCTGATAATGCTTTGAAAATGGATGTTTTCTAACACTGTTGTCAAATATTCTTGCAGTTTAAAAAAGTCGACAAAAGCAGAGAAAGCTTGAATGGCTTGCTTCAGGTTTAGCTTTAAACTCGCCTCTCTGGAGTGTATTTAACTTATATTAAGTTATTTAAACAATTATACGTCAAAAACTCCAGCAACTTTGTATTCCACTGATTTTGTAAACTGCATATTTAGGTGAGTGATGTGAAAATGAAATATTTTATTTTCATTTCATTCATTCCACCTGCTTGGGAAAGAATACACATCAAATATTTCTTACAATCCTCTTAGCATCTTAGCAGCCTCCATATGTTGTAATTTTAAAGTTTTAATAAGCAGGAGAATTTTGCTTGACATATTTTCCAGGATAATTTTTTTCTTTACTTACTTACTGTGTTAATCTGTCGTATTTATCATTTGTTGTCTGTTTAAAATTCAAAAGAATTCAGTCAGATTTTGCAAACTGGCATACAAGGGTGTCAAAGTACATGAGTTTCCTACAGTAAGGCCTCTCATGGAGTCTAACATGATGAGACACATTTAAAAAAAGAAATATGAACTAAGTTTCTTTACTCACACAGAAGCAGCTCTATTAGTATTTCTTATTTTGTTTACTCGATGTTAGTTTTATGTTACACAGTTTGAGATCATAATGAAGGTTAACTTTTGTAGATGAATTTATATTTCAGTAAAAAAAAATTACCCAATTAGCTAAACAGTTTTATGGCTGAGCCTGTATTTGCCTCACACTGTGTGTCTGCGGGTCAGTGTAGAACAAGCATCCTCCAGGCTTGTGATGTCTTAAAACAACAGCACATGACCTTAAGGGGGCGGTGGTGATGCTAGAGGTTATTACAGCCTTTGGTGAAAGTCAGGGAAAATGCCTCAACGGGTCACCAGTCCATCACAACGACAATAACATTCCCACTTAACACCCACGCGGACCACGTTCGGGCTCCCACAGTGTTTTCCTGTAACTGAATTGAATTCCTAACTGATGCAGCATTTAAAGTTGATGTCATAAACATGCAAAAGAATCCACACACTTTAACATGATATTTTAATAATCCAGTGATCTGGGTTTCTGGGTAATTGATTAAATCAGTCACGTATTTTACAGAAATACAACCAGTTTAGTTACTCATGCAAGCGAGTTAATACCTGTATTAATATCTTTATAATTAAGCTATAAAATCAGTGTATATTTCAATGATTTTTACAGTTTTTCTGAGATATCGTAAGGTAAAGTGCTACAGACAGGTTAAGGACAGAGCTGCAGTCTTCCTCAATAATCCAAATATTGATTAATCATCTAAATTAAAATTAAAAATTAAAAGCAATAAGCAAAACAATTAACTGTCACTGTTGATTAAGTTTAAGCAAAATGCCAGCCATTCTGAGGTTGCACTTTCTTTAAAATGAATATTTGCTGCTTGTCTCTGTTTTATATCTGAGAAACGTAATATCTTTGGGGTTTGAAGCACTGGACAAACATAGAAGATATTTGAAGACATCAGCTTGGATTCAAGGATATTGTGTTGGGAATTTTTCACTACTTTCTTACATTTTATTGACCAGATGACTAAGGAGTCTTTTTGACTATTTCTTTGCTGAATTTCTGTCTTGATTGATTACCCCTGATGTTTATTTTAAAAATTAAAAAAAAAAAACATCCAGTGCTGAGTAAACCTGCAAAATAGCTCACAAGCACAGATCTGCTTCTGCTGCTGCTTCTGTTGGTATTACAGTCCAGTAATGTGTAAAATTTGATTGCCAAGAAAAGTCAGTCACAGCTTACCTTCAACAAGCAATCAACGAAATCAACAAAGCAAGCAGGGAAACGTGAAAAAGCCTCAGCAGGTTTAACAGTATATTCATCCTGCCTGTCAGTGTGTTTTAAAGTCTGTTTGCATAAACCGCAGTGTTAATCTCCATCCATCTATACACAAAAGCCTCATCCTGTTCAGGGTCGTGTGGCTTGCCAGAGGGACACCTTGGAGTACTTCAGTGAGACAATGCATATAAACAGACACTCACACTCACATTCACACCTACAGACATTTAAGAGTCACTGTTTCACCCGAGCTGCATTTCTTGAGGCTGTGTGAGAAAACCCACGCAGAGACAGGGAGAGCATACAAACACAAACTCTCTCTGTGTGACTCCGCTAATATATTACAGTACATCTTATTATTATTGAGTGTCAGCGCACACACAGCAAACCAAGAGTATTTCAATCCACTGAGAAATATCTACATTTACAGCTCCCTTAACAGTGAATAAAATAAAATAAAGCACAGCTCCGCCCGAATGTGACAGCTTTGCATTTTTGCCATTAATCCCGGAGCAACGCTCCTTCTGTCCTTATCAGGATTCCTGTCAATTGGACTATTGTTCCTCAGTGTAGATTAAATGCCAATTCTACATCTTTTTGCTCTGACATTTAATGTTCATTATGGGTTGAAAGATTTTCAATTAGCTTCAGGTCCAACCATAAAGAAGGTATTGACTTGGCTCCTGGTGATAAATTGTCATTAAGGCTCCTTAAGTTCAGCACCAGTGAGCAGATTGTTACCTCTGCAAAGACGGTTACGTTTTTTCAAGGTTTGGTTTGTTTTTGGGAAAGATAATAGGAGACGCTACTTGCTTAATTTTTCATAATTATATATTTTTTTACTTCATTAATTTTATTTGTCATTAAACTTGGGACTGGGTGTAGTATGAGCTTTGTGCTGTTATGATATTAGATGCAGGATTATTGTACAATTCATGTAATTAACACTGTAGACATAGAAAATCTATGGAAGATTTAAAAAATGCTATCGCTGACAAATATTATTAACAAATAAGTTAAACTCAAACTGAGAGTGCAGGGAGATAGAGAGAGAGTCTGTAACATAAAGTAACAAACCGTACGAAACACACAGTTACAAATACAAATGTATATATCAGTTTTACAGCTGTTGCAACCAGCGTTAAGGTGCATGTTTGCCACCTACTCTGATAAAGCCCAAATATGCAGAGACCTTATGTAAGAAACGTTGTATAAGTGACATGATATTATCATATGTGTACTATTAACACATTATTAATATTTTATTTTCAAATACCTGCTTTACATAATTAACAGTTGTCATTAACACTCCTAGTAGGAGAGAGTTCAGGCTTTTGAGCAGATCTGAAGCATGATTTTCAATAGTTTTCTTTTTCCCTTTTAAAATCCAGTAGATGTAGGAAAGATGTTCAGAAGCGTCAACACGTAGCCAGCTGTGAATACACAATGACTCACATTCAAGGTACCAGTAATGATCTGGGGATACTGACATGTAGTTACTCAGACTTCACACAGAAAGCAGGTGATATGAAGCGCTCGGGGAGAGAAGTTTCACTGGAGAACTGGTACCATTTCAAAGTCAATGTGTAGCTGTGGATACGTCCATTCTGGTATTCACAAATGCTAAGTATGCAAAACATTTATGATTTATGCACAGCTGGGAAGATGATGCTCCATGAAGACACAGCTGTATTTTGAAATCATTCAAACAGTTCTGAAAAAACATATGCAGACATACAGTGGCTGCACTTGCTGAATTCAACATCGTAGATAAGTGGACTGTTGGCCTTGCTTGTGGTTTGTGCTTCTAGTTATAATGTGTAATGTCGTATTTTAGATTAAAGGTAGGTTGATATGAATCACTGCACAAAATGTGTTGCTCTTATACATAACAGTCAATGATTGTCACTCAGACATGACAGGAAGTCATCTCCTCCACTTAAACTGGGTTTTATCGGCTTGCAGAAAAAAAGAATAAAAGATGCTTTTTGCTCCAGGGCTCAGAGTGAAAAATTGTGAGAAACACGTGAGAGTCCTGACACAGAGCTCGTACACACTTGAAGTTAAGATATTCATCTTGATTCCTGTAGCAACCATTCAGACCGACATCATATACCTGCTCCACTGACCAGCAGAGACGAGATAGTGCGGAGGCGAAAACTAATCCAACCAAAGAGTGAGAAATCCTTAAAACCTAGAGTCTGTGTGGCTGATAGCAACGATTTCCCCCCCCCACACACACACACACGAGCCCTTCTCACAGAACGACTCGGCTTGGAGGAAATAACACTCTCTGATTAAATAAATTCCTACTTGTGACAGAACTTGAACAAAAATAAAAAAAATATATATATAGGGTGGAGAAAACTCACCACTTTACATTAACCTCACCTTTTATTTATCCATGATGTGAGTGGAAGGCAGAGAGGGGCTGCTGTGGCACCGCCAGAGGCGAGCTCAAACAGATGTGTGTTTGAAGAGCAGCTGAAGAGCTATAGAGTCCTCAGGAATGTGAAATGCTTCGATATGTGTCTGAATTGTGTTTGACAGTTTTCTTCTCCTGTGCTACATTTCCACAGTGTAAGAAAAATAGATGTTTTAAGCATCTGTTGTTGATGATGTTTGGATTTGATGCTGCACAATCTTTGAAATAGTATTATTTGTTGTTGACAGCTGTGTACAGTACATGATGGGAAAAAAAGGCCATTCTATATCACAGTGTATTTGTATGGCTGTAACATACAGAAAATATGTGCAGCATAGCTTTTAAGTATCCACCAATAACCTTAGACTGAATGTCCTTGTATGAATTTGTTTTGCTTTCCCCTGAGCAACAGATTAATTAGACAAGCAAATAAAATATGACCAAGAAATTTCATTTAAAGCACAAGCTGACTCCAGGGCTCCAAAAGGCCAGTGCCAATTACACTGGTCTCACACTGCCACTTCACACTCACTCAGAAAAGGTGCCGTTCCTGAAACTAACTCACTGCTTACAAATATTTGTTTAACATGCAGCAGCTTCAAATGATTCCTGTAGTTTTGGGCAACACAAGCTAAACAGAGACGTGTGTAATCTGTATTTCCTCCTTAATGTTACACTGAATAAATCAAATCTGAATAAATCATACAGCAGATTAAATGGGCTCTGCTGAGTCGCCACTCTCTAATCCATTTGTTCCCACTGGAGGACAAATCCTTGCTGACCTCTTCCCCATTTTTGCTCCTGACTTGCTCGGGGGCATTATTTATGGAAACAGATGCTAATTACAGCATCTTTTAAAGCGGTATGTTACATGCATTCTCGTCCAAAAGTCATTGCAAATACCAGAATTTAATCTAGAAAATAGATTGAAATAAATACTTCACTGTCTATCATTGTAAGCATGAGGTTAAAAAAAATAGCCCATGTGCAATTTGACGAGATTAAGAATGGGATTAGACTTAATTAGATGAATTAGATGAAGCATGGAGCGACTGATGAACAGCTGTCAGTCTGTTTACAACACCTGAGAACACTGAACATAATCACGATACACACGCTAAGCCCCCTGGGATATATAGAGCATTATGTTTCCGGCATAAATCTCTGGATGTCTGTTTTAAGATGAAGACTTTGACAGTGTTTATTTGTTGTTGTGTTAATCTAAACCCTTACATGTTGGAAACTTTTTTTAGCTTAAAATGTTGCGAGGAAGCAGGCTGTTTTTAAACATTTTGATGTTATTTATCAGGCTGTCTGTCTCCACTTAGGTCATTTGAATATCAGTCACATGCTGCGATGATGAATACTGTCCACTGCAGTTCACACCTCACGTACTATTATCATTTTTTTGTGTTGACAGGTAGTTGACACCTTTGATGGAGCTTTTCCTCCTGCACCTTCACAATATTCACAGTGGACTTATGGCAATTCACCAGAGAGCTGGGTGACTTTGTTGCCACAGCTTTATTTGCAGTCTTGTAGCATTGGTGTTAACAGGCTGCTGTTGTTCTCTCCGGAGAGACATGTAACCACATTGAAAGTGATCTGCATCGATTCAATCCGCTCATTTCTTTTTAATTAGGTGATTTGTCTCACTTGGTAACCGGAGTCAGCCACAACACAAAATATTTTCTGCTCACAAAGGATGCTGAAGGCTTTTGGAGTTTTGGCTTCTTTACCAGTCACATGTTTGACTATAATTAAAGCCAGCTGATACTCCTTTCACACCTACAACGGTACACGGGTTAAGTATGCTTTGGCTGCCAATCTGAATGGGTCAACACACAACATCAAACCAGGCTTAGTGACATTTGTGACGACCAAGGTTGAATGTGGCTCAGACAGTACTTGGCTGTCTACTCGGCTTTAGTGACCAGGCGTTTCATTAATGTTTAAAATAGATACAAGTGACTCTCCAGCTGCTCTGACAACCAGGAGACAGAGACAGAGGGCACATGAGTGGGAGAAAGAGAGTCCAAGTGCATTGAAAGAGCTTATTTCTATTTGGTACTTGTGTGATATAATTGCATATGAAACTACAGATGCAGACTTGAGTCTCTGTGAGTGTTGACAGTCACTGATTTGCCTTTGACAGTATTGTCCAGTGAAATAACAAGCAGAAGAGGAAGCATTGAGATCCTTTACATAAGCACAAGTACTGATACCACAGTGTAAAAATATTACTTTATATATTTAACATGCAACTTAGGATATAATATGTAGAATATCTGCATTAAAAAGGTCTAAAATCAGTTTATCTTTGTTATGCATTTTGTTTAGTCGTGTACTTACATTAAACCATATTTCAAACAATGTTTAAATTTAGAGAAATCCATAATTTTATTCAATTTGACGAGTTTGACGAGTAACTTTTCTGAGTTCAGACTCCTTTTAACGGCACTAATTTTTTTAACGCGCGATTAACGCACGCACGGTCTGTGCCTTGCCAGTTCCCGTAGTTTCAGGAAGTGGCGCTGAAATAACATTGCACGGTTACAAAGCAGAAATGGATACAGAAAAGGGACTTTTAAACGGAAACTTTAGCTTTGAAGTTTTGCCTGATGGT